>AP028436.1:19407975-19727723 GCA_036509395.1 Antheraea yamamai | reverse complement strand
AGCCGCCCCCACACAACACGAGTATAGAGGGACAGACCGGGTACACGCCGGCTGCCCCCCCTCGTCCGCCGGACCTGTGCAATGAGGAGATGGGCCCCCCGGCCCATCCCCTCAGGTCCGGCTACGGTGGCAGGAGGAGTTGGGCAAAGCGCCGCCTCCTCCTGCCAATCCTCCGTTGGCGGAGACGGCCACTTAGCGGGTCTGCCTCGCGGGCCCTCTCCGCCGCCTCCTTCTGCGAGATGACGTCCTCGCAGAAGGAGGACATCGCTCGCCACGCCTGTTCGCTGCCGAGCATGGCCGAGACCACGCTCGGCAGCGACAAGTCAGGTCCTACCGCCGCCGCCAGAATGCGGCGCTGCTCCCCCCACGCAGCACACTCAGACAGAGTGTGCTGCGCGGTATCTTCGTCAGCGCCGCACTCGTGACAGGCGGCGGTCGGCTCCCTGCGCGCGATCCGGTGCAGGTACCACCCGAAACAACCGTGTCCGGTGAGTACCTGCACCAGTCGGAACGTCAGGGAGCCCCACTCCCTATCAATCCACTCCCGCAGGACCGGGCGGACGGCGTCTACGGTAAACCGCCCGAACCGCTCGTCCGCCAGGTCCTGCTGCCATCTTTCGACGGCGTCTCTTTTGAGACGCCGTCTCTCTGCCTCTACTTCCCTGGGAGCCGGAGGCTCCCCCCTTCGCTTCCTCGCCGCCGTGAATTGGTACACGGCGGCGAGAACTCCTGCCTCCAGCTCCCAGGGCAGGGAGCCGGCGAGCGTGAAGGCCGCCGCAGAGGACACCGTCCGGTACCCCCGGATCGCCCTCAGTGCCACCGTGCGCTGCGCATTACGCAGCGCGCGCACGTTGGCGGCACCGAGGGCGTCGGCCCAGACCGGTGCCCCGTAGGCGGCCATCGCCCGCACGACTCCCATGTAGAGTCGGCGGCACCCGGCGCCCGGCCCCCCTATATTGGGGAGCAACCGGCCGAGTGCCGCCGCCGCCCCAGCAATTCGCGGTCCGAGCCCCGCGAAATGGGGCTCGAACCGCCAGCGCCCGTCCAGGGTGAGGCCCAGATACTTCATCTGGGTCCCCACCCTGATCCGGGCGCCCTCCACCACAATGTGGGCCCCAGGTGGTGGCCCCCGCCGAGGCCCATGGAAAAGCAGGGCCTCGGTCTTCTCGAGGGCCACTCTGAGGCCCAACCTCCTGATGCGCCTGACCACGAGGGTTGTGGCCATCGTGGCCAGGCGCTCCACCTCCCTCCATTCCCCCCCCCCCCGGGCTACGACTAGGGTGTCATCCGCGTAGCATATGAGGCGTGCCCCATATGGGAGCACGCCGCGGAGCACCCAGTCGTAGCCCATGTTCCACAGGAGCGGCCCCAAGGCCGACCCCTGTGGAACCCCCCGTCTTGTGGCCCGCTTGACCATTCGCCCGTCGCTGTCGACATAGGCGACCTCCCTGCCCTCCAGGTACGCCTCCAACACCCGCCTCAGGTACGGGGGCACTCCGAAATATCGGAGCGCCTCCCGTATGACGCCATGCGGCAGGGTGTTGAAGGCGTTGGCGATGTCGAGTGACACCGCCAAAACCCTCTCCCCCTGGGAGGTCGCCTCTGCCGACAGCGACTTCAGGAGGCACAGGGCGTCCACTGTCGAACGCCCTGTCCGGAAGCCATACTGCGCGTCCGCCAGGTTCGGCCCCACGCCCTCTAGGTGCTGGACGACCCGGGAGGAGATGATCCTCTCCAGCACCTTCCCGGCGTCGTCCAGCAGGACGAGGGGCCGATACGCGGACGCGCAGTCCGGAGGGCGGCCTGCCTTTGACATGAGGCAGAGCCGCCCAAGCTTCCAGGGCTTCGGGAACTGCCCGACCGAAAGACACCGGTTGAACAGCTCCCGAAGCCACCCCCCTAGTTGGCCCAATGCTAGGCCGAGCACCCGACCCGGGACCCCATCAGGGCCGGGCGCTCTACGCCGGCTGAGGAGGCGCTCGACTGCCCTCCCCATCTCCTCCTCCGTTATCGGAGGGGGAGGACCGTCGAGCACCTCCTCGACTGCCTCCCGAGGCGGAGGCATGGGAGGAGCCGGTAGCATCGGAGGGTCGGGGAACAGATCTCCCACGACCCTCGCTACCACCTCCGGCCGGAGGGTCTCCGTCGCGGGGGGCGCCCAGGATTGTAACTTCATTCGTACAATCCTGTACGGGCGCCCCCAAGGATCCCCCTCCAGCGTCTGGAGCAGCTCCTCCCATGCTGCTTGTTTCGCCCGGCTGATGGCAGCCTGCAGGGTCTTCCTGCACTCCCTATAGCTGCCATACAGCCGGGCCTCCGCCTCCGGGTCCCTATGCCGGCGCCGGTGGCTGCGCCCGAACAGCCGCCGGGCCGCGGAGCAGGCCGCTCGGAGAGCGGCGATCTCCGGCGACCACCAGTACACCGCCCGTTTGTCTGGGCGGTGTACGCTCCGCGGCATCGACGCGTCGCAAACCTCCGTGAGGGCTGCACGGAGGCGGGCTGCGGACGCGTCGACATCAGCCCCTGTGGGGGGGGGGGCATGGCCCAGGTCGCGTCTAACAACTAGGCTAATCTAAATTAACCCAGTTTAAAAAAAAGGGAAATAATCAAACCCTTCCACTATATGTGTATCTATGAGTATGTGTGCAGGTAGGTGAAGGAGATCTGTGTTGTGTTGTTCGACTAGTGATTGAAACTTTTCAGTGTCAATGTATTACGATAGCAGCGTGCTCGAGGGCTCCACTCCGTAGGATTGAACCTAATTTTGTTTATAAGAATATATTATTTCCATAGTTGTCTCCGTATACCTGCATCGAAGTGGCTTGATACTTTATTCCAATTCTTAAAAAGGACAACTCAATCAAACTATCGATAGTTCTGCAACTCCATCAATAACGCTTCCGTCTGTTGACGTAAATTAAGTGACATGTACTGAAGAATGAAGAGAATATTGCCTTATCCATCGTTTTCGCCATACGTCAACGTCATCGTTACTCATTTTGTCGCCTCGCAAATCAGAGGTTGGGCAATACAAATCCGCCTCTACTCCCACAAACTTATCTTTGCCGTCGACTGATAAGATCTCTGAGTCATGACAAGCATCACCTCGTACGTTTAGATGTATGCAGTAAACCCGAACGGCAAATAAAAGTTTGTTTTTAAACTCGAGTGATGTATTGATGAAACAAGAATTTGTTTCGCAGATTCTTTTTTTTCCGAATGAGAATGTAATCCAAATTGAATTTTGTACCGCAATTGAATTTGTGTTCGTTGGAAGTGTGTATTGTTTTTGTAATCCCCATTAATATATGCCGTTCTTTGTAAACTCTGTCTATTGATGCTTAATTCTTCTTTTAGGGTTGTATGATTGTGAACTTTCAATTAAAGATTTCTGTTATACTAGAAATATAACACTGTATATAAAAATTGGATGTAAGTAATAATAAACAGTCGCTTAAAGCTTAAAAAGTAATTAAGACATTTGCACGTAAAGAACAAGATAGTTTACCCGTACGATGAGAATATCCTCGTAGTTAATGGTGATAGGGATTTTTTAATGTTCATGTCGCTAGCTATCACCCTCAAATTAAAAAGTCTGTCTCCGAGCACATGTGCAGGTGTTCCACCAGTTGCATTTGAGAGCCTGTTCTCCTTTAGATTTAGCGTGTTACTACTTTAGATCACAGCATCACATAATTGCACGAGGGATTACTACCCAACACTAAAACGAATAAGTGTTAACTTTAAATTTTCCTTGTGTAATTTTCGAATTAATACCTCATTTATATACGAAATAAGGTTAGGAGTAAATACAAACCTGTCGTGGCGTTCCTGTTTCATTACTTTAATTCGAAACACATTATTGTGTTTTTTAATGTCATGTAGTTTGCTCGCATCACAGCTCGTGACACATCGCAATAACTATACGAACAGATAAACATATGCATGTATTTACGATTTTTTTAAAGTTTAATATACTGAGTTTATATATTTTTTATTATGGGTCATCAACCTGACAATACATTTGTAAATTTACTAATAGTAACACTTGTAATTATATTAATGTAGTCAGATATATAGACAACCACGGCGTGCTCTGATTAATTAGATTTCAATAAAATTAACGATTTCACAGATTTGTAGATTTTACATAAATAATATAAAGTGGTTGAAATAGAACAATTAATAAAACTTTGCTAACATAAAACTTTAAATATATAAGATTAACGACATTCGACAGCGGAAAGGGATGTAGATACACTGTTCTTTCAAACGAAAACTAAAAAAAAATGATGTCACTCTACAGTAATATAGATCATACATCAAAATAATATATAGGCTATAATTTATAAAAGCATTCTTTAAATTGGTCAGAAATTAACAACAAGTATAAATAAAATGGAAAAAAATTCTGCGACCTAGGAGCTGTCTCTATATGTGCTTTATAAACCACTACAGTTACAGGACGATTATACACGGTGTTATCATTTATAAAAGTGTAAACGCAAGTGAAATCGTAGGCTGTCTCTAGTATATGACATAGTAAGTTTTATATTTTTGCTTCCAAGAATAAAATGATTAGAAGGCGCTCTTTAAATTCATTATGATTACATGAAAACAATGGATGAAAATGGATATTATACTAGCACTATTTAGAAACAACGTCACTGTGTCTCACGATACACCACATTTTACCAGTATGTACACTACACAATGAAATACTGTAATAATGCGTGTAATATATAATAATATTTGAAGTAACAGTAAGAAGTAATAACTTTCCTCTCCAATTGATAAACCCATCGGATATTGACGAAGAATAATTGATGTTTGGGTTACTTACTTAGATAATGGTGGATTGATGATAAATTACTGACGATGTAACTGTATATTGAATCAAGAAATCAATAGAAATTGGTTTTATAGACAGAAATTAGCTTTAAGGGACTTTAAGGGAAGTAGTTCCGAAATCATATAATAATAAGTAGTGTTCAACGTTTCATACAAATCAATACTGATATTGCCAATATGTCGTGGGCTGGCGTAGTGATAACACCTATACCTTCCTTCGAGAAGAGGCCTATTGCCCTGCAGTGGTTCTCTTACAGGCTGATGATGCTGATACTGAAATTTATATAACAACATTTTTTTTTAGAAATATGTAATATATTTGAAACCCATTATTCCTGTATTGTCTCTGGCTACGTACGCTGCTGATCCATACATAGTCCGTGCTGAATGCTTGCTAATTACTTAACTATGTACATAAAAGTAATGAGACCCTATCATCACATATTTTGCGCTATTTTTAAAATAATATTAGAGACCGTGGTATTATTTAATAACTAATGATAAATATTTTTTGCAGAACATTAATGACTATTCTACGGAATCTCTAGGTTCCGCGGAAGCCAGTTTGGGAATCCCTGAATTAGATCAATCAATAATTGTAAGTGGATAAATAATGCGAGCAAAGGAATAACATATGATAGACTACGTGTCTTATATAATTCAAATTAAATATGCGTATAGACATAGGGGTGGCGCCAAAAACGAATTTTTTTTTCGAGTCACACAAATATGTCAGGTTATAATATTTTAAAAGCCTACTCCAAAGCGCAGCTCGATAAACGATTTCCAAAATCTTTATATTATTTATTTATAAAAAAAATTATAAAATTTAGTCAATTACATTTTAAAACTGAAAAATGTTACGAATTTGTTTTTGCATCTCTCTAGCCTTATTTCTATTCTTTAGCAAGAAAACTTCAAGAAAAAAAATGGCGGTAATACTCACATTCAGAAGTCGCACGAAAAGGTCTAAAGTACTTTACTTGAAAACTTTAAAAAATCTTAAGCGACCTTTAAATATTGAAATATCGACTTGAAAATTACAGGATCCTAATCACTTTAATGACAGAAAATAGTAAAATAATGAGAAACAAAAAATCGACATTTCATTTTTTGACTTGCGCTTTGTAGATTCCTCTTAAAACATGATAAACTAACATATTTTCGTAAGAGACTCGAAAAAAATATATTCATTTTTTTAGGATATCCTAATTATACACACATAATATTTTTATTAACATTATAATAGCTAATGAGAGTTTGTTCGTTACGTTTCACGGTTTTTCTACTCAATTGATCATCACATCATGATTTTGCATACACGTTCTTAATGTATAGAAAAGGATAGAGGGTAACTTTAGGGAACAAAGTACTTTTCACGAAGAATAGGTAAAATCTACACTAACGTGAAGCTAGTAGATTACGCGAGTATATAAACGTATTAGAATATCTATCCTCAGACCTACATATTACTGAGAAATACATCACAGAAAGAGACTCAATTTTTTAAACGTTTCTTTCACGCCTATATAATTTCCACCCAAAGAGCCTCGCATTAGCAAAAGCACAAAGAAAGGATTACAGTATCACTCAGCTGTAGACACAATGGGTTTTGAGATGTCTGATGTCTTTAATTCCAACGCACTGTCCTAATTAACGCCAGTGGAAATGGTTGCGTTTGTAAAATTAAACCTGATGTTATATTAAAACTTGGTAATTTAAAATTATGTAAAGAAGTTATAGTCTGGCTTCTTATTAATATAATAGCAACGTTACTTACTGCGGTAAGTTCAGGATGTTGAAACTATCCGTAAGTTTTGAATACATCTACACTAACTGGAAATAGTGTCCGTGGTTTTATAATCTGTATTTACTCGTATAATTAACTTTTCTTGTGTGTATAGAGTTTTACCATTATTATATAGTTGTATGCAGGGCTTTTTTGTGAGGGCACGGGGGCATGCAGTACCTTTAGAGGGAAATTCGAAAATACCGAAAAATGACCATAGTTGGTTTGCGTTCTAAAATTTTTAGAACAGTGTCTTACTATTATATACCGCAAGTACCCAAAATAACAAGGTGTACATTTTTGCACGTACAACTTTCGAAAATTAGCGTACCCCCAAAAAGGAAGTGACAAAATAGGCCTAGTTGTATGTATGTATATATGTCTGAGTAGAAATGTGTTGTAATAATTGCACTATCTGAAATAATTTTTATTCTTGATAACAATACAGCTGGTTAGCTGAATTCCTTGTGGCATTTAGTTCACTAGTAAACTAAAAAATCCAATAAAATATGAATTAATTCATAATTAATAATGCTTTATAACAAACGATAAATGACATGAAAATGACTTACTCGGTAGTAAGATAGAATTCCAAATAATTTAGCCAATTGGCTAGTTTCGTTTCAAACCTAAAGAACAATTAAAGGGATGGCCATACATGTCCTTTTAAATAAACTATTGGTCATCCAGTGGAAGAATTTCGCCAATAACAAGCGGTACAAAACTTTGTTCCTTACGTGTTAATATATATAGAGATCGTTATGTTGAGTATTTATTGTACAAATTTTATAGATTATAGATGTAAGGATCGTAAAGTATGACGAATAGAGAATTATATATTTTGCAATTCGTAACACTAAAACTGATCTATAGCTACTAAATAAAAACAAACATAATCGGTTAATAAACAGCGCAGGAAAATGTATTTCATTGTTTTGTGTTGACCTATTCCTATATAGCTAATCGTGTGCTTTAAATACACCATGAAAAAGTGTTTATTAATTTATGTGTTTTGATATTATTTTTTGAGCAATTTATATCTAATTTAGGAATACTTTTAGACAATTTAAATTGTAATTTATATAAAGGAAGCACTTTATTCAAAATTAAAGTTCCTATACACAAAGCAAAATTGCTATGTCCGTTATTAACAAAAATATTAGGTAATTTTTGAAGGAAAAAAAGACCTAATTGTGCATTCAAATTTGAGCTCAGATCTACGCGTAACTACCTACTCTAAGGTGTAAAGGCGAATGAGCGTTTGAAGTCTTGTCCCACAAGGGGAGGGCTGTTGACTCGCGCCAGACGGAGTTGTCGAGTACCACTCAACAACATCAAAGGGATCCTGCGCTAAGACACGAATCGCACAGCTCTGTTGTGTCGATAGCGGTAATTTTTAAAAATGTCCATCTTCCTGAATTTTAGGGACGACAAGCCGATACAGCGTTTCCAATTTACAGTAGAAAACCCCGTGTATCATTACAAAATAAAAAAACAAATTTCTATAATTCATTATCCTATGCCTCTTCCTAATACATTCTTGATAATTTAATGTATGCCCTCAGAAACTTAGGAAAGCTAGGCTTAGTCAAAGAAAAGCATAATTTCAATGCTAGAAATAAACACTAATTAGCCATTTCATTGTTTCAAACTCAGTAAGATCAGTAACAATTTTTTAGTTAACAATATTAGATTCTACAAGAAAGTCACAAAGCACATTAGTGATTTGCCGGAAAGTGGGTTCAAATAGCATGACAATCAGGTTTTGATATTAAAGGGCTTTATATATAGGGCAATTTTGAATGAAAACGGTTGTAACTATAATGCTTTGCCATAAAAATAGGCATAATAAAAACGTAAAACAGAACGATTTTCTTGCCGGTTCTTCTTCAATGACTGGATTGTTTTCCGAATGTGTGATAGTTTCGATAGTTCATTGGCACGTTTTCAGAGTCTAAACTAAATATTACAACGTCGTTAGAAATGATAACAAAAATATACTCTTGCGCATTTATTTCCTAATAGGCTACGTCTACAGGCTTTTGTAATGATTTACATTAATCTGGACACCTTCTCTAATAATGAGACGCGTAGACAGACATATATATTTTTATTATTTATGTGTTTATTTTTACGTTTAAGCCGTGTATTCCAACGCACTGCAGTCCAATCATATATTGCGTATTGTTAAATCTTGTAATTGATTATTAATTAATCTTATCTTTATTTGTTTTTACTACTATGACTTATCGTGTTACTTATATACTATTACACGGGTTAAGTTTATGTGTTCAGTTTAATGTATCATAACTTAACAATAGATGAGATTTTGGTCAATAGTCAAATTATGAGCAAAAAATAAGCGTGACCAAATCAGTCATTCATTTCTAATTCTTCCTTATTTTTTTATATTAGCAGTTGTTTCTAACTTAAACGAGAAATATCGAATATTGGTAGTAAATCAATAGTAATATATATTGTTAATAGAAGGAGTGTTACAATATTTAAAATCCTGTACGTATAGACTCTCGAATAATGTTAATGAAAATTGTATTTTTTTAAATAGAATTGTATTGAACTAAAATACTTGAAATTGTGTAAAGATAAACCCAAGTGATGTAGATTCTATTGAATGAATAATTACTAACTTTTGATTTGATATATTTCTCGGAAACAGCTTATTATTTCTGGATGATATCTTACGCTTTGTAGGTGGTAGAGCCACGCTGAAGCTATTACTGGTTTCAGCTTGAACTACCAGGTAGCAGCAGCTACCACCCTCTTAAAGAAAACCGACGTGTATTAACAGTGCTTGCATTGTTACGTTTCGTTCGGTCAGTAAGAGCGCTGGATACCCACCTCCTCACCCTCTCCCCTAAACACAGGCTGGCAACGCATTTGCAACTCCCCTGATGTTGCAATTGTCTATGGTCGGTGGTGATCACTTAACATCAGGTGACCTAACTTTACGTTTGCTTTCTATGATATAAAAAAAAATACATACTTCTCTCCACTCCTGAACTGTATATCTACAGTGTTATAATAATTAATTAAATAGTTAAGGTGTGAAAGCGTAACAAACAAACAAAAATACATAATTTCGCATTTGTAATATTAGTAAGGATTTTTTATGTCATATTTCAATGTTAATGATTTTACATCAAACAATTATTTTATCTGTTGTTTGTTTTATAGATTACGCTACGGTATTTGAAATTAAGAGTTTAATAAAATATTTTCCACTTCTTTTTCTGAATAATATTTAAATAATATAACGAAAAAACACAGCCTGTGTATTCACTTTTGCAAATCAGGCCATTGCATCAACTTCACAACATCTTGTGGATTTTTGGGGCGCCGAGCACCTACTGAGTGGCACTCGAAACATCAAAGAGACTTCTCCAGTACCTACACCATGAAAACGAGTCAACGATAAAAGTGATTTTTCCTTTATGTTTACTGAAAAAAAAATCGTATAATCCATCCACTCTTTTTATTTATTACTAGCGTCCGCCCGTGGCTCCGTTTTTAAAGAGTAAAATTTTGGACTTGTTATTTTATTTTGTGCTATTATAGTATGAGGGTGTTTTATAATTTTTTTATGGTGCTTGATTAATGATTTCTATAGGCTATTCTAAAATTTATTAGAGTAATATATTTCCCATGTAAACAATGTCTTATAAAATATTCTAAGAGTATTAAAGACAATCATATAGCAAAGTGACATGTACTTCCGACTTTGTTCAAAGTTTAATGACAAACGATTGAAATGAAATGTGTATTTTGTCATTATTATTTTTTCTGAAGGTATTACTGATAACTCAATAGGACAAATAAAAGCATTAAGTTATTTTGCTTATACAATCCTCTTCAAACTTTCTGACCGCTCTGAAAATAGTTGCATAGAGCACATATTTAGATACACACATAGGTATCATATTGTATGTATAACAGCGAGACAGTTTAAGGATAAATAAATACATTCATTAAGATATATTCAGACCGGTCAAAAAGATTGACGAGGACTGTAACAATGTTAAACTTCATAATAAGGTCCCAACAATTTATACATCTAAAAATGGGTTTTATGTAAAATTTTAATATTACTTAGTGTTTATCTGATTACTTTTTTTTTTAATAAATTAATATTTATGTAAATATTACTAGGTTTATAAATAAGAATCAGTCGCATTTATTGTTGGAAATGAGAATCAGTCGTAATAAACGCTGTAAGTGAATGGACGTCGGAGTTTTATTGTAACAATTAACATTTGCCTAGTTGATAACTATAACAGAGATTATATATATATAATTAATGGTCATTTAACAGGATTCAGGAGAGATTGTGGTTAAACTTCATAAGCAATAAAAAAATGTGTACGTGTAACCGTCATACGCGATTGAAGTAAAACTTATATATAAATCATAGTCATAGTAATCTGTTCGTACTTTTCTATATTTTATTTACTTTATAACAAGTGGTTGCTAATAATATTTCCTGACTTGTTTAAGTTCCGAATTAACTGATAGATGGCACTACAAATAATGAAGCTTTGATTTAATTTGTTACTTACTTACATTGAAACCAAATGGCAGCACGGTCGCGTGAACATATATACATAATTTATTCTATTCAATGGTTTTTATTATTATTAAATTTATTGTATTTTTATTTTTCAATAAATTTTGTTCGATTTTTTTATAAACTTATTTATTGACAAAATCAAAAATATTTATAAACCGGATGGCACAGAAACGTGACGCCATATTGCCGTAACTGACTTCCGTTGCATTGTCGTCCAGTTATCTCTTAGTCGCGCCTAAATTAGTTTTTCTTCAAAAACATAGAGACACATATTTCAAGTACAATCGAATGAGAATTTATATACTTATTGAAGGGCCCATTTCAACTGAAATTCAATTTTCTGTCTGGATATATTATAACGATATGCAAATGTGTATTGCTTAAACTAACAATCCCATGTTACTACAATGTTTTAGAAATACAACCAATTGTTATAAAAGCTAAAGTATTGTCCAAATAAATAGATAAATAAACATATTTTGATATATTCCACGTTTATATTAAAGCAATACCCACATAATAAATAAACAAACCTCATATTTATTCGGCTTATAAAGGAAATTTCGTTGTAAAAGCATTTACACACTGTACCCACACGACGTTAAGGTACTAAACGTTTTAGTCGACACGAAGTCGATAAACTGAACTCGTAAATTCCAAATAAAACTTATAATATTTACTACGTGTATGATGACAATTTATTTTAGGTTTTGTACTAAATTGAACTTGTAAATGAAGAAGTATTCATAGTTAACGCAACATCGTTTAGTTTTGTCGTTTTTAATAAACTAATATCGACACGGTTTTATTTGCAACCCGTCATCAAATCTTTTTACTTTTTTCAAGTCACATTAACATATGTGACACAAATTACACTGATTGAATGTGTTAAATTGTATAATGTCCTTAAGTTCTGTTTGTTTCCTTAATTTTTTGACAACGAAATCAAATATGCTTTTATTGAATTGCGTAACCTATGCTCTTAAATAGTTTCTGGTCTTTGTTGTAATTGTATTTAAATAAATTAGCATTTTGGATTTGGATTTGGATACACTTTTATTGAATATAATTTTACGTAATGTAACAATATTAAAGTAATATATCTCAAAATCTGTACTTTTTCAATCCATCTTACAATAGTTGCTGGTTTAACTGTGTAAAATGTTATTTGCTACATAATGTGGTATCACGCGGCGTGAGTTTATTGTACCTCTAATATAATTCATATAATTATAAGCAGTTATAATATGAAATAAAGGCTTGTCCACGAAACTCAAATGAAAGTATTTAAAGCAATAATAACTAATGTTTTTTTTAGTTTTCGATCATTATAACTCAACTACGAATATAAGTTCTGTATATCTGCCTCCTGATAAAGTGCTTTTTTTGTTTTTTTTTTACTATTTTTGTTTTTTTGTTATATTTTTGTTTTATATCTTAATATATATATTTCTTGTGTGCGTGTGTATGTGACTGAACTCCTCGTAAACGACTGGACCGATTTTGATGAAATTTTTTGTGCGTGTTCGAGTGGATCCGAGAATGGTTTAGATTCACAATTGGACCCGGTAGGTGGCGCTGCGGTTGACTTTTGGGATTTCTATTTTTTATTATCAAGGCAGGACAACGTCCGCCAGGTCCGCTAGTATATGTATATATACATACACATATATATATATACATATATATATACATACATTTATATATATATAAGTATGTATATATATATGTATATATGTAAATAAATGTAAGTATCTAAACGAATTTCGTAAAACTTCAATTAAATTTCCCGCGACTATAAACAGTGTGGAGTGTATAGAGTTTATACAGCATTAATACAAGATGGCGCTTATTTTATAAAAGACATTTGTTTCAACAATAATTTATTATGAATTATAAGAATATACTGAAATATTTGCTTTAAATGTTGTTTATTTTTCCAGTAAGATTTATATTGATTCTATTTAATATGATATACAAATATATAAAATTATTAAAACAAATAAAATTCTTTTTTTCAGAACAACTCAATTTATTTTTTATTTAATTTTTTCCAAAATAACATTTTGGAACAAAAAAAAAACAACATTATTTATGTCTATATGTATAAATATACTAAGCATTACACCTCGCTTCGCTGAAGTTAACTTAAATATTAATATTAAAAAACTATATTTTATTTTATTACGTAATCGACTATCATGCCAAATTTGAATATAATCCCTATAGACGTTCACGCTTGATTGAAGGATAAATATTAAATCAAGCAAAATTTATAGTATAATTTCATAGTTATGAATAAAAAAAATATTGAATTTTCTATCAATTAGAAAAACAATTAACATAGGCAGCTACAGCCACAGGCATATTCCACACACCAAACTAATTATTGGGACAATAGGAATGCATTGAAGATGGTAATTATTCAATCAACCGACCTGTCCTCTCGCGGGCAAATTTGTAATTTGCATAAAGGTCAATCAAAGCTGATCGGAGCCGAGATTACAAGGGGTCACCCTGAACATTACGCCACCAAAATCACTATATATGCAGCTAGCGTACGCCCTCTTTGTACTGATATATCCATTCGCCCCTAAAACTAACACTGAATTATTTTGTCATCTATAAAATGTTATGACAATAAACATAACTATTATTTCTTTTTGTTGTTTATTGTACTTAAATATAAATAAAAAGATGCACACCATAGACCAGAATTCATACAAGCGTTACAGCAATATTTGTGTTGTCTAGTGGAAATACATTTAATTTTTTTTTATAAATAAGTTTTAAGTTTATAATTTGCATAGAATTATGGAATATAATCTGAGTGTAGTGTCTTTGCTTTAATAATTTTAGTATCAATTAAAATAAAATAATAATATATTTCCGTAAAACGCCATTAATTGAGTCGAGACAGATTCTGTATTTTCCTAATATGTTCGTGTAAGCGTGATTTTTTTTTAATTACTCAACCGATGTGTATAACTTTTAACTGGGGTAATGTATACACTCGTAGAATTATTTAGCCTTTATATGTAAAATTACTTCGTGTGTGTTCGCATTGCTTCTCGTACTAAACGATTTGACAGATATTTTTTTTTACTGTTTTATTTTTATTGTTTGTGGGGTCAACTGTTCGTATAGTTGGGATCGGTAGGTGGCGTTGTTGTTGAGATCCAGTATCTTGTCTGAATATTTTTTTATTTCTCATATAAAGAGACATATAATTCCAGATTTTCAGCCTATCAACATATTGCAGGACAAAATCTGCCTACCGAGTCCGCTAGTATAATACATATCAAAGTTCCGTGTAAAGAGTTGTAAGTAAAATAATTGTTTATCGTTGATCTTTAAAAAAATCAGTTGCTTATCTTAATTTAAAACAACAGAAAAGATTTATTGAGAGTAATTTTGACTGAATACATATAAAAAAAGAATTAAATCTCAATTCAGCAGTAATATTTGAATTGCTCACTATATTAAATATAGATTACGATTTATATATACAAACAATTAAGATAATTACCAACCAAATTTAAAACACCATAAATAATCAAACAAAATATTCATAATTCATTTTTATATACTAGTTTGGTAAAATAACTACACAATACCTGATGAGAAATATGGTACAGTCGAAAGACAATGGCGACTATGGGTGTTAAATACAAAGGTAGTCACCATGCCGACTTGCAAATGTGCCTTTTCACGCCTAGTTTGAAGATCCCGATATTATAAAAGAAAAGGAAAAAACTGGTCGGGAGACGATTCCACATCTTTACCGTACGACAGAGATAAGAAATATCGAATTTCTTGATACCTGCATGGACGGTTGGTATCGTATATCTGTGGGACGCGTACCTGCCCGTGTAGTTTTGTAGCGGAAAACGAGAGAATGAGATTAAACGACTCTACTTATTAACTGCTTATAAACACTCACCATTATGCAGACAATAAAACACTGTAAAAATGTTGGTATGATATAACAAGGAAATGCCAACAATTACATACTAGACTACACACACATCCGTGACTAGGTTCGCGTGAAATTTCAATTATAAAAATAGTGATTAATAAAATTATTGTATTGTGTATTAAAATCAGATTTCAGTCAGTATCAGATTTCTTCAAACTGCGTTCTTGCGTAAATGTCGTCGCTTTTGTGTTTTCATATAAATGAGATATACGTATAAGATATGCCAAGGTGTAATTAATACATATCCTATATGTTATACCGGTGTATAAACTGTTACCATACGTAATTTCGTTAAAATCTGTCCAGTAGTTTTTGCGTGAATCTATTACAAACGACAGAATGTATTCTGTCATTGATTCTAAGCCCCACCAGAGTATTTTCTCTTTAAAATATTTAATATACAGATTTCGTCCCGTTACCCTTTTATTATATGTATATACATTGCGCTGAATATCTAACTTCCATCCTAACATCTAACAGTAGACAAATTTTAAACTGCTGCCACTTCAGATGTCTATTAGCGGCAAATAAAAAAGCTTCTAATACAAGGGACAAACATAAAGGGGCGGGATTATCCCTACACCAATTTGAATAGGTTTTGTTTAGGAACGCGCCTGTATTTACGTAATAAGGCGACTTCATTAGATTCGGTGCTCGTCTACTTTGTGAGTGGATCCTTTTTGTATCATGTGATACAATTATGCTTTGTTCTGATATACCAACTTCTTGTGTATCTGAATACCGCTCGTCAGGAAGGTCAAGGAAACAGTCATAAAAATAAGCTATGAGTAAAATTTATTTGGGGTTAGTCTCCGGAACAATTAAACGCACTTTAATTTAAAAAAAAACTAAGAAATATACGATTCTTCAGGATGTATGTAATATATGATATCATTTCGTTTAAGCAGTTAGGGGTTAAGTAGTAATAATACAATTTAACAGAGGTGAAATAAAATGGTTAAATTGTTTGCAGTCAACAATGAATTGAAATAAAATACGCAATTCCTTAGAAATAAGAAAGCCATCGTCTCGAGAACAACGTCTCATGTAACGGTTAGTGCAAAATATACATTTATAATAAAACCTTTTATTACAAAGAATATTAGTTTTAAATGAATTGTATTTGAATGCATTTTAATTCAATTAAATATTTGGCGTATATGTATGAATCAAGTAAAGTGCAAAAAAGCATTGTATTTCAATCCCATTGTAATCATGCTCGCATGCAATAATGCAATAATTATATAGTCAAACTATGTTTGCCCGCGATTCCGCTTGCTCTATTTAGGCTGTATTGAACATTATTTAAAATTTATTTTAATGAGTACTACAAATTAAATTCAATTCAAAAACATTTGTGAATTCAAATTCACAAATAAAAAGTAAAATGTTAACAAAACCTATACATTCTCTATAACATATAATTAGCCATAAATCATTTAGATTTTCAATAATTTGGAGAATCTTTTCAATTTAGACCAACTCCGAACGACACATGTAGCAACCCAACTCATCTCAAAGTAGTTTAAAACGTGGTATTACACAGCCAAAGGGTGAAGAGGTCACTCAATCATCTTAGTCATCTAATGGACTGTATGCCTATTTGGTGCTTCGTAACATAAGAAAAGAGAAAGCACTTGATAGCGTAACTTTATTACTTACCTATTATATAAGGTAACGTATCAATAAGTGCACTAAAATATATTAATGTCTCTTAACAAAAAATAAAGTCACATAAAAGGCCGCAAACGCGTTATTAACTACAAAAAGCCAACTCGTTTAATTATAAATCACAATAGCTACTTCAATTATGAAATAATAAAGATTTAGTCGACAATCTGTTGTTAATAAAAAATCCCGAGTAAAAATTACAAGAGCTAATAATTGTCCTTTGTCCTGAAAGGCTATTAAATATTTCAACACACATAATACGGAGCTTGTTATAAAAATAATTTCGTCGTCAAAATACCTACGTATATTCGTAGTCCGTGTCGTAATGGAATTTTAATGAGAATTTCAGCTGTTCTCTGTAATTCCTTTCCCTCTCTGACTGAAATAAAAGAATAGCATTTATTAGAATCGATAACAGGGGTCATATTATTGAACTTTCGCTATACACCGGGATCGAGGAATGTCATAACGTTCGACATCATTGACTGTTAGTATTACATCGATTAAACTTATAATTTCCGAATCTAAATTATAAATATAAACCTAGCATGAATAGTATTTATATCCTCTGGGGATACAAAGTATAACTCTATACAAAAATTCTTAGCGTTTCTAAAATTACTAATGATAAATCATTAGTGAATAAATAATTAACTATAATTAACTTTGATAATTACAACAATGATTAAAGTTATCATATTTATATTATTTTATGAATTCCTATAAAAAATTATAATGAAGCGGGATGTTCAGTGTTAATTGGGTGTCCTCGGCGGCGGCCATGGTACTGGCCGGCTCCCTTCCCTGGGAGCTAGAGGCGGAGCTGCTTGCCCTGTATATGAATATATGACGGGTAAGAAACAGATGGAGGAGCCTCTAGCTCCCAGGGAAATAGAGGAATGGAGGAGAATGATGAGGGAGGAAATGATGGAGAGGTAGAGGCTGGACCTGGCTGACGTGCGTTACGGCCGATATACGATCGACGCCGTCTGCCCGTTCCTGCTGGAGTGGTGTCAGAGGACGTGCTGACATGGCATGGTTGCTTCGGTTGTTACCTGCACCAGAAAGCACGCAGGGAGCCAACCACCGTATGCCACGGGTGTGGCGTTGAACCGGATACCGCGCAGCACACACTTTCTCGGAGGAGCAGTACCGCATTCTGGTTGCAGATCTGGTGGGATGGCTTTCACGACGTTTGGCAGCGAGGATGTATGGAATATTGTAGCCTCCTTCTGCGAGGAGGTCGTCTCGCAGAAAGCGGCGGCGGATAGGGTCCGCGAGAAGGACCCTCTAAGCGACTCCCTCCGCCGGCGGAGGACCGGCAGGAGGAGACGGCAGTTTGCTCGTCTCCTCCCACCACCGTAGCCGGGCTTAGGGAGAATGGGTCGGGGGGCTCCATCTTTGCACTGCACAGGCCTAGCGGCGGCGTTTTCTGCTGTTGGGATACCCGCTGAAGCGGCACGATGAAGTCTGTAGAGATCTCGTGTCGCCTCAACCATAGCCGCAGACGTACGCCGTGGAGTTTTAGTCCGTTCGAGTCGGACATAACCCACTTTCTCCTCCGAGAGGGTAGCGTATCTATAAGGGATTTTCCCACGTAAAAAAAAAGTATATAGTACTAGCAATGTTATCAAGCCCTCGTAGTTCTATAACATGTAATGTGAATAAAGTTGGATAAAAAAATAAATGTATAAGTATCGTACGAGTTAACGTAAAAAAATCTAATGTATCGCATTTCCATGTACGACTTGTTGCTGAATTTCAACAAAATTTCAACAAACAAACAACACTTCTGGGGGCAGATGGTGACCGGTGATGAAAAATTGATCAATTAACACAATGTTATGCCAAAATAGTCATGGTCGAATCACGGTAAAAGGTCTCAAACGGTGGCCAAGCCAGAAATCGGAATGCGAAGATTCCACGATTAATTTCAAAATATTGCAAAGAGAATTGTATCAATTTGTGTACATATAAAGAACAGTCCCGATGTACGGCAATGAAACGAAGATTGCTGAAATTAATGTGCTGCGATAGATGTGCAACGTTATTATAATACAAGAAGTTTGGACGTAAGCAACATCATCGATAAGATGCAAGATATTAACCTGCGATGTTATAGCCACGTAGAGAAGAGGCCAACAAACTTTCCCTTATATAATATCCAAAAAGAGTCCCAAAACAATGTATAGAGATGCAATGCATGCATATGAAAAAGTGTCAGTTTAGCAACATGATACTAAGGACAAAGTGAAGCGCAGGAGAAAAGAAATCACGGAAGAATGGCGTCATCGCCATGCAGGGTAAATACCCAGGAAGAGAGACAGAGATAACTGCAAGATGAGGATTATTGTTAATAATATTAAGTAGGTAACTGAAATAAGGTTATATTATATAGCCGTAACACATTTATGTTTCTACTAACAACACTTATGAATGAAGGACGTAATTTTCAAATAAGTTGGATATTAATTATGAGACGGTTTATCGGGGTTCGATATTGTACAATAATCCGTACCTTATCTTTTTTAGTAACATATGTTCATTTAGACAATCTATCTATACTATAATAAAACTGTAGCAAGGTCAAATCTGTACATTAAATATTTTTTGAAAATTTTGATCACGGTAGACTTTGTTATCGATATAGAAGCCAAAAATAACCCTTTGAAAATTTTTGTCTGTCTGTCCCTGTGAACACGCATCACTCTGAAAGTACTGAACCGATTTTGACGAAACTTTGCACAGTGATAACTAATATTACGAGATTACATCTAGGATACTTTTTATCTCATAAAACGCAAGGGATTCTCCAGGATCTGCTTGTTTGTCTGCCCCTTTGATCACGTATGACTCTGAAAGTACTGAACCAATTTTGACGAAATTTGGCACAGTGATAACTAATAATCCAAGGTTACATCTAGGATACTTTTTATCACATAAAACGCAAGGGATTCTCCAGGATAACGGACGAAAGTCAAAAATTTGTAGTTAATGAAATTCTTGACGGATTTTGGGAAATTTTCTTTATATTATATATGGCAGACAGATTAGCTAAAAATTTATTTAAGCTATATTTCCCTAAGCTACTTAAAAAAAAATACCAAAAAAAAGATCACTGGGTTCCGAACCGTCGGCTCCGTCGGCCCATATAATGTCCAGTGCGTTATAACTGAGCTACGGCTACATGACATATGTATGCGTAATTATTAACCACATATGAAAAAAATATGTGTTAACGAAACTGTCACTTATATGTTGTTACACTTATTTTATTGTATAAAAAATGTTTGCTAAACAAAGTTGACAAGATTTTTTCCTAAAACATAAACCTAGATAATAGTTACATTGCATTGTAGAAGATGAATCTCAATTAGAGTTCTATCAGTACGTGTGTTGTTTCGATATTTGATAAAATTAGTTTTCTAAATATTGTTGAGTCTTGAAGTAGTTGGGTTTTAGGTTTGTGAATCTACGATTAAAATAAATCAGTTGAAGTGTTTGCAGTTACCATACTATGTTGTATTTATACTAATATTATAATGAGAGGTAATGTTTCGTTTTCGAGGAATGCTTGGTTCCTACTACTGATCGGATTTAAAAAAATATTTCACTGTTAGAAAGGTATATTATCCCAAGTTGAGTATCTCAGTATAAAATGTGGTTTATATGTCAAAAGTAAAATAAATGTGACAAAATTAATATTGAATGCAGATTTCACGTATACTTTACAAATTCTTATAAAACAAACAACTAAAACAAAATGGAAATTTAATGTAAATAAAGTTCAATTTTTACAGTATGTTATGTGATGAAGTTATAAGGGGTACTGGGAAGACATTTATCGGAAATATATGTAAGTTAGTTTTGATCTTCACTTTGATGACACTACTTTAGGTAATGCTGAGAACAGTTTCTAGGCTTATTTCAAAAGATTTCTCACATACCAACTGGGTATATGTTTGAGTGAATCCCTGGATAATTTGGATTCACAATTGGAAGTGCTAGATGTCGCTGCAATCGGCTTTTAGGTTTTTTAAGACTATTTGCGTTTAAAAATACAATTAAAACCGGTAATAACCGATTTAGTGCAGACGAAGTTGCACGGGTCAGCTAGTTTATAATAAAAATAATAATAAATTAAACACTGAATAATCTGGGATAATCAAGTTAATAAAAGTTAATCAATATCAATATCATCAATAGGTAATTTTTGAGTTGGTTTGCTATTGTAATGAAAATGTTATGTATGTGTACATTATATACACACTATCTCTCTCTTTATCTGTCACGACACCTAACCTACTGTACGTAGACTTTGCACATGCACAATACGTTAAAATAAAATTAAATAATCATCTCCACCACTTAATTTATCATAACTATTTTCAGCTTGTATTAAAACTTTTTCACACTCCATTGTATTAAAGGAAAATACAAATATGAAAAATATATGAGCATCGCGTCGACGCGTCAACTGTCACTTGCCTGTAACTATTTGTCTAAGAGCTAGCAACGGTTTCGAGAGCGAATTTTAATAAGCCAGTTTTTTTATATATCTTTATGTTTTTCCGAACAACGTGAGGGCTACCTGGCTGCCGGTAAACATTGCGTTTATTTGTGCATATCGCACCTTTACAGACAAAAATATTGATTTTTAAATAATTTTAAGATGTTTTTGTTTTACTAACTTTGAAACTCTATTAAAAAATGGAATTATTATTGTCAGACATTTTTGTTATTGACAATAATGTGTCTGATGCTATTTTATGTGAATAAAAATAAAAGTAATTTCAAACCATGTTGAGATAGCCGTAATTTTATTATTATTTATTTTATTTAGACATAAATAAGCACAAATTTAATCTTCCAGGCATTAATTTAGTTATTTACTCAATAGTCAGACCGATTTATTACTATAAAAATAATATGTGTATAGAATAACTTAGCTATATCTTTAGTTTAGTGCAGCACTGGCTGCACGATGAAGATAGCGTTAATTGTGGCAGCGTATGTTATCAACGTATGTATTTAAGATTACATTAACAACAAATTTTTGTCTTTCGTTATCCTGGAGAACCCCTTGCGTTTTATGGGACAAAAAGTATCCTAGACTTAACCTTGTAATATTAGTTATCACTGTGTCAAGTTTCGTCAAAATTGGTTCAGTACTTTCAGAGTGATACGTGTTCACAGGGACAGACAGACAGACAGACAAAAATTGTAAAAGGATTATTTTTGGCTTCTTTATCGATAGTCTAACCCGATTATAGTTTTCAAAAAATATTTAATGTACAGATTTGGCCTTGGTACAGTTTTATTCTGGTATAGATTAATTTAGTTTCCAAATGTATAATTAATATTGCGTTTTAAGGGATTAATGCTTGTAAGTGACACGTTACTATTCCTAACAGGTAATATATTTTCATGTAGCCTTCACGTTTCTATAGGTGCCAGAGTCACGCTGAAGCTGTTACTGGTTTCAGCATGAATAGGGCGGCTCGCCCGGGGTACTACCACCCTCTCACAGAAACACTGACGTGAAGTAATAATGCTTGCATTGTTGCGTTTCGTTCGGTCAGTGAGAGCGCCGGATACCCACCTCCCCTCCCCTAAACATAGACTGACAACGCACTTGCGACTTCCCTGGTGTTGTTAGCGTCTATGGACGGTGGTGATCACTTAACATCTGGTGATCCACCTGTTAGTTTGCCTCCTATGACATAAAAAAAGCACAGAGTGTTGTTAACAAAACTCCTTGCACCGGAAAGCAGCAGTGCGAGTAACTGTGCTACCGCTTTACTGCCGAAATATACTTGGCGTTTGCAAGCTTTCGCAGACAAACCTTTAAAATTATTCTTAATTTCATCAATCATAAACAGGTACATCTTATTCCGTCATTTAGACAAACGTGTTATACCTTTTTGGTAAGAGAATATATAGCAAATATGTAGACAATTTATTTCTGAGCATAAATATGTTATTATATATTTTAAAAGATCTCGTGTTTAAGAACAAAACGAAACACGCAACGTCCGTAACAGAGCCTTAGATGCTACAAAAATCTTTAAAATACGTTTCTTTAACTAAATTACAGGTTTACAATATAGCCATTAATAAAATTCATACGATTTTACTGATACAAAAACTTATAAGTTAATATTATAACGCCTGTTAAGGAACTTCCACGAATCTAAATATAACTTTAGGTGAGACTTTTACCATTTTACTGCAGGCGTTGAACAAGTTAGTTGTTATCTACTATTTAACATTTCCAAATCAGTTTATATTGATGTCTACATCTATATTTTCAATAAGCTTGAAATAATGTTTTAAACGCATTTACAAAATACCCCAAAAATTATTGGTCATCATTACATAGTCTATACTAATATTATAAAGAGGTAAAGTTTGTGGGTTTGTGGATTTGTGAGTTTGTGACGTTGTGGCATTGTAAGGGGTAATCTCAGGAACTACTGGTCCGATTTGAATAATTCTTTCTGTGTTATATATCTCATTCATCGAAAACGGTTATAGGCTATATATCATCACGCTAAGGCCAATAGGAGCGGAGCACAGATGAAAAATGTTTCAAAATCGAGATGCTTTTTTTCTTTTTGAGAGCTTCTGCTGTGTGTCAGCGTTAGCCCAGAGTAGTACCTATTACTACGCGGACGAAGTCGTGGGCAGGGGCTATTAATATTATAAAGAGGTAAAGTTTGTGAGTTTGTGACGTTGACGGGGGTAATCTCAGGAACTACTAAACCGATTTTGAAAATTATTTTATCAATAGAAAGCCACATTATTTGTGAATGTCATAGGCGACATATCATCACGCTAAGACCAATAGGAGCGGAGCAACAATGAAAAATATTTTAAAATCGGGGTATTTTTTCCTTTTGAGAGCTTCCGCTGCATCTTAGCCCAAAATAACTATTCCACGCGTGCGAAGTCGCGAGCAGAAGCTATTAACTAATTATATTATCTATAATCTATACTAATATTATAAAGAGGTAAAGTTTGTGAGGTTGTAGGGGGTAATATCTGGGGAGTCGGAGAAAAATGGTCGAACGAAAACGTTTCTTACGCACGCTGCCTTAATTATGAGATATATATGATTGAGTTCTAGAGAAAAGTTATAGCTTGATAATGCTTATTACCGCCCAACGAAGTGGGCACGGGTCGGCTAGTTATAAATAAGACTATAATATACAAGTTGCTTTCCAATTCAGTTTGAATATTGATTCAATTTATTTATGAAATAGTAAAAAATATTCTACAGAAGAAACCATAAAACGATATTTAAATATAGAATAACAAATCGGTTATGATATTCGGTTGTATCGAAATGTCAAGAATAAGGCTCCAATGTATTTTTTCTTGTAAGATAATGCCGGCAATCGTGACCTTATTTTTATCGGTTACGATGTACCCGTCAGATGTTAATAGATTTTTATTATGGGAGGCCATTTTGAATTCGTCACCGTCTCTAGAAGCATTCAGGTATTTCTTAGTATATCAAAAAATATATTTTCTTCTTTTATTATAATTGAAAACGAAACGAGATAACGACGTTTACCTAATATTTCAAATTAGCGTTACCATTAAATTTTCACATATAAACATTAATTCATCAACTGTGCATAATTTATAACATAATGTAATGTAATAATGTGCGTAAATTTTCGTATTGCCTGTGTAGAACGCCAAACTTTTTTGATAGCTTACTTTTCACCTTTACTTCCCATTTTCGCGGATGCGGGCTCTTACATGAAAAATTCACTGTTGTCCTTGTGCAGATGTGCTTGTATATTTTTTTTTTCGTCGAACTGACTAATCTATTGACCTGGCAAGGTATTTACAGCTTCAGCAGACTATGTGCTTGTATTAAAGATTAAAATCAATTGAACTATTTTCACTACCACTTGACAGCGCGATGCAACCAACGTGTGGCGCCATCTATTGGTATAATTACACAACTATATTTAATTAAAACGAAATAGTCTCGAAAAGTCTGTAAGATTGGAGGGTGAACAATAGATACATCGGAGACTATTCTGACACACTGCGTATTTAAATAATAGATATACTATTAATACCCTTTTTTAAATAGAACGGTAAAGTGATGATACTGTATCTGATGGTGACCATAAAACAATCCAAAAAAGCGGTTATAGCCGAGAGTTAGGAATTCAAAGCCGGTCGTCACTGGCATGCCAACTTCCAAATATCTCGAATTAAATCCCGGAACGCGCTAAACTAAAAGAGTCACTGTGACTGGCTTCTTACTACCACATGCATGCTAGTCTCGACCCAGTCGGTTATATACGTTCTACCATCTCCCTTAGTTATTAGATACTAGTTTTTGTTCGCATTGATGTAGATATTACCTATCCTTCGGGAATAGTACATTGTTTTCTAGATGAAAGGTATCCCATATCTTGTTTTGTACCCTTCACAACGTGTATGTAGAATTTCATGAGGATCAGTTGAGTAGGTGAGGCATGAAAGCTTAACAATCTCAAATTCGCATTTATAATATTAGCAAGGACTTATGCTGGCTAATAACGAAACAAGTCACACCTGTGTGGGTCTCTATAACCTATGTAATACCTGGTGTAACATGCGCACTTCCGAAATACCCTAAGGTGGCTTTCTGCTACTCTGGGGGACCCCGAAGGGGTCTCCGAGAACCTGTAAAGTTTTCGTTCAGATCCAGCTAAACGACAATAAAGATAAAATGCACATACCTCGTGATCTTCCTCCGTGTCGTAGCTGGCCGTTGAGTTTCCACGAATGTTAGATAAAGATTCATTTGATGATTCAGTTTCTGATTATTACAAGTCCGTCTCGACCCTTCGATGGAAAACAGCCGAATAATATGTCACTTTTTCTTTTTTATTCTGATGATGTTGACGTGCATGACAACCAAAAAGTTGGCGTTTCGATACTGCTTATTAACAAGATTTGAACGTCAACAATCGATTTATACGAAAGGGTTCTATTGTATATCACTAACGATACACCTGGTGTATGCTGAATGAAATCTAGTTGAACAGAACTAACGTGTCATTCATTGTCTTTTCCATACATTCTTTTTTACATACACACACACGCTAAAAGCATAGTATCCAACAATATGAAAACGTGCATAAAGGTTTCCAATTCGCTGTTTATATTATATAGAATATCTAATTGTTTATGATCACCTTTATTGTATTGTATGTAAATTGTAACATGTTCACAGTGTGAGTTTTTAGCGGGATTTTAGTCTGTCGTGTAGTGGATTTTATATTTTATTCATAATCTTGTGTTACTTGACTCTGTATTTTGTAAAATTGATGGTGTTTTATGTAATATAGTTTATTTATTGTGCATAAGTGAAGTGAATGGAAAATGATACCACGGAGCATGAATTCTGAGATGCTACAAAAAATCCCTGGAAAGTTGTAACAAGGGAGCCACCATGTTGTTGGAACATTGACATTGAAATGATCGCACGACACTATCTTGTAATAATATTAACTACTCGACAATGGCAGTAATAATCTAAAAAATTGGTTGCCACAAATAAAGTTAAAAAAAAAAACATGTTCACAATATTTGTAACTGTCTCCTACAACACAGTGTACACTAACGTAGAAGGCATGGACGCTTTTTATCTGTTGAAATATAATCATTATTCTTATACAACCCATCCATCCATCATGTCCACAGTTATCTTTCGTACACCATTTCGTCGAATGGTAATATGTGATTTGACTAATATAAAACTCTCAACTCCTGATCATAATAATGATTTATTGGTTATTTCTTTAAATAAGCACATAACTAAATAATGCTCTGCTACTGATTGAAAATGGATCAGGAAAATAAAAATAATTGAAAATAAATAAATATGTTAACTAAAAATATCGTTTTTTATATTTCAATTAGCGGGCCCGGCAGACGCTGTCCCGCCCTGAATATAAAAAAAAATCCTTGACAAATTATATACTAAAACCTTCCTCATGAATCACTTTATCCAGTGGCGAAATCCGCATGAAAATCCGTTCAGTAGTTTTTGAGTTTATCGCGAACAGACAGACAGACAGACGCGGTAGGGGACTTTGTTTTATACTATGTAATGAAGTGAGATATAATTAAAAATATCTTGGTCTTTCTTTCATTGCAAATTTATTGTTTAAAACTACTAAAAATGTTAAATACCAGTATTACAAGTAAAATTATTTATAAAAAAGAAAAAAAACAGTAAAAATCGCTATTGCAAGAACCCCGACATTTTTTATTGTAGTTCAGTTATATTAAAGAACAGATCGTCTAGTAGAGTTTCGGTAACAAAAAACTTGTTTTTAACATGATCTATTAAATATTTTATAACGTATATCACTACCACGATTATAAAGAATTTAACGTCACCGCACATGGTTAAATGCATTAAGCCTTTGCATACACAGAGAGTGCTAAAAATAGAATTACCCACGTAGACACATAGCTTCATCAAGCTTTATCATGAGCTGTTGATTTTTATAACTTCTTATCTTGATTTGAGAATAGTCAACCCAAAGAGCTGAAAATACAAAGTGTTACTCGGTTAGGGGCTTATTGTAAACACGAGTTATCTCATCACAGCAGACGACAATCTCGCGAACGCGGACGGTACACTTTAAGCGGTTGGAAAATTCTTAAAGCGGAAAAATAAATTAAAGCGATAAGTTATTATGTACATAAATTAGCTTAATTAATTTTTCTCATTCATAAACCTTTTCATAAATTCACAGAGTTCTAACCTACTTCAATTATAAATCTTAAATACGAAATATAAATAAAAATAAGAGAGAACAAATTATTTATTTGTGTATTTTTAGTAACCTGTTTGGTATATTGATTGATTTGACAATTTTTTTTTTAAATAAAATTGGTAACCGGACTGCCTTTTAAATCTAAAAGCATCATCATCAGCCTGTAAGAAACCAACTGCAGTGCTATATGCCTCTTCCCGAAGGAAGGTATGGGCATAATAACCACGCCAGCCTACGACGTATTGGTGATTTCAAAGTCTAAGAAATCCACAGTTCTATCTTTTCCCACATACAATAGTACTAGTACAAGAACATTTCCCAGGTTCAGATTTCCTCACGATGTGTTCCTTCACCGTTAGCCGATAGTGTTATCAATTTAAATTGAAAGAAAGAAAGAAAAAACGTTTATTTGCAAAACACATAAGTAAATATGAAAACACGTACAATTAGAATAAAAGAAAAAACATACATATAAACAACGAAAATAAGAAATACAAATTGATGGTTAAGTGTGTGTGTGTGGCAAATGGGCCCCGAGTCAGCGTGTGTGCTGTTGGAGTTTAGTTCTTCAGCGCTGATTTTCACTCGGGATCCAGAGTGTTATGTGTGCACCGATTGATGGTGTGCATATTAAGTGTTATGTAGTGTTTCATGTAGTGAAGTTATACAAGTTTGGTAAAAAAAATAGTAATAGAAGTTTAATATGAAATATAAGATAATAAGTACGTATATAATAATAATAGGTAACAATGAATATATAAATACAGTCATACATATATATATATATATATATATATACATATATATATATATATATATATATATATATATATATATATATATATATATATATATATATATATATATATATATATATGTATATATATATACATATAAATAAAAATAGAAAGTCGTAGAATAACAGGCTAAGTTATTTGCATTGAAAGTAGAAAAGTTTTAATCTTTGAGCTGAAAGCAAATAGGGATATAAAATTACGGATGGGTAGAGGAATATTGTACTTCCAGCATTTTGTGGCCTGGTATCTGAAGCTACCTCGAAAAGCAGTGGTTTTGTGCTTAGGAACTCTTAGACAGCTTAAGTTACTACGATTCCCGACTCTCCTTTGTTGGCCTAACCACTATTGTACAGGTATGTCGGATGTTCAGATTTTACAATCCGAAGAGTAGTTTAGAGAAATATAACTTATAAATGGCCTCCATTTTTAAAATATGTGCGTCATTTAGATATGGCGTTACATGAGCACGCTGTAGGATATGATAGCAGTAACGGGTGCATGCATGTTGGACTTGTTACAGAAATATTTTAGTTCTACTCAATAGAAAAGGGCTATAAACTGAGATACAATAATTGAGCTTGGAGAGTGTTACGGTTTCGCATAGACTAATACTGATTTCGGTTTTTAAGATATCACGTATCTTGTATAAAACTTTGAGTCTAAAAAAACAGCTACGAGCAATTTCAAGTACATGAGACTCAAAATTAAGTCGCTCGTCAAGGAGAATACCAAGACTTCTGGCTTCCCGTACATGTTCAACTATTTCATCATTCACAACTATGATAGGATTCTTGGAACATATACGCTGAATCTGTTTCTTAGAACCAAATACGTCGTATTTCGACTTTGAAGGATTAAGTACAAGTGAGTTTTCAGTTGACCACCGGTAAATCCTACTTAAATCATCATTTAATTTTTGAACGGAATTATCAACATCAGAATGATGTATTGGTAAATATATTTGCAAATCATCAGCGTATAAATGGTATTTGCAATTTTGAATACACTGAGTAATGTCTGCAGTATATAAAATAAAAAGAAGTGGTCCCAGAATATAACCTTGTGGTATCCCTCTCTTAACAGAACATACTTGAGAAGTGAGACTGGTACCATCAGTCCTATTCAATACTACTTGTTGGTAACGGTCAACAAGGTAACTGTGAAACCAATCCATGGTTTGTTTATAATAAGAAATCCATAATAAGAAAGTTTGGAAAGCAAGAGAGGAATACTAATGGAATCAAATGCTCTAGAAAAATCGGGAAGAACCAATGTAGAACCCAAGCCTGCATCTTCATCAACCAATTTATTATCGACTACCTCTAGTAGATCAGTAGTAGTACTATGAGCTTTTCTAAAGCCTGATTGATATTTAGGAAGAATATCGTTTCTCTCTAAGTAATTTGAGAATTGTTTGTACACCAGCTTCTCTAAAATTTTAGATAAATAAGGTGGGATACTAATCGGCCTCAATTCCTTAATGCTACTTGGGTTATTGTTTTTGAGGACAGGGCAAACTAAGGCAGTTTTCCACTGCTCAGGGAATGTCGATGTCAGTATATTTATAATACCAGTAAGAACCTCCAAAGTTTTTGGAAGTGTTAGAAGTACCATATCTATAGTTATTTTGTCTACACCTTGGGCGTTAGACTTAATATCCAGAATTATTTTGGAAACATCCTGTTCCGAAACAATATTAAGTGTGAAAATAGAAGGTCCATGTCTTTGAAACTCATAGTAAGTTAATTTACACAAGTTTAATGAGGAATATCAATACCAGGAATATCAAGGAAATGATTATTAATAATAACAGCATTATCAAATTGTGAAGACATATCTTTCAGCTTATTTTCAGGTAATATAGATGATTTAAGATGCCGCCACAGGATTTTAGTAAACGTATACGCGAATGTCAGGGTTCGAACCTGCTGACATCGGATTGATATTCTACCGGTCAAACCACTAGAACACTACGACTTATCTTACTCTTAAAACATACCTACATATAATACTTGGTGACAAAAGTTTACTTAACCAAGCGTTTACAAGATATCGCAATGTTAATTTATGTAATTTTATCATTTAACTCGGATTATAGTTATTAAAAATAAGTAAAAATGTGGAACTTCACGTTCAATAGTTCACAAGCAAAGTTACGTTAATAATACGTTCGATAAACCGGTTGTTAAAAGCCGGGAGGTGTCGTTTGACCCCTTAATTAAAACACACCACAATAAAGCAATTTCGATAATTCAACATTCGTGTCACAATACATCAGTCTATTATTCATGAAAATTCATTGTCGGTATGATATGGACAAACTAAATTACGCTTTCATTGTTCTGATATTAATATTTTATTACAGGAATGTTTGCTTAAAGTAAAACGAGTGTTTTGTCGCTGGCGATATATTATCGAAATCGATTTTGTGTAACCGAACGTTTATATGATAATATAACAAAGAAATTATATTTTATACTAGTTGATACCCACTATATCGTCTGCACTGTTTAAGATATCGTGATAATGATACTTAGCCCACGCTTTCAGTCAAATTACGATAACATTTGATAGTAATAACCGATTTTAATGAAACTGAAGACTAAATGTTACTCGAGGATATGCTTAATGATTGATGATGATTTTCTTGCCCATGTCTTATCACATACGTAAGCACTTTAGCAGTGACACCTGCATATACAACCAGGCATTTCTAAAATGACTGTAATAATGTATTTCATTAGTTATTCTTAGTCATTTGTATTGATATTTTTCACATAAATCTGAGATGTACAGACACGTTAAAATAGCATTCTTTTTATATGTATAGGGTGATTAATTTTTAAATCAACTTTTATTTTTTACTGATATATACTTACAAATTAATAGCTGTGCCTGCAACTTCGTTCGACTGAAACTTAATGTACAAAAAAACTAATAAAGAAATCGTAATGTATTAAGTCTAATAACTATCTACTTTTCTCTCGTACTTAAGTCGCATCGTCATTAAAATCGCAATAACGTTTGACGAACCGAACCGATTTTAATGAAACAAAGACTAAATGTTACTCGAAGATATGCTTTATGATTTTCTAGAAAATATATTATAATACGTATATAACGTAGTACTTTAGCAGTGATGCGTGTTTAAACAAACAGACAGAAACATAGACAGACATACATTTCTAAAAATGATTGAAATGTATTTTAGACATATGCAACAATTTTTTGTACAAAAATCTAAAAGTACAGACACGTTTGATTTACTTTATTATTATATGTATAGACTAGCCCACCCGTGCCCACTTCGATGGGCGGTAATAGACATTATCAAGCTACAACTTTTCTCTAGAACTCAATCATATATATCTCATAATTAAGGCAGCGTTCGTAAGAAACGTTTTCGATCGACCATTTTTCTCCGACTCCCCAGATATTACCCCCTACAACCTCACAAACTTTACCTCTTTATAATATTAGTATAGATTATAGATAATATAATTAGTTAATAGCTTCTGCCCGCGACTTTGCACGTGTGGAATAGTTATTTTGGTCTAAGACGCAGCGGAAGCTCTTAAAAGGAAAAAATACCCCGATTTTAAAACATTTTTCATTGTTGCTCCGCTCCTATTAGTCTTAGCGTGATGATATGTAGCCTATAACACTCACAAATAACGTGGCCTTCTATTGGTAAAAGAATTTTCAAAATCCGTTTAGTAGTTCCTGAGATTACCCCCTACAATATCACAAACTCACAAACTTTACTTCTTTATAATATTAGTATATAGATTATAGCCCCTGCCCGCGACTTCGTCCGCGTAGTAATAGTTACTACTCTGGGCTAACGCTGACACACAGCAGAAGCTCTCAAAAAGAAAAAAACATCTCGATTTTGAAACATTTTTCATCTGTGCTCCGCTCCTATTGGCCTTAGCGTGATGATATATAGCCTATAACCAGTCTCGATGAATCAGCTATATACACTGAAAGAATTATTAAAACCGGACCAGTAGTTCCTGAGATTACCCCTTACAACACCACAACGTCACAAACTTTACCTCTTTATAATATTAGTATAGATAATAATGACTAACTGTAAGAGTCCCACTGTTGCGACAATGATCTCTTCCCGAAAGAAGGTATGGGTTAAATCACCACATCACCATGATGTACTGTACTATTTCAAACACACAGAAAATTCAACATTCACATCTATATTTATTTCATATAGGAAGGTTCAGGTTGCCTTACGACGTTCTCTTTCACCATTAGCTGATAGTATTACCAAATAAAACCAGTAACTGTAAGCTACTTTAAAAAAGAAATTGGTACAGTTTAGGATTCGATATTCGAAAACTGTTACATAAATATATTATTTTACACGTTAAACTTCGAAAATTTTGCGAGGAACTCTTTAATAAAATCACGGTGAGCTCAAAATTTCTTTTTGCGATCGAGCAAATGGATTTCCCGAGGTCCCCGGACGAATTTAGGCATCCGTCCCTGAAGGTAGTCGCGTGCACGTGACGAGTTACTGAATATTTGCTCAAGAATTCTTCAATTTTTTTTTGCACTATGCGCAAAATTTCAAGCTATTCGCTGCTTTTAAAATTGTTATGTTATAATGATTATTAACAATGTTCTGTAAAAGCAATATTTATAACATTTTAGTTGCCTGCACCCATGTGACACGTGTGTACCAATAAGGACAATTAGACCAAATTTTCCACTAGCAGTAGGACCATGAAATTAAATAAAATGTCAATCGAATAATTAAACGTCAATCTTGTCAACATTTTTATAGATCCACTGATTGTTATGTGTCACACGACCTTTTAATATGGAGATTTTTAATCCAAACCTTTTTGTCCTGTCAATTAAAAAGAGTTATCCAAATTATTGTAGCCGTTCTGAAGTTCGCTTACAAATATTCGGCAAGTTTATAAATTCAAAAAATAAATAAACATTAATAAGCATTTTTACCACTATCGACGTCGACTCTTCGACGTCGTGAGTGGTATCGACTCTTACCGAAGCGACGGTAACTCAATAATAGCATATTTTAACATCGCGTCGATTGACGTTCCATCGAATCCTGTGAGCTTTAGATTTCGCTGAAGGAATACATCGTGGTCAAATTACAAGCTTATGGTGTTTTTCATATAGCTCGCAGGACTAGCTACCTCTAACTTAAAAACTCTCAAGTTGATAATATGTCGCCGAGTGCGTATAGCTTTGTTCCGGCAGTACCGCTTAAAATCTATACCCACTTTTGCGTACGTATCTTGTAAATATAAAGTCAAAATGTCACACACGGCCATTTAATTCCAAAGAGAACATATATTTATATTATAATAATTAAACATATATACATAGGTACATATTATATTATGCATATCGCACAAAAGTTAATCATATGCAGGTATTGAATCTACAACCTCTTGGCTTTAATGAAGCGTTTACTACTATTACGTCACAAGGCCTTAACAGGTAAGACCGTGGTCATAATATACCATACTCTCAAAGTGTATAAACAAAAAATTCAGGGAATTCTTCTATTAAATCAAAAAATGCCTTTACACAGAAAGCTTGAATTGATTGAAAAATACCATTGCGGAATCGGAAACGATTCTTTTCATTGGAACAATGGAATTGCTAGTGCTTGGCACACACTCAAGTCTCTCAGAAAATTGAAGAATTAAATTTCTTTCCAATTAAATGATTTGTATCATTTCAATTACTAATATATAGTAGATTGTTTATTATATTATAGCTTAATTGCTTTTTATTCATATCCTTAGTAAGCATAACTTTATTGTGATGATTTTGTAAATGTAAATTCAAGATATAGGGGTACAATTTATGATGAGGTTGGTCTAACCATTACGCAATATCTGGAATGAGAGAAAGTATTATTTATTGACAAAAATATTAGCACACCATGGATTCATCATACTCGTAACTGGTCCACCCTATTGCAGAAGGAGGAAGTCGGGGCAATAATTTGGATTTGTGAGCCAAGCAGACAAGGTTAAGGGAACCCTACGGTTGCAAATTAATGCTTGCTTATTTAACTGGCAGTACTCCTTCACATGGCTTGGCATATTTGGTAAGAACTTACTAAGGCTGCTTTAGGAATTCTCTCAGATAAAGCTCAAACGGTAACTCATGAAGGGATATGCCTTCCAAATAACAGCATTAGATTAGTACTGGTCTCGATTTCCTTAGATTTATATTTTAATGTTCTTTGGCAATTTCTCCTGTGCTGTTTAGGTGAATCTTGTTGAAGATGGTTATATATTTAGATAAAAGACCACGCTGTTTCCAAGTATACTTAATGGTACATGAGCCTTAGGGAACAGAATGATTTGATTACGATTTTATGACGATATTTGCTTTCATTAAAATAATAATAGATTCACTATGGTATTCAAATTTTTTTTTTTTTTATTTATTGTAGCTCGGCAAAGTGACTGTACTGTGCCTGATGGTAAGCACAGTACAATCCAAAAACAATGGCGACCGCCGAAAGACAATACTATCCAACGCCGGTCGCCACCGTCATGCCGGCCTGAAAGCGTCCCAGATAGGGACAGCCCCCCCCCCCCCCCCTGGTTGCTGGATATACACCGGCTGATCCCGGAACGCGACACGCCCAAACGTATTAAACGTAACGCCCAAATTTAATAACCCTAACTTCTTAATTACCTATCACAGCCTGAGATCCGAAAACTACCAAAGAGTTATAAATAAGAAAAATAATCATGCATTTTCCAACTTTTTTCCGACGTGGTTCAATAAACCACCATTCTGTTTAAGACTTAATAAGCAAGTTGTTACTGGAATTTATAAACAAATAAATATTCCCCACGTTTCTTCATTCGCACAAAACTCATGACAATGTACGGACAACTGCTCGTGTCTCTAATATTTATTCTCATTACAGTCGAAGTTCAAAGAACGAGCTCGTTTAAAACATCAAAAGAATTGAAAACACAGATGGGTAAGGTGAAAACTGACAAATATAGTACATCCGATGTTCTAGTCGGTAAAGCTATGGATTTTATTTATTCAAACAAGACGATCATGGGGCTGATTGCGAGAGAACTCTGGAACGTCGGTTCAGGAGTTATTGACAAGATAGTCGAAGTTAAAGATAAAAAAGGTGAGTGCAAGTAAATTATATATTTGTTTATATACATATTTTCAATTAAAACATAAATTGCACATATTTTTAAGCAGGTAAAAAATTATTTAAATTTTGATACGATATTTTTTTTTATTGTAGCACGGCAAAGTGACTGCACTATGCCTGATGGTAAGCACAGTACAATCCAAAAACAACGGCGACCACCGAGAGATACGCCCTCCTCCGGCGGTCGTCGTTGTCATGTCGGCCTGCGTAAATGTCTCTTCACGTTACGCTTGAACGACCCCATGTTATGGGAAGGAGGGAACACACTAGCCGGGAGATTGTTCCACAGCTGTTTTTAACTAATTGGTCCTAACAACTCCGTTAACCTCAAAGTGTTTTAGTGTTTTATGGGAATCACTAGTTGAAGTGAAAACTTCTTTAGGAGCGTTGAGCGGTATTTTCGGCAGGAGATAAAGTTATGATTTCGCGTCGTGACATGCTAGTAAAGCCTGACGAAACGTATTGCGTTTGTGCGGCTTACGTCAGAATAGCGACGCGTACGTAGTATAGCGGCCCATGTACGTCTAATATTGACCTTTTGTGATTGTGCAGCTCATATGTTTAATTCATTAATAAACTGTAGTAATAAACTGTAAAAAAATGTATATAATTATTGTTGTCAATGTCAATAGATATGAAAACCATACTAATATGTAAATTCATTATACAAATTATGAAATTTAATTAGTTAATACTACAATTAATTTAAAAAATCAAAAGAGAACACAGTTATATAATTGTTTTGAGTTTTTACTTCTGTTGGTAGTCCTTACGTAGTATGACTGCCACGACTTTTTTTATTTGGAATAGTCATGGACTGTCTTTAATTATTTTAATAATTTTGGCATAAGGTTTTATTGACAGCCTTTTATTGGTGTTGATTTACCCGTGTTCAGTTATATCTAATGATTTTCCCTTTGAGCTCTATAGAAAAACGTAATAAATAGACTAGCAGTGTCCGCGTCTTCGGGTAACGCAGCGAGTAATTTCGTTATTATTTATATTTTATTATTTAGGGGAGTGTTTTTCACAATTGTTTTTATAATTCTATACTTTTTTCTTGAACAGAAAATTTTATAAGAAAATGATTGAGTTTTTATTAAAAATATAGTATATAATGTATATATGCGATACCTAAAACTAATATTACTATTTACGGAATTAGATATTATCATCATTACATAGTATAAAACAAAGTCCCCTACCGCGTCTGTCTGTCTGTTCGCGATAAACTCAAAAACTACCGAACGGATTTTCATGCGGTTTTCACCGGTGGATATAGTGATTGATGTGGAATGTTTTAGTGTATAATTTGTCAAGGATTTTTTCATAATCAAGGCGGGACAACGTCTGCCGGGCTCGCTAGTTACATATAAAGCAAAGTTCTCTTCCACGTCTGTATGTTTGCAATAAACTCAAAAACTACTGAACAGATTTTCATGCGGTTTTCAGCAGTAGATAAAGTGATTTATAGGACGTAGGTTTAGGTATATGATTTGTCAAGTTTTTTTAATTATCAGGGTGGAACACTATCATCCGAGCCTTCTAGTTTTCTATATAAACTATTATTCCCGTTTAGTAGAGAAGAAAAAAAATGTTTTTAGAACTTATAAAAAAACTATTTCTAAAATTTATGAAAATTTTGATAGTATTTCCATACATTTTCTATAAATCAATATTTTAATATTAATGAAGACTAGTGGGCCCGGCAGACGTTGACCCGCCCTGATTATAAAAAAATCTTGGACAAATTATATACAAAAACGTTCCATCGTGAATCATATTTATCCACTGGACTACTAAACATATACCAGTTGGAATGTGAGAAATCTTTTAAAATAAGTATAAAATCTGTTGCAATATTAAAAAAAGAATTTTAAAAAAAGAAAAGAAAAATAAAATATAAAAAATTGGAAAAATTTTGAAAACCTGCTCATAGTCGGTGTGGGTCGGAAATGTTGCCATTTATTCGCATAAAAATAAGATAGAAGATAATTCCTTTCTAGTAGTTTCTGAGTTTTTCGCGAAATGGATCAGTAGACAGCTAAACAAACCATAAACGCAGTAGGTAACTGGACTTTGTTTTATTAATTTAAAAAAAAAAAAATCCACTATGTAATGATGTTATTGGGATTCATCTTCTACTATGGAAAACCTTTATATTTATAAAATCCGTCACTTGTTCACAAATATAATAAATTTTAAAATTTTAAATAGTTATAATTACGCCTAGAAAAAAGGTCGGACCTGGCGGACTTTGTCCTGCCGTGGTATTTTTTTAAAGAGTAGGGAAAAAGTAAGAATCGCCTATATATAAAAGCCAACCGCAGCGCCACCTACCGGGTCCAAATATACTACAAATTTACTCGATTGGATCAGGAAGAATTGTGATATTGTTATCACTAAACCAAATTCTCAAGGATCCACTTTAGGGTAAGGAAGGGAAACACGCACAAAAAATTTCAGAATCGAAAATCGGTCCAAAGTCGGTTTAGGATTGTGAGCGTGTTCACAGGGACAGATTCAGTCACATACACACGCACACAAGAAATATATATATTAAGATTTCTATAAGCTGTAAAACATTAAAATAAAAATATTTTTTATTCTCAGCTAACCAAAAGAAATCATTCGTACAAAATTTTATAAAATCCCATATGTCTATCTTTGAATGGAATACATACATACGAACAGACAACAATTGTTGTTTATGTAACATTCGGGTTCCGCATAAGAATGAATGAAAGAAAGAAATAAAAAAATAAAGATATATAGACAGCTATTATGAAATTTAATAAACAACATACATATGTACAAACATTACTAGAAATGTATTAATATATATGTAGTTTTGACAAGAGAGAAACACTATTAGAGTATTTTACCATAAATAACGCATATTATTCAGGTAAAGCCAAGACCGAAAGCCAGTATGCAAAATTAAATGAATTTAACCGGTAATTATGTTTCAGTAAGTAATTACAGGGCGCTTCGTTTCCTCGGAATATAGGTCAAATCTAGATAATTATAGCGTTAATAAATTTAGTAACTTTATGAGTTATTAAAACTTCAAACTCGTTAGCGATAATCAAATCGCTTCGGCTTATTACTGTTTATTAAGAATGCTACAAAAATATAGATATTCTATGGTTCTTTAGTACATTACCGATTTGTCGGATAGTGAGTTCAAGCACCATGTCAAACGGGTGTTAATGTCTAAACGTTGTTATAGGGTGGATCAATATGTAAACGGTAGTGACGTCTGGAAATGACGCCCCCTCTCTGTGCATCCCCTAAAAACGAATATAACTATCTATGTTTGTAAAAATATGTATCATGAAAAGATAAACCAGATCGAGTTTCTTGCCGGTTTTTCCCGATGACTGGGTTGTTTTCTGAACCGGTGGTAGCTTTGACGTTCGTAAGCGCCTTCTCAGGGCTTTAATTGATTAAAGTATTTTTGATTTGTTATTTTTATTGGCAACCAATCTTCTAAATGATTACTACCATTATCGAATATTACAAGTGTTTTGTGATCATTTCAATGTTCTGCCAAGATGGTGATAGAACTTTCCAGGGAGTTTTTGTTGCATCTCATAATTCATTCATCATGGTATTATTTTCCATCTACTTCACTTGTGCATAATAACCGAACTTTATTACTATATAGTTATTATTATAGTACTATATTATAGGTGGTAGAGCCACTATTACTGGATTCGGCATGAACGGGTCGGTTCGTCCGGAATAGTACCACCTTCTCACGGAAAACCGACATGAAGTAACAGTGCTTGCATTTTTGCGTTCCGTTCGGTCAGTGAGAGCACCGGATACCCACTCAGCCTCCTCACTCCCTCCTCCTCCCACTCCCACCTCTCCCCCCACTCCTATCTCTCCCCAAATACAGGTTTCCAACGCACTTGCGACTCCCTGGTGTTGCAAGTGTCTATGAACGGCGGTAATTACTTAACATCATATGACCCACCTGTTTGTTTGCCTCTTATGACATAAAAAAATAAATATATAACTAATATTGTCAATGCTACTCTGTGTTTGTTTGTTTTATATTCTTTCACGCGTTAACTACTTGATCGCTTTATGAAATGTTGCATAAAGTATTTTCATTTTTCATCCAGAGGAAAGAAATGTTCGCGAAGGATAAGGTATATAATAATTGGAATAATTATACCGTGGAATCTAATAGGCTAATATAGTCTTGTTAATAACTCATAAATATGAAAAACATTTTAGCAGAATTAGTGAAGTCAAGAGATTCTGAGAAACTAGAAAATTGGGATTATATATATTTCTTATGAGATATATAAAAAAAAAATTGGTCGAAATAAATCTAGGTCTCAGCAATACCATCACCAATTGGGTTGAACGATCACCAAATACCCATAAGTATAGAAAAATAAATCCTCAGAATTGGTCAATCTATTAAGTAGGAAAAGAATTTCGAACACTGGAATTTAAATATGTACAGATTACATTAAATGTTTTGTCTCGCGTTCAATTTTTTATATTCTGAATTACCGATAAAAATTAATATTCTATTACATTAATCTTGAAGTTCCTAAGACTATCAAAAAATAAAGACTATCAAAATCTTAAACAAATTCTGTGAAAAGCGTAACTGTTACGTAGGGTACCGCCCACATGACTGAGCCGCGCCACATGTGGCTTGACATAGGCATTCACAGTGTGGGTCTTGTTTTATGGCAAATGTTGTATGGTGTTTACTACGTTCCTAAACGTTTTAGCACCATGTTGCATAGGATACTTAATAGGACATAGGATTACTCAATATTTGTACTCAAGATTACTCAATAAGTATACTACATAATGTATATACATCTTTTCAAATCTGGCTCATAGTTTTAGAGATAAATGCATACAAACAAATAGAAAAGCAAAAAATCTTTAATCTATATAACATTAATTTAGGTTACAATTAATACGCTCTGTTATTTCCCCAACTGTGTAGTGGCAATAATTACATAAAGTTATCATATATAAGTTTCTTTTCCGAACTGACTACGCTATTGACCTACCAAGGTCTTAACAGCTTCACCGGGCTACATGATTATAATCTCAAAGTGATCATTTTCCTCAAAACCTTCACAAATTATATACATACCTTCCTCATGAATCACTTTATCTACTGGTGAAAACCACATAAAAATCCTTTGGCTAGTTTTTTAGTTTATCGCGAACAGACAGACAGACGTGTAACAGAGGACTTTGTTTTATAATATTTGTAATTATGGCATCATTTGTATACTTAAATCTCGATTGACTTACAAGCACAGCTACCGCAGCGTGATCGACGCAACCGACGGGCACTCTTATATGAGATAGTTAATCAGACAATAATTCATTAATACTTTATAATTTTTTTTTTATATATATCATAGGAGGCAAACGAACAGGTGGGTCACCTGGTGTTAAGTCATCACCACTGTCTATAGACACTTGCAACATCAGGAGAGTTGCAAGTGAGTTGCTAGCCTGTGTTGGGAGGGAGGAGGAAGCGGAGGGCAGAGTGGGATTCCGACGCTCTCGCTGTCCGAACGAAACGTAACAATGCAAGCACTGTTACTTCACGTCGGTTTTCTGTGAGTGGGTGGGACTGCCCCGGGCGAGCCGACCCATTCATGCTGAAACCAGTAATAGCTTCAGCGTGGCTCTACCACCTACCAAAAAGACTCTACTAAACTGTTAAAACCAAGAATTGTTGTTAATTTACGCGACAACTCAACGTTCATAGCTTCACACGCGTAAAAGTATAATATTCTATTGTTGTAGAAGTTACGAAAAAAGCCTTTGGTTTTATGATACTAATATCATTTCCATATTGGGTTTACGATAATGTAATACTTAATATTTACACGTGTTTTTTTGTTTTAATTTTCAGGTGACACGCGGTAATAATTTGGAAACTTAACAAATCCAGAAAATGAATAAAAAAAAAATAAGAAACAAGTGCCACCCTTTAATTATAACAGTATTTATCCACAATAAACGAAGTTATCAAGTGAAATTAAATGTTCTTATTATGTATCGATAATTAAAAAGAATAAAATAGTTTAATGTGTATATTGTTTATTATTGTCAGCATTTTGGTTCACGTATGTTACTTACTAGCTTCTGCCCGCGACTTTGGCCGCGTGAAATAGTTACTATGGGCTCACGCTAACATGCAGCGGAAGCTCTCTAAAGGAAAAATAACGATTTTTAAACATTCTTCAGAAGTTCCTGAGATAACCGCGTTCAACTAAAGAAACAAACCTTCCAGCTTTATAATATTAGTATAGATAATAAAGATTAATTAAAAAAATTAAATAAATATATAATTACAGGCTGTCTTTCAATTTTAATTCGTTATTAATATTACCTTAATCTGTGTTATCAACCATTTTATCATGAAATATGTTATCATTATTGCTTATCCCATTTGAAAAATAGTAATGATATGAAACCTAGATTATACTCTGGAAAATCCTCTATATAGTTGTAAAAATCTCATCAAAACCGGTTCAGCCATTTCGGAAATGATCTTCAATAAACAACAGCAAGTTATTTGTGTATAAATTTAATAATATGTCTTTTTACATTCGATTGTTTGAAACACAATGCTCTTTCCGACAACAAAGTAATAAGAAATGTTTTTTTTTATCATAGGAGGCATACGAACAGGTGTGTCACCTGATGTTAAGTGATCACCACCGTCCATAGACACTTGCAACACCAGAGGAGTCGCAAGTGTGTTGCAAGTGTGTTTGAGGGCAGGGGAGAGTGGGAGGGGGCGAGGGGACGGGGAAGGGAAGTGGGCCTCCGGCGCTCTCACTGACCGAACGAAACGCAACCATGCAAGCACTTTTACTTCACGTCGGTTTTCTGTGAGAGGGTGGTACTATCCCGGGCGAGCCGATCCATTCATGCTGAAACCATTAATAGTTTCAGTGTGGCTCTACCACCTACAAAATCACCTACAAATTAACGCTTACCTAATATATAACTAAATGTATTACACAATATTGAGGCTGATGTCACTCGCGTCCGCAGGAAGTGTACTTCTCATTTCCTGGGTTGTGCTAAAAAATAATAACATATTTTTGGTCGCTGTACTGTTCCATATAAATTGAACCTCGCTGCGAAAAATAAAGTAATCAATCAATCGACGATAATAAAACATGGACACTACATTAAGCCATACGATTTAATAAATATATATTTATAGGTAGCTAGGCCCGCAATATCGTCCGCGTGGAAATTGGTGTACAAAACAGTGACTAATAAAGTCATCTTAATGTATTAAGTCTAATTACTATCTACTTTTCTTTCATACGTAAGTCACGTCGTCATTAAAATTAAAACTTTTGATAGACCGAACCGAATTTAATAAAACAAAGATTAAATGTTACTCAAAGATATGGTTTATGCTTTCTTGAAAATATTTTATCATGAACGTACTACTTTAGCAGTGATGCGTATTCATACAAACAGGCAGACAGAAACATGCAACAATTTTTTCCAAAAAATCTAAAAATTACAGGCACGTTAGATCTACATTCTTATCATATGTATAGAAAACGTCTAGTAAGTATCTACTTTTAGTGGTTTTTAAATTGTGACACATCTGCTAGGCTATTTTTTAATTTGTTTTTTTCATTGTAGCACGGCAAAATGACTGCACTATGCTTGATGGTAAGCATAGTACAATCCAAAAACAATGGCGACCAGCGAGTGGTACACTATCCATCGCCGGTCGCCGCTGTTATGCCAGCCTGCGAAAAACTGGATATGCACAGGCTGATCCCGAAACGCGACCCCCAGAAGCGGATCACTATGACGGGCTTTTTCGCCATATACATGGTGGCTGCGACACAGTCAGGCTGTAAAACCCTACACTTCGCTTTTGCCATTGCCTCGTTCGTTATTCAGCAGGGTGCACCACGTGCAGGTGAGGTTGGCTTGGATATCTCAAGTCTTATGTTATGTTATTCGACACCCCTTACACCCCCAAAACTACAATAAGTTGACCTAACAATATCATTTGAATGTCAACCATACATATTATAACAATAGTATCGATGCTGTTTGACATTTAAATGAAGTGGGATATTTTTAAATATATTTAAGCTCCTAAAAAGTCATAAAAATGCAAATTTTTTCTTCGTTCCCTTACATTTGTATTTTAAAATATTGAATAGTTCATTTACATTCAGCATATCGCTTGTCGTTGAAGTACTAAACATAAAACTTGTAAGCGTATATCCCACTTCCCTACGGTAAAAGCCACAGAGTGTTACTTAGGTGTTGCATTCGAGATAGCCTGTTGAATAATGGAACAAAATATATGATAGCTAGAAATGGTTTGGAACAAACGCTGTTGTATTCGCATTGCGTTCGTCGTATACGCCGAGCTATGAGAATGTTTGAAGCCAAAATTGGAATATGGATACGGTTCTTTATAATCCTTAAAAATAGATAACAAATGTAGTTCTATAAAACATTACAAGATACGAAGTTCTATATACGACAGAATATCTTGGACAACTAGTATTTTATGAAAATATTTCAAGTAATATTAAGTTTGTAAAACAATAAAAAAACGGGAGATGTCGTGGAACACCTGACCAAAATAATTTCTATGAAAAATCAAAATACTTATTTATATAATTTAAATTTATAATTAAGTGTATAGATTTTTAAAATATATAAAATAATAAAAACAGAACGGATAATCTTCCGTAAAAATCACCAAACAACAGTGATTGTACCTTTAAGTCTGTACATAATATTTTAACTAGTGAAGGTTACTAAAACTACGTTTATCCTTGTATAAGAATAATAAGAATAGATTAAATAATTTCTAAAAAAAAACTCACAAACAAACAATAGTAGGTAAGTAGACATGGAACATTACTTTTTTGAAGACGTATAAAATATACCATTTAGTTCTTAAAATTGCTCTGCTTATCGCATATAGACTTTAATTCATGTCGATTTTACTCATTATGAAGTAGGCGTTAAGTGTTACTTAAAGAAAGGAATCCGTTATTCTTTTGATAAAGAGTAAAAAAAAATAGCCTTAACTGATTAATAACTTGATAACTGATGTAACTTCTGGTGTTCAATAGCTACAAGAAAGTAGTTCAGTTTAGTAGTGGACGGATTCGCGTCGCCGATTACCTTGATATGCTAGCGAAGCGTCATCTGGACATGCTCGTAACGTATTGCGTATATAGTAGTCCAGTGAAGCTGTGAAGACCTTGCTAGGTCAATAGCGTAGTCAGTTCGAAAAAATAAAAAAAAACACATCATATTTTTTATTAATTAATAAACCGTATGAATATGTATACAATTATTGCTCGGAATACCAACCGATGTGAATATCAGAGTAATGTAATTTAAATTTACAAATAACAAAATTTAAATAAATCAAAATGTGCACAGTTATTCCATTGTTTTGAGTTTTCACTTCTGGCGACAGTGCTTACGATTGCCTCGACTTTTGTTATCCACAATGCTTATGATTATCGTTTCTTAACTAATTTCTAATTTGGCAATAAATAATCCATGTAAAAATAACCAATTTCAAGTAATATATAAAACAAATTACAAAATACCTAACCGCATCCATTTATTTTACTGAATCATGAAGCAATACCGCGCCACATATTGACAGTCTACTAATAAAAGCTGCCCTGAATCTCGATAGCACCTAACATTGTAACTCAGCGATTGTATTTTGCTCAATAAACCGTTCAGCCATTTTATTGTGTTTTGTTGAATCGCAGTTGAATTTCTAACCGATTTTTTATTAAATTGTTCGGTGTTGTTTTGTTTTATTTTTTATGTTATTAAAATCGATAGCTGTTTTAATGTTATTGTACCATGAAAATTTAGAGGTAATTATGTATTGTCAATTCTTTTATATCCTTAACCCTATTTACATACTACTTACCATCCAAGTATTACGTAAGAACTGGTGGGGGTCCTTGATTTGCTTATTTTTGATGACATAGGGGACGAGGGGTCCGGGAAGTCATTATGTCAGCAATATTTCTCTATTAAAACGTAACAGATTTTGATAAATGTTTACGTAAGCATGGGGGCGTGAGGGGGTGTAAAAGCATTGCTTAATTTTGATGACCAAGGGGAGAGGGCGGTGAGAAATTACAGAAATTCTGCTTACGTAATACTTAACGGCCCCTTAATATGAGAAATGCAAATGTGTATTTGTTTATTTGTTAAGCTTTTACGCCTTAACTGCTCAACCGATCAGTGAAATTTTGCGTACATATTGTCAGTGCTATAGAAGAGAACATAGGGTACTGTTTGCCTAAAAATATTGTACTAATTCGGAGGGATAGGTTTTACATTAACGCGAGCAAAGCCGCAAGCAAAAGACAGTATATTATAGAGTTTGATAAACTCCAAAACCGTTTGACTGATCACCATGACATTTGGGGCCCTAAATGTTTTTCCATCGGCACAAGTTAGCGGTACGCTACCTTTTGTTTGTATTAAATTTTATATTGTATTTTAATTCGGGAGAAGTCGCAGGCGATTGTTAGTTAATTACACATTTTAAAAAGAAGCATGATATGAATAACTTCCTGAATATTGATTATCTCATTCATATTTCAATGAAAACTTATTCGATAGTACAGCGGTGATTTTAATGACAAAAGAAATTGTTTAATTAGGAGTTCCTTGTCAACGTATCATTTTTCACAACAACGATTTCCGATTAATAACAAGATATTGTCATTCTTTTGAAACTGTCAACTCTGAGAACGGATTATTATTTAGTCAACTAGCCCCAAAGGTTGTGGTAAATTTAAGCCATATATTTGTGAAATGTGATTATATAATTTACTCGATTTTCCGTGTGATTTTTTGTAAGTAGCTTACAAATTATAACATCATCATTTAAAGTTAGAAAAATAATTCGAGCGACGAATATGTCTGCATTAACGGGATTAAAAGCAATTGCACTATTAATTATGTCATCTTTAATATTTGAATCTAACACAACGTTGTACAGAAGAAAGCAAAGCAGACCTGAAATACAAAGAGATTATAGACCGTCAAAATGGTTGTCGAACAGTGCGTTGGATGTGTGGTACGGAAACAAATCGTTGGTGGAAGTGCTCTCGAGAGAGTTTAGCGATATCATGTTTAAATTGACAATGCGATCAGGTAAGATATCATTATTACAATTTACAATTAATGGATTATTTGTTTTTTTAATTCGCATTTGTCCGTACTCTCCTTAAACAGGTAACGAAAAAGCCGTTAACGTTGTTAAATGTTCATTTAAGAGCCACGTATATTACAAAATATAGAGAAATGTTATGCTTAATTATAAATTTGGTAGTGACCTGTTCGGATATCACGTCGATGACGTCGATTCAAATATGCAGTAAGCAGGAGTTTTCGGTGAAGGAGATCATCATGATATAAACTATTATATGGTGGTACGAAATTGTATAATGTACGCTTAGCTAGATACTACCTTCAAATTGAAAATCTGTCGCTAGGATTTGTTCTATATTCTATACTCGAGAGTCAGTCCTCTAGGTTTACCATTTTGGCCACATTGTCATTTACTATTATATGATACTAGCGGGTCCGGCAGACGTTGTCCCGCCCTGATTAAAAATAAATCTTTGACAAATTATATACCGAAACGTTCCTCATGAATCACTTTATCCACTGGCGAAAACGGCATGAAAATCTGTTCAGTAGTTTTTGAGTTTATCGCGAACAGACAGACAGACAGACGCGGTAGGGGACTTTATTTTATACTATGTAATGATTGTGGTCAAAACGATGAAACCTGTATGACAAAATACATAAAAAATGACAGTATGACGTCCGTACCATTTTCAAGTATTTTGTTTATGTTTTATGATTTATATAGCTGACAAAAGTAGTTATGAGTTTTTGGCGGGATCTTGGAATGCCATGTAGTGGTCTTTATATTTTATCCATAATCTTGTGTTATTTGGCTCTATATTGTGTAATGTTGGTGGTGCTTTACGTAATATAATTTGGTTATTGTGCAAAAGTGAAGTGTATCGGAAATAATACCACGGAGCATGGATTTTGATTTGCCACAAAAACTCCGAGGAAATTTGTAACAAGATGGCCGCCATCTTGTTAGTTCATTAAAATTATATCAAGAAACTTGTAATATCGATACTCGCTTGACAATGGCAGTAATAGTCTACTAGAAGACTGATTGCCAAAAATAAAATAGAAGAAGAAAAGTAATTATTTTTGCTTAAAACCTATTGCTTCAAAGACTATTATGACAAAATAGTAATTAATAAAAGTATAAATTATAAGTAGGCTTATAAAATAAAAAGTCAGTTTTAAATAAATTGTTGCATTTTGATTGAATTTATGTACAGTGTCTTACAACAAAGTATTAATAGTTATAGAGGGAATAAATCATCACATCATCAGTGTTTATGGATTGATTTGTAAAATTAAGATTTGATTGTATCTTATGTTAATAGTTTCACTTGTTGCAGGGAGAAACAGCGACAAACAAAGGATCTCAAAGACTTTAAGGGCACGATCTTAAATATAGCAGGCCAAACACCGACGAATGAAGCATTGCAAAGCTCAAATGAAACTAATTTTAAAACATAATTATTTGTATAACTCTATCAATATTAGACATTTAATTAAAATTGTAGAATGAAGTAAATATTTCATCCTGTAAATTATTCCATCTCACAGAAAAATGATAAAATATCTAACATTGTACACGAATGAATTAATTTCGACTAACACTTAAAATCGAAGAACCCTTTATATAAGTTGTTTCGTGAGCTAGAATATAATATTTGCCCTATGTATTAATTCTTTGTATTTTAATATTTACACGTTACATAAGCTAACAATAGAAATAGACTAAATCTTCTCAATTAAATGTTTAAAGTGAATAGCCATAATCGCGTCATATTTTTACAATATTTATTTATAAAATATTGTATAAAAGAAAACAAAATATAATTTCCCTCGTCTTTTATAGATTTATATGCATATTTAAAAACATTCGTTGAAAATTTTTTTGGCCTTTATTACTATCGACTATGCAGTTTTTTTTTTGTTTTTATCTGACCTGAGTGGCTTTATAGAACTAGATTGCATTATTTTGCCCTTTTACAAAGAAAGTATAGAATTTCTAACATTGACATTATATTATCACTATACTAAAGTAGAACTAAATATAAAAATAAATGCATAATACTTTTTTAATATTTTATCACACTTATTCGATAATTGTATCAAAGAAGAGTTCTGTTTAATTACAATGGTCAACGAGACCTTCCAAAGTATTTTCAAAAGGAAAATACAAGTCAAATTTTTTAACAAGCGAAACCTTTAAGTTTCCTTTTTTCATACCCTTTGGTGACATCAAAGGGATTTCTCGAACCTTAATTAAGAAAATCTTCGAGCCACTCTGCCTTTGAACCTTCAAGGGGATTACTCTTCAAGAGGTAAGCCGCTCTAAGAACGGTGGGACTTGGTTATGAAGACGAGGGTACATTTTTGGCCTGAGATAAATAAAGGTTAATGGACATTTTCTGTTGATTTTAGTTTCATAACTGAGTCTGAATAAATAAAGACTATATTCTTATTACACTTCTTTACAAATATTCCTCACGTAACTCTTGCTTAATTCAACATAACTCCTACGTCTTCCTTCCATAATCTAACCACTTATGCTGGACTTCGGGGCCAGAGTCTTACAGTAACTTTCAAGTAAGCATGAAAAGAATCACTGCTCATCTTTGGTGTATCGTCAAAAAATGGAACAGTCTATCAGTTTTATTCTTATGACTTCGAATTTTTTAAGCAAAACGTGAACACAATATAGTTATTACTGACTGATTTTGTTGATCTTTCAGTTTTAGTCGTAGTTTTTGTACTGTACTATGCTTCAACTTCAACTTCAACATTGAAATAATGGCGTCATACTGTACTATGCTTATTACCATATTATCACTTAACGGTACTATTAAAAATACTTTGAAACACTGTTAAGTAGTTGAATGTGTTTTGTTGGGGCCGCCGCCTGTCAATATGGCGACACCTCTCGCCCTCGTACGTCACCGGCCCGCGGTTAGGCGGGGTGAGGTGGAAATGAGGAGAGACGTGAGGCGAGGCGACGTTCCCCGGCGGTGGGCGGGCGTAGTACTCTCGAAGGTGGTAGCGAGAGCGCCGGTAGCCCGCCTCGGTGACGACAGTCGGATGCCGGTGATGTCTTGAAGGGGCCTCGATGATGTGCAATGTGATGCACGAGTCAGCCGATGAAGGTGGTAGATTTTGAAGCGGAGGTCGGGGTGGTCGCAAGAAAACACCGTGGTTCTCGTATAATGACCGCGTCCCCGAGCCAACAGAGCACTACTACTGACGATGTAGATTTCTCGATATTACTATTCAATGTTATCTCATGAGATGTACAATTAGACTACTCGATGTTATCTCAATAAGATGTACAAGCAAACTACTCGATGTTATTGCGATGACTTGTGCAAGCAAACTACCCGATATTATCTCAATAAGATGTACAAGCAAACTATCTCGATGTTATTGCGATGACTTGTGCAATCAAACTACTCGATGTTATTGCGATGACTTGTGCAAGCAAACTACCTCGATGTTATTGCGATGACTTGTGCAATCAAACTACTCGATGTTATTGCGATGACTTGTGCAAGCAAACTACGATCTAGTACTTCGCGGACCGTGCTTATAAGCAAAATCGGGCCGGCGACTAACGGTATCCCGTTAGACGTCGTGGCTCTGTTCGTTGGCTCGGATATCGCGTTCCTATTTATTTATCATATTTATCATATTTCTACATATAAAATGTCTATAATATCAATTTCTTATCATCTATTTGCATGCAATCTATACTCTAAAATTTACATCTTATATCTATCTTACATATGAATAAAGTTATCTCTATATTAAGCGCCGTTTTGCACTAAACTCTATGTTCTATTCTATAATTCTATATAACTCTATAATAATCTTATTACATAAACCTTAACTTATATTCAAATGTAAATCTATTTTCAGTGTGTTAAAATTTACATCGATCTGTATAGGGTGACATAATTAATCTCTATATATATTCACATTCACATTCACTCGATATTCAATGTTACATATCGTTACGTTATGTTCGCCAGTTATATATATATATATATATTCCTTGTCATAATATTAATTCCATTCATATTTTATTTTAAAACGATACATAATAAAATTAGAAATTTCTGTTTACAACGCCGTTGCGTGAGAAATTACTGTAAAGCCATAAAGTCCCGTTCGACTTGCAACTTTTGTTGTTCTAGAACTATTGTTCTAGAAGTTACGAAAAGAGACTTTCGTTTTATGATACTAATACAATTTCCATATTGGGTTTACGATAATGTAATACTTAATATTTACACGTGTTTTTTGTTTTAATTTCAAGGTGACACGCGGTAATAATTTGGAAACTTTACGAATCCAGAAAATGAATGAAAAAAAATAAGAAACAACTTCCACACTTTAATTATAACAGTATTTATCCACAATAAACGAAGTTATCAAGTGAAATTAAATGTTCTTAATATGCATCGATCATTAAAAAGAATAAAATAGTTTAATGTGTATATTGTTTATTATCGTCAGCATTTTGGTTCACGTATGTTACTTACTAGCTTCTGCCCGCGACTTTGGCCGCGTGAAATAGTTACTATGGGCTCACGCTAACATGCAGCGGAAGATCTCTAAAGGAAAAATAACGATTTTTAAACATTCTTCAGAAGTTCCTGAGATTAGCGCGTTCAACTATGGAAACAAACCTTCCAGCTTTGTAATATTAGTATAGATAATAAAGATTAATTAAAAAAATTAAATAAATATATAATTACAGGCTGTCTTTCAATTTTAATTCGTTATTAATATTACCTTAATCTGTGTTATCAACCATTTTATCATGAAATATGTTATCATTATTGCTTATCCCATTTGAAAAATAGTAATGATATGAAACCTAGATAATACTCTCGACAATGCTCTATTTAGTTGTAAAAATCTCATCAAAACCGGTTCAACCATTTCGGAAATGATCTTCAATAAACAACAGCAAGCTATTTGTGTATAAATTTGATAATATGTCTTTTTACATTCGATTGTTTGAAACACAATGCTCTTTCCGACAACAAAGTAATAAGAAATGTTTTTTTTATATCATAGGAGGCATACGAACAGGTGTGTCACCTGATGTTAAGTGATCACCACCGTCCATAGACACTTGCAACACCAAAGGAGTCGCAAGTGCGTTGCCAGCCTGTGTTTGAGGGCAGGGGGAGGAGGAGGGGGAAGGGAAGTGGGCCTCCGGCGCTCTCACTGACCGAACGAAACGCAACAATGCAAGCACTGTTACTTCACGTCGGTTTTCTGTGAGAGGGTGGTACTACCCCGGACGAGCCGATCCATTCATGCTGAAACCACCGTTTCAGCGTGGCTCTACCACCTACAAAAATACCTACAAATTAATGCTTACCTAATATATAACTAAATGTATTACATAATTTTGAGGCTGATATCACTCGCGTCCGCAGGAAGTGTACTTCTCATTTCCTGGGTTGTACTAAAAAATAATAACATATTTTTGGTCGCTGTACTGTTCCATATAAATTGAACCTCGCTGCGAAAAATAAAGTAATCAATCAATCGACGATAATAAAACATGGACACTACATTAAGCCATACGATTTAATAAATATATATTTATAGGTAGCTAGGCCTGCGATATCGTCCGCGTGGAAATTGGTGTACAAAACAGTGACTAATAAAGTCATCTTAATGTATTAAGTCTAATTACTATCTACTTTTCTTTCATACTTAAGTCACGTCGTCATTAAAATTAAAATTACTTTTGATAGACCGAACCGAATTAAATAAAACAAAGACTAAATGTTACTCAAAGATATGGTTTATGCTTTCTTGAAAATATTTTATCATGAACGCACTACTTTAGCAGTGATGCGTATTCATACAAACAGGCAGACAGAAACATGCAACATTTTTTTCCAAAAAATCTAAAAATTACAGGCACGTTAGATTTACATTCTTATCATATGTATAGAAGACGTCTAGTAAGTATCTACTTTTAGTGGTTTTTAAATTGTGACACACCTGCTAGGCTATTTTTTAATTTTGTTTTTTTCATTGTAGCACGGCAAAATGACTGCACTATGCTTGATGGTAAGCACAGTACAATCCAAAAACAATGACGACCAGCGAGTCGTGCACTATCTGTGCTACTGTAAATTATGTGTACACTATGCACAGGCTGATCCCGAAACGCGACCCTCAGAAGCGGATCACTATGACGGGCTTTTTCGCCATATACATGGTGGTTGCAACACAGTCAGGCTGTAAAACCCTACGCTTCGCTTTTGCCATTGCCTCGTTCGTTATTCAGCAGGGTGCACCACGAGCAGGTGAGGTTGGCTTGGATGTCTCAAGTCTTATGTTATGTTATTCGACACTCCCAAAACTACAATAAGTTGACCTAACAATATCATTTGAATGTCAACCATACATATTATAACAATAGTATCGATGCTGTTTGACATTTAAATGAAGTGGGATATTTTTAAATATATTTAAGCTCCTAAAAAGTCATAAAAATGCAAATTTTTTCTCCGTTCCCTTACATTTCTATTTTAAAATATTGAATAGTTCATTTACATTCAGCATATCGCTTGTCGTAGAAGTACTAAACATAAAACTTGTAAGCGTATATCCCACTTCCCTACGGTAAAAGCCACAGAGTGTTACTTAGGTGTTGCATTCGAGATAGCCTGTTGAATAATGGAACAAAATATATGATAGCTAGAAATGGTTTGGAACAAACGCTGTTGTATTCGCATTGCGTTCGTCGTATACGCCGAGCTATGAGAATGTTTGAAGCCAAAATTGGAATATGGATACGGTTCTTTATAATCCTTAAAAATAGATAAAAAAGGTAGTTCTATAAAGCGTTACAAGATACAAAGTTCTATATACGACAGAATATCTTGGACAACTAGTATTTTATGAAAATATTTCAAGTAATATTAAGTTTGTAAAACAATAAAAAAAACGGGAGATGTTGTGGAACACCTGACCGAAATAATTTCTATGAAAAATCAAAATACTTATTTATATAATTTAAATTTATAATTAAGTGTATAGATTTTTAAAATATATAAAATAATAAAAACAGAACGGATAATCTTCCGTAAAAATCACCAAAGAATAGTGATTGTATCTTTAAGTCTGTACATAATATTTTAACTAGTGAAGGTTCCTAAAACTACGTTTATCCTTGTATAAGAATAATAAGAATAGATTATGTAATTTCTAAAAAAAACTCACAAACAAACAATAGTAGGTAAGGAGACATGGAACATTACTTTTTTGAAGACGTATAAAATATACCATTTAGTTCTTAAAATTGCTCTGCTTATCGCATATAGATTCGCAATTCATGTCGATTTTACTCATTATGAAGTAGGCGTTAAGTGTTACTTAAAGAAAGGAATCCGTTATTCTTTTGATAAAAAGTCAAAAAATAGCCTTAACTGATTAATAACTTGATAACTGATGTAACTTCTGGTGTTCAATAGCTACAAGAAAGTAGTTCAGTTTAGTAGTGGACGGATTCGCGTCGCCGATTACCTTGATATGCTAGCGAAGCATCATCTGGACATGCTTGTAACGTATTGCGTATATAGTAGTCCGGTGAAGCTGTGAAGACCTTGCTAGGTCAATAGCGTAGTCAGTTCGAAAAAATAAAAAAAAGCCTGTGAACATGATATATTAATATTTTGTATTGAGCTTATGCAACACATCATATTTTTTATTAATTAATAAACCGTATGAAAATGTATATAATTATTGCTCGGAATACCAACCGATGTGAATATCAGAGTAATGTAATTTAAATTTACAAATAACAAAATTTAAATAAATCAAAATGTGCACAGTTATTCCATTGTTTTGAGTTTTCACTTCTGGCGACAGTGCTTACGATTGCCTCGACTTTTGTTATCCACAATGCTTATGATTATCGTTTCTTAACTAATTTCTAATTAGGCAATAAATAACCCCTGTAAAAATAACCAACTTCAAGTAATATATAAAACAAATTACAAAATACCTAACCGCATCCATTTATTTTACTGAATCATGAAGCAATACCGCGCCACATATTGACAGTCTACTAATAAAAGCTGCCCTGAATCTCGATAGCACCTAACATTGTAACTCAGCGATTGTATTTTGCTCAATAAACCGTTCAGCCATTTTATTGTGTTTTGTTGAATCGCAGTTGAATTTCTAACCGATTTTTTATTAAATTGTTCGATGTTGTTTTGTTTTATTTTTTATGTTATTAAAATCGATAGCTGTTTTAATGTTATTGTACCAAGAAAATTTAGAGGTAATTATGTATGTCAATTCTTTTATATCCTTAGCCCTATTTACATACTACTTACCATCCAAGTATTACGTAAGAACTGGTGGGGGTCCTTGATTTGCTTATTTTTGATGACATAGGGGACGAGGGGTCCGGGAAGTGATTATGTCAGTAATATTTCTCTATTAAAACGTAACAGATTTTGATAAATGTTTACGTAAGCATGGGGGCGTGAGGGGGTGTAAAAGCATTGCTTAATTTTGATGACCAGGGGGAGAGGGCGGTGAGAAATTATAGAAATTCTGCTTACGTAATACTTAACGGCTCCTTAATATGAGAAATGCAAATGTGTATTTGTTTATTTGTTAAGCTTTCACGCCTTAACTGCTCAACCGATCAGTGAAATTTTGCGTACATATTGTCAGTACTATAGAAGAGAACATAGGGTACCTTTAGTCTAAAAATATTGTACTAATTCGGAGGGATAGGTCAAATCTACATTAACACGAGCAAAGCCGCAAGCAGAAGATAGTATATTATAGAGTTTGATAAACTCCAAAACCGTTTGACTGATCACCATGACATTTGGGGCCCTAAATGTTTTTCCATCGGCACAAGTTAGCGGTACGCTACCTTTTGTTTGTATTAAATTTTATATTGTATTTTAATTCGGGAGAAGTCGCAGGCGATTGTTAGTTAATTACACATTTTAAAAAGAAGCATGATATGAATAACTTCCTGAATATTGATTATCTCATTCATATTTCAATGAAAACTTATTCAATAGTATAGCGGTGATTTTAATGACAAAAGAAATTGTTTAATTAGGAGTTCCTTGTCAACGTATCATTTTCCACAACAACGATTTCCGATTAATAACAAGATATTGTCATTCTTTTGAAACTGTCAAATCAGAGAACGGATTATTATTTACTCAACTAGCCCCAAAGGTTGTGGTAAATTTAAGCCATATATTTGTGAAATGTGATTATATAATTTACTCGATTTTCCGTGTGATTTTTTGTAAGTAGCTTACAAATTATAACATCATCATTTAAAGTTAGAAAAATAATTTGAGCGACGAATATGTCTGCATTAACGGGATTAAAAGCAATTGCACTATTAATTATGTCATCTTTAATATTTGAATCTAACACAACGTTGTACAGAAGAAAGCAAAGCAGACCTGAAATACAAAGAGATTATAGACCGTCAAAATGGTTGTCGAACAGTGCGTTGGATGTGTGGTACGGAAACAAATCATTGGTGGAAGTGCTCTCGAGAGAGTTTAGCGATATCATGTTTAAATTGACAATGCGATCAGGTAAGAGATCATTATTGTAATTTACAATTAATGGATTATTTGTTTTTTTAATTCGCATTTGTCCGTACTCTCCTTAAACAGGTAACGAAAAAGCCGTTAACGTTGTTAAATGTTCATTTAAGAGCCACGTATATTACAAAATATAGAGAAATGTTATGCTTAATTATAAATTTGGTAGTGACCTGTTCGGATATCACGTCGATGACGTCGATTCAAATATGCAGTAAGCAGGAGTTTTCGGTGAAGGAGATCATCATGATATAAACTATTGTATGGTGGTACGAAATTGTATAATGTACGCTTAGCCAGATACTACCTTCAAATTGAAAATCTGTCGCTAGGATTTGTTCTATATTCTATACTCGAGAGTCAGTTCTCTAGGTTTACCATTTTGGCCACATTGTCATTTACTATTATATGATACTAGCGGGTCCGGCAGACATTGTCCCGCCCTGATTAAAAATAAGTCTTTGACAAATTATATACCGAAACGTTCCTCATGAATCACTTTATCCACTGGTGAAAACGGCATGAAAATCTGTTCAGTAGTTTTTGAGTTTATCGCGAACAGACAGACAGACAGACGCGATAGGGGACTTTATTTTATACTATGTAATGATTGTGGTCAAAGCGATGAAACCTGTATGACAAAATACATAAAAAATGACAGTATGACGTCCGTACCATTTTCAAGTATTTTGTTTATATTTTATGATTTATATAGCTGACAAAAGTAATTATGAATTTTTGGCGGGATCTTGGAATGCCATGTAGTGGTCTTTATATTTTATCCATAATCTTGCGTTATTTGGCTCTATATTGTGTAATGTTGGTGGTGCTTTACGTAATATAATTTGGTTATTGTGCACTAGTGAAGTGTATCGGAAATAATACCACGGAGCATGGATTTTGATTTGCCACAAAAACTCCCAGGAAATTTGTAACAAGATGGCCGCCATCTTGTTAGTTCATTAAAATTATATCAAGAAACTTGTAATATCGATACTCGCTTGACAATGGCAGTAATAGTCTACTAGAAGACTGATTGCCAAAAATAAAATAGAAGAAGAAAAGTAATTATTTTCGCTTAAAACCTATTGCTTCAAAGACTATTATGACAAAATAGTAATTAATAAATTATAAGTAGGCTTATAAAATAAAAAGTCAGTTGTAAATAAATTGTTGCATTTTGATTGAATTTGTGTACAGTGTCTTACAACAAAGTATTAATAGTTATAGAGTGAATAAATCATCATATCATCAGTGTTTATGGATTGATTTGTAAAATTAAGATTTGATTGTATCTTATGTTAATAGTTTCACTTGTTGCAGGGAGAAACAGCGACGAACAAAGGATCTCAAAGAACTTTAAGGACACGACCTTAAATATAGCAGGCCAAACACCGACGAATGAAACAATGCAAAGCTCAAATGAAACTAATTTCAAAACATAATTATTTGTATAACTCTATCAATATTAGACATTTAATTAAAATTGTAGAATGAAGTGAATAGTCCATCCTGTAAATTATTCCATCTCACAGAAAAATGATAAAATATATAATATTGTACACGAATGAATTTATTTCGACTAACACTTACAATCGAAGAACCCTTTATATAAGTTGTTTCGTGAGCTAGAATATAATATTTGCCCTATGTATTAATTCTTTGTATTTTAATATTTACACGTTCCATAAGCTAACAATAGAAATAGACTAAATCTTCTCAATTAAATGTTTAAAGTGAATAGCCATAATCGCGTCATATTTTTACAATATTTATTTATAAAATATTGTATAAAAGAAAACAAAGTATAAATTCCCTCGTCTTTTATAGATATATGCATATTTAAAAACATTCGTTGGTAATTTTTTTGGCCTTTATTACTATCGACTATGCAGTTTTTTTTTGTTTTTATCTAACCTGAGTGGCTTTATAGAACTAGATTGCATTATTTTGCCCTTTTACAAAGAAAGTATAGAATTTCTAACATTGACATTATATTATCACTATACTAAAGTAGAACTAAATATAAAAATAAATGCATAATACTTTTTTAATATTTTATCACACTTATTCGATAATTGTATCAAAGAAGAGTTCTGTTTAATTACAATGGTCAACGAGACCTTCCAAAGTGGTTACAAAAGGAAAATACAAGTCAAATTTTTTAACAAGCGAAACCTTTAAGTTTCCTTTTTTCATACCCTTTGGTGACATCAAAGGGATTTCTCGAACCTTAATTAAGAAAATCTTCGAGCCACTCTGCCTTTGAACCTTCAAGGGGATTACTCTTCAAGAGGTAAGCCGCTCTAAGAACGGTGGGACTTGGTTATGAAGACGAGGGTACATTTTTGGCCTGAGATAAATAAAGGTTAATGGACATTTTCTGTTGATTTTAGTTTCATAACTGAGTCTGAATAAATAAAGACTATATTCTTATTACACTTCTTTACAAATATTCCTCACATAACTCTTGCTTAATTCAACATAACTCCTACGTCTTCCTTCCATAATCTAACCACTTATGTTGGACTTCGGGGCCAGAGTCTTACTGTAACTTTCAAGTAAGCACGAAAAGAATCACTGCTCATCTTTGGTGTATCGTCAAAAAATGGAACAGTCTATCAGTTTTATTCTTATGACTTCGAATTTTTTAAGCAAAACGTGAACACAATATAGTTATTACTGACTGATTTTGTTGATCTTTCAGTTTTAGTCGTAGTTTTTGTACTGTATAATGCTTCAACCTCAACCTCAACATTTAAATAATGGCGTCTTACTGTACTATGCTTATTACCATATTATCACTTAACGGTACTATTAAAAATACTTCGAAACACTGTTAAGTAGTTGAATGTGTTTATTTAATATATAACTTTAAAATCGGTATCTTATTACATTTCATATTACAGTAAAAATCTGTTATAACGACATCGAAGGGACTACTCATATTTAGTCGTAAAAACCGATATTAGTAACAACTGGTGATGTTTCGAGACACGGCATTCAGCCGGGACCTTTGTTCGAGGTCAATATAATCGGTATGTTGTACTAAACGATATCGACATAAACGGTTTTGACTGTATTAGGTATCCATACACAAAGTATTATGCATAAATAAGGTTCATGAAATTAAACTATAAATCCTATCGCAAATGGTGTTCAAGGATTAAAATTTGAAGCAGAAATAGTACGTACATATATTAATCAGAGTTTTACTTTAACCTGTATTGCATATATATTTTTTTAAATTAAACAACAAATCTACATACAAACTAGGTATTTTTTTTATTGTAGCTCGGCAAAGTGACTGTACTGTGCCTGATGGTAAGCACAGTACAATCCAAAAACAATGGCGACCACCGAAAGACATACTATCCATCGCCGGTCGCCGCTGTCATGCCGGCCTGAAAGCGACCCAGTCAGGGCCAGCCCCCCCAAACGTGCCACTATAGCGGGTGTTCCACCTGGTGTACGGTGGTCGCGATCCAGTCGGGTACAGACACCCTACCACCCCGCAAAAAGGTATCGCAGCTTAAGGTTACATATGCCCTGGCTGCAACAGAATTGTATTACAGATAATCAGACTAGTTACTGCTCCAAATTCACCTTTCAAATTAGGTTATAACAGCATGATCATTGCTAATTTGTGGCAAATCTAAGCTATAATTTGGGTGTACCAGAAATTGCGCGAATTTGTTAAAATAAATATCTGTTTTTTTTTTAATTCTTTCAAACCTAGTCCCACAGTAGCTATATCGCATTTACTTGCTATTTAAAACGTATTTGTGATTTCTAATTTTCTCACCCTATTTAAATTCCCCCAGGCTTAACTAGTTCCTAACTTAGCATACCTAAACAAAGCATAACGTCATCTAAAATTCATCTCCTGTCCAATTGAATTCCGCACCCTCTGGCATCCACTCTAACCCTCTAATCATGCGGTTCGAATGCCTACACTTATGAAGTGGCTTTTAAAATTTCAAAGGGCAACGATTCTGCTTGTCCCATTAGCTTTGGAAAGGGGACGGCACAATAAGGGAGACGAAATTTTTTAATATGAAGCCATTAAGTCGTATCTTCAACTCTTGTCAGCTATAGCTTTCTTGACTTGTAGATTGAAGGACATATTACATTTAAAACAAAAACAAAATTTTGAATAAAACATTTCACCGTTGTGTATAATGATGCCTGATAATTAGCCCTCAAAGAAACTGTTAATGAATTCCAAGAATTCTAAAGAAGATATTCGATTTAATACTTTCGTGATATTTACCTCCCACGAACTCTTTGTTATCATCTGACTGGACCTCACTGCCTACTCAAGTAATTTGCAGAAATACCTAAAGAAGAAATTATTCACCTAGTTATAAATAAATGCCACCATAAAGAATTGAGTCTTCAACTTGTAAAAGCCATCGTTTTATGTTAAGAGTGTCCCCCCCAACTTTGAAATACGAGTTCACTAGAGACGTCAAATTGGTATAACATAAAAAGGCATTTTCTGCTACACAAAACTATGAAAAAGAGATTTTTTAACGACATGTCCAACTAATCGCGCTAAATAATTCAGATCAGACAGTTATAAATATAAAAAATATGTAGAAAGTATCACGTATTCCAGTTGGAGTTTAAATTGCTGTGGCTTGTACCCAACTAATTATGAGTCCTGTTTTAAAGCAGGCTTTATTCGAACTTCATTTTCGAGTGGGACGCTAGCTACCGGGTACTTTTTTCCAGAATTTAGCTCCGATTATGTATAGTTCGATATTTTTTATCAGAGATTAGTTTAATCGACTATGTTAAGTAATTAGTTTTATTAGCTCAGTAAATTCTCGAATTTAATTCTCAGTATATTTTAATTTGAAAATTCGGATAAATACTTTTGCAGGTATGACACTTCTTTATCGCATAGCTACAGCATGATTGATAACAACTATTAGCGAAGCATTCTAACATGTTATTCAGTAGTTAACAACAACTAATTTTGGAAACATATTTAATATTTTATACTTTGATATAGTTGATATTTTGATCGGGCATGGTTAGTACACATCGTCGTTTCACATTAGACGAGGTTGTAGTCAATATAAAGTATATAGTAATATAATAAATGAGAAATTCTTGTAAATATATATGTGTGTATACATAATTGTGATTTTTATGAAATTTAACTAACATCTAGCCATAGGCTTGTTTTTTTGTTTAATGGGGTATCGCCAATGCTCGTGGACACAAATTTGTTGTATGAAAGAAACAGAAAGAAAACCACATTAATAATACCTCTAGGTTAACCTTAGACATCGATCAGTTCAATTACGTGAAGGCTATTATTATTTATACAAACTATTATCATATAAAGTTATTAGATTTTTATCAAAATTAATTACAATTACGTCATGAATTATTCATAGGTGCATTATACTGTCATGTAGTAGATTACTATACTTCATTGTTTGTTAATATTTCATTACGGTATTATATACATCATATTTTGTAATACGTTACAAAGTACCGAGTAGTATCTGTATCTATATATACCAGGTGAATGTTTAGACAGTAGCTATGTTTATGGAGGACAATCTGCACTCAATTCTCGTTCTTAATCAATTTAAAAAATAGGTGCTCAATATTTGACCTAATTATCAAGAAACATACAAAAATTATACTCAATCTCCTAAGCGTCTATGTTAAAGTACAGTGTCAATTACCGTTGGGTGAAATGAAAGTGAATTGAAAGTGAAACCAACCAATTAACAAAGGATAATTTTTCGAAGTTTGAACAAACAAAAGGGTTTATTGTCCGTTTTATTATCGAAAGTTATTAACAACGGGTCGCCGCTTGCAGGTTTTATCACCGGTCATTCAACCTAGGTTTATTTAAGTTACTATCCATACTTTTGAAATTCTTAGAACAAACTTTACCTAAGCTTCTCTTTGTTGTTTATTAGTCTTTGTTTTGATATTATTATTTTATGTGTTAAATATGACCATGCAGTGCCATATCCTAGAATACTGCGTTTTCCTCTGTTTCTCAACCTTTTTTTTTGTTTAGTGCCTATTGACGTGCTTTATCAATAAAACAAATGTGGAAACGGTTAGCTAGTTTTGACTATTATCGAACATACATACATGTATATTAATTTCTTTGTCGAAAAATGACTAAATTGTTACAATTGAAGATATCGATTAGATAGTTTTTTGTGAAATTCCCAAGACAAAAGTTTTTACGTTTAATTTGATTGAAATTACATCGAAATTTCAATTTAATTATTTTTCATTATTTAAACAGGTCATTCATTTCTTTTGCAAATTTAAATAATAATTATGACCGTATTTCGTCCAGTGGGCGGCCACTAGTTTTATAAATACGGTATTTTGCTCGACTCCCAATAAAATAACGCTCAAGAGATTGTTTGTTTTTTTTTAATTTAAACACGTAACGTTAGATTTGTTACATTAACCTCTGGAGTGTTTAAATTATAGTGCATTTACTGTTAAAGACGATCCTTGCTATATGAAATGTAGATTAGAAATAACGTTGAACGAGCAGGAATGAATAGTGCGGTCGGAACGTGTGAACGAATTAAACAAAAATAAAACTGAGGGAAAGTACTAGTAATATTGTGATTTATACCGTTTTATGAAATAAATTGTTAAATAATATTTTCAAGAATTAGTACGCGTGGTCATATCCTTTTCGACATTAGAAATGTCGAATGAAACGAGATGACCACCACCTGGGATGAATCCTTAATGAGCTCACTGGAAAACAATGCGAGCGCGTACATTTCGGTTGATATTTATTGTGTTTGACATACGATGCATTAAATGTGACAAGATGAAAGAGATACACATATTTGTTGCAATTATGCTTATCTAGACAAAATGTTGTGTACTGTGCTTTCCTTTTTTACCGCAAATACATATCCACATAGTTAACAGTGTCTGTCATGAATATATACACATAAATATAATTTAGGTGCTTGTAGTTTAGTACTAAATCAATTTTATCAAGAGTTTTATTGGTAGATAGAGTTTTTAAAGTATTAATTAAGCCATATATAATTGCGTTTTTCCATATAGGGTTTGTTAGAGAAATGACATGGCTTATATAATCATCGATATAATTTTGCTTTTATTTCGATATTTATTGGACTCTATTTTTATGACAATTTAACGATATCGACTGGGTACAAAACCCCTTAGCGAACGGGATACAGAGACCCAAATCTGTACACAAAAACTGGTAATTTTTTTTTCTCGAACTGACTACCCTATTGACCTAGCAAGGTCTTAACAGCTTCACCGGACTACTAAGGCGAGCGCTTAAGGTACTCAGCCGAAAGAACTGGTAAGATCTTCTTCTTTAATTTATGGCGCTTTCACTGGTAAGTTCGTTAATGTTACGTTCCTCTTGCCATCACGATACAGGTGTACAAAGATATTTTACAGCGCCATCTATTGAAACGCAAACGACTTAACAAGTGTGAAGCAGTAATAATATTGTTTTAGAGAGGTAATTTAAAATAATTAATGCAAATAACATGCAAAATCATATCGATCGTAATAAAACAATGTTTATGAGAATTGGTAAATAAATAAATAAATATTAAAACTGCATCATCACTATCTCTTTCACAGACATAATATGAAGGTTTTGATTTTAAAATAATATTTGTAATTATTAATTTTAATTTTTAGAAAACGACAGCGACAAAAATTTTGCTTCTAGTAATCGTTTATAAACCTAGTTGAACTTCTAGTATGAATGAGTACGCACAATCTTTTTTTCTATGATTTCTATTTGTCAATTCCCGTTGACGAATTTGTCACATTTCGCGAACATTTTTAAATTCAAGTAATAACAACGGCTGACGGGCAAAATAATATCGTGAGGAAACTTGATACAGAGATGTTCTTGTTAATATTTAAAATTGATAATACGTCTTGGACTAATGGGGTTAATATGCCAGCACCTTTCATTGGGAAGAGGCTTTTGGCTCAACAGTAGGACTCTCTACAAATTCTGTACAACCACAAACTGACATAACCATACCATAACAAGTATGAAATTTCAATTTTTGATGTAATACTTCTTTTGGCGCGTTAGGGAAAAATGATGAGAGTAAATTTTTACGATGCGCGCGCACACCGTCACGAAAAACCGACACCCTGAACTTAGCTGTAGTCAACATTTTGTTTCTTTGTATTAAAACTTTCAATGTAATAAATTCCTTTTTTCTATTAGTGTCGTTTTTTCTACAAACGTAGAATAAGGCGAAAGATAAAATTTTGGTAAAGATTTTTATCTTGTTACGCCAAAGAAGTATAACTTCCAACGCGTGTACATAAGTACACACACACTTTTTTTATTTGTATCAATAAAAAATATTATAAAACTTTTCCGAAACTCGTTTTGAACAGACGTCCTCGATACGGGCCACTTTAATATATAAAATCAAAATTGCAGCCTATAACAGAAACAGATAAACAATTTGCGACTTTATTCTCTAGGCTGTAGAGTACAAGTTAGTACAGAGTAAAATCAGTATCAGATGCGCTGAATGCAATAGATTTCTTTTATTTTAGTGTTATTGCGGTATCACTAGGGAGCGCCACCTGCTCTTGGTATTGTAGTGAGTCAATACATACAGAGAGAAAGACTGTCAAACTTGTTTGTCAGCTATAAATCTGCTCCTTCTGTATCTTTGAACGCACTAATCTCAGGAACTACAAGCCAGGTTTGCAACATATTATTTGCATTTTGTAGCTTGTTGATTGAGGATTGTGCTAGGCTATATAAACAATATTGCGACCTTTAAGTATTTCGATCCGATTTCTAGTAACATGCATGTTTGCTCCCACGCTCGCGAGTCTCTCCCTCACGCCGCCCTCATTCGATCCCGCAAATACGTCGCGTTTCTTCCGGTAGCATCTCGAGCCTAGGTCGTCCCGGGATGGAGCCCTCGAGCTGTTACTATCGCAATACAGTGACTCACCCACATCACTTGTACACACATGAAATTACCTCACATACGTGCACACGTTACACACATGGTGGGTGGGTTTAATTTTTTTCCCTTAATCGAAATGAATCGAGTAGTATAGTTCGTTTCACATCCGAGCGTATGTAAGCGTTTGTGAATATATGTATGAATAGTTTAGAATAGTTTAGCTTGATCAGATCCGGGATATCGGTAACAGCTCAAGCCGAGGTGTGACGCGCACCCTTGAGCTAGTTGCCTTAATAAAATCGGCTGAATGTCTTAAGCGCTCGCCTTAGTAGGCCCGGTAAAGCTGTAAAAACCTTGCCAGGTCAATAGCGAAGTCAGTTAGAAAAAAAAAATGCGATCTTTAAGAGAAGAACAATTGTTATATAAAGAACAGATTAGAAAGTGCGATAAGTGGGAAAGAAGTAACAAGGTGAGTGGGCCATGTTATCCGACACGGGGTTTTGGGAGCCATGAGTGGGTTCACTATATGACTATGTACCACTTTCCTCTTGCGATATACTTATGAAGATAAGTAACATATATTTATAACTAGCTATTACCTGCGACTTCGAGTATGTATGCGTGTGTACTTCAGGTGTTCTATATGATACTTATAGCAAAAAACTCATTTTTTTGTCTAGGATTCCGAGCACATATAATAAAGTAAGGAATCAGTCCCCAGTACCGTGCGCACCACGTGCACTTTACTTTGAACAATTTTCTTTACTAAATTCCACACGGATGAAGTCGCAGGTAACAGCTAGTCTAAAATAAACATAGCCTAAGTTACTCCCATCAAAATCGGTCCAACCGTTTCGGAGATCCGCCGGAACAAACAAACGATAATTTGAAAAATCAATTTTTCTTCTACAAACACTTCAATTTTCTATTCGTGTGTGCAGACTATAAGGTCAAATTGAAACTAAACATGTTTTATAACAACGCCAAATGATGTATGAACACCGACGTTATTATATTTGAAGTGCTGCGAACATAAACCCAGTCCATCTGGATGAGTTGCACCGAGCTGGTTCGGATTCCATCGCTCGATTGTTTGCCAGACTTGTTTATCCTAAGTCTATACAGTACCGATGGGTAAAGTAAATTTTCGACTACGCGCTCTATAATGTAAACATATAAGACAGGGTATGATCGATTGTATTGACAGTTTGTTATTACTAGTATAAAAGAATAAAATAAATTTATTTTTATTCGCACTCGTATCCATATAAAATATTATTTTTAGTTTATAATATAGTTTAGAGCTCTAAATGTATTTATATTTACATTTAAAGTAGAACAAATAAAAGTTGAGTTTTTATCCTATGTTCATAAGACGCACAACAATTAATAGAATTAGAAGTGATGCATAAGATACTTAAAAGAGTCTTTAATCATAATCATTTTTATACCTGAGTATTTCTATAGCAGATTCTATATTTCTATATTCTGTTTCTATTCTATTTCTATATTCTAATCTAATCTGCACATCTATACAAATATATACAATTGAAGTATCTGTTTATAATATTAAATTACCATTTTTTTTAAACTTGTGATTTTTTTTGAATATTTGTCCGTCTGTTTGTTCTGACTTACCTCCGAAACAGTTTGACCGAATTTGATAGGACGTACACTCATAGATAGCTGATATTATAAGGAGTAACTTAGGCTACTTGTAATTAAAAAATATAAAATCGGTTCCTCGCAAACATGATTTAAAAGGTAGTGACCGAAACCTCGCTGGTTATATTGAACAAAAATGTATTTGTTAAATAAACACCACGTGGTCGTAGTTGCAGTTAACGATTAGTAGTAGAACAATTTGGACTACCGACTGATATGAGATCGTATAAAACATAAATTTAAAAAAAAAACTTATTTTAGAAAGAATAGCTAAAGTACCGAATAACTACAAAAAACTAAACAAGTAATGCCCAGAATCGTGCGCACCCCACATGTCGATTTACACTGAACAATTTTTTTAGCAAATTCCACACAAAATCGCGGATAACAAATATTCTTTTATGTATTTTAAATTATTCATAACACGAGTTCTTGAACCAAAACTATGACTTGGTAGACGGGCTGTAAGACGCTGTAAAGAAGATAGTTGAAAGCGATTTGTTACGGACGGCCAAAAATCGATGATAATGGATGCTTGCGTGGTGGTAGGGTGTCTGTACCCGGCTGGATCGCGACCACCGTACACCAGGTGGAACACCCGCCATAGTGGCACGTTTGGGCGTGTCGCGTTCCGGGATCAGCCGGTGAATATCCAGCAACCGGGGGGGAGGGGGGGGGCTGTCCCTGACTGGGTCGCTTTCAGGCCGGCATGACAGCGGCGACGGGCGATGAATAGTATGTCTTTCGGTGGTCGCCATTGTTTTTGGATTGTACTGTGCTTACCATCAGGCACAGTAAAGTCACTTTGCCGAGCTACAATAAAAAAAAAAAAAAAATGCTTCATTATCATCGATGCGTCATCGGAAAATTTCTAAATTTCGGTGGTTTACGATAATCTTCTATACATATGATAAGAATGCAAATCTAACGCATCTGTACTGTATCTGTCCTGGAATAAGTAATAAAACACATTCCAATCTTTTTTAGAAAAGTCTGTCTGTTAGTTTGAACACGCGTTACTGCTAAATTACTACGTTTGAAAACCTCACCAAGAAAATCATAAAGCATATCCTGGAGTAACATTTAGTCTTGGTTTCATTAAAAAGGGTTTACTCTATCAAAAGTTATTGTAATTTTAATGAAGACACGACTTAAGTACGAGAGAAAAGTAGATAACTAAATGGACTTAATACATTCAGATGATGTTATTAGTCACTGTATTTTTACAATGAGTTCCACGCGCACGGAGTCGCGGACACAGCTAGTTTCATAATAAAACAATTATCATAGAATTTACGCAGTAACGCATTAAACATACGAAAACCTGTCTCGTATTCGGTCGGAAAAAATTCTCAAGAAAGTTTTCTCTTTTCCATTCGCTAAAAAACAATATTCGATAAAATATTCACGTTGTACACAACCGGGGAACTTCGTAGGGCCGAATTCCTGAGAGGGTGAATGTGGAATTTATCGGACACCTTCCGTTTCAATTTGGGAGCGTCGTGAAGATGGTGTCGTTTCGTTCGAACGGCCACTTTTACTCGTAGAGCGTAGGTTTGTGCACTTCGACGCTTCATTTTTTTTTTCTAATTCAATCACGACCGAAATGATGTAATAGAATCTTTGATCGACCTACTTTATAATCTTCTCCGCTCGTTAATCTTGGCTAATTATGATTGACACTCTTTTCAAAATTAAAGGTACATTTTTTTTAGGGAGCAACTTGAACCTTATAATATTTAACACCTAATTTCACATTCACCGTTCACTTTTATTTTATAACGCTAACTTTCATGAAACTGATTGATCGATAAGAGTATTAGACGAATTTTGTACAGATCTTTTTAACAACAATTATTATAGTAGTAGGTGGTTGGTAGTAGTTTAGATGATCTCCATTTATATATTTATGTTTTTTTTTTTTCTGCAGACTCTCGGTCCGCACCATTTTTTGCTATCGCTTTTTAAGTGTAAGTTAAAAATCGTATCTGTGAGCATCTATTGGGTGTTTTTTTTTTTTTCATTTTATATATCTATTTTTATTGTTATTGTTTTTTTTTCTATTTATATATGTTTATTTCTTTGTTTTTATGATTTTATTTAAATATTTTATGACGGATTTTTTTTTTAAAGTCGTTATTGCCTTTATGGCGGTTTTATTCCGGTCCTCTATCGCATTTCAATCATATTTATGTATTGAAAACACAGTTCCTTTGAAACACAATAACCTCAAAACTACTGAAAGGTTCAGTATAGCACTATGCATATTTTGTGCAGTTTTTTTCGTAGATGGCTTTAAGTTACTTATTGTTTGGATTCCATAGATCCTTCGCCACTTTTTTTTCAATTATAAGTTTATTTAAGGCACAGCTAACCAGGCGTTTATAAGGTAGTAGATAACAAACTTTAGGTCAAAAAGATTGCCATTATATTGATCAGCAACTACAGAAGAATTAAATGACAATTTTCTTTCTTTTATTGTTTTAGTACGATAAAGTAACAGGAGTGCCCACGGTGATGAAACATTGACCTTGAGGCCTTGTTTGACGGTTGTACTTGACATCGGTTGATACTGACGGATGCGTTTTATTAAATTATTTTTGTTGTTGTTATTATTAATATTTCGCTCTTTCTATTATTAGTTTCAGATTTAACTTATCGAGGTACACATCGCGCAAATAAAATCAAACGTTTTTTTGTTGCAGTGACCCATGGTAGCGGCCAATCAATTTCAAGTGGAAGTGCAAAATAACATCCATTATAATATTTAATCTAATTTAATTACATACATACGTACCACACCCTACCACTAGATAAAACTGAGTTATACTGATTTATTCTATAATAAAATACAATAAGGGTTTTCCAACATAGAAGTACCGGCAATTGGCAACATATTTTTTGACTATACCCGATATATATACTATATATATGATTTATAGATAGACTATATATATATGATTTCCATTGTACTTAACATAAAAAAAAAACGATTATTAATACATAGAAAATAAATTATTTGAACTATGACAGTTCTGAATTTGAAATGCCTGAACATAAATTCTTTAAAAGCATCATGGCGTAGATTTTCGAATTCGATGCTAAATTACTATCCAAATTAGTAAAGTTAATTCTCCGCTCACTGTCTTCGTTCGATTCTACACATATCATTGTTCGAATACTAGAGTCTTCAAATCAATTTGAATCGATGGAACGGCTCTCTGTTATGTACCGAATCATTCGTTCACCTCTGACAGTTCGATCAAGGCGCGGCACTAGCGGCTCCACTCAACCCGGGGTCACCAAACGGTTATGTCACGTTGTAAAGGAGTTGTCCGACGTTTTACAGGTCATTGTACTATTAGATTGACATAGTGGAAGCCTGATTCAGCTGTACGATATAATTGAATATTGTTTTATTGAAATGAAAACTACTTCAGGCGAATTGAATAGTGAATCGTCACGCTCAGATTGTGACACTCAATCGGGTATACTCGGTTCAAGTTTGCTGTCTGACATTCTAATAATTACGTTTATGTTATTACATGTGGCAAGTGTTGCGGTGTTAGCTTTTAATTTGTGAATAGAGTATTTATTATATTATTAACTAGCCGACCCTCGCCCATTTCGTTGGGCGGTAATAGGCATTATCAAGCTACAACTTTTCTCTAGAACTCAATCATATATATCTCATAATTAAGGCAGCGTTCGTAAGAAACCTTTTCGTTCGACCATTTTTCTCCGACTCCCCAGATATTACCCCCTACAATCTCACAAACTTTACCTCTTTATAATATTAGCATATATATTATAGATAATATAATTAGTTAATAACTTCTGCCCGCGACTTTGCACGCGTGGAATAGTTATTTTGGGCTAAGACGCAGCGGAAGCTCTCAAAAGGAAAAATACCCCGATTTAAAAACATTTTTCATTGTTGCTCCGCTCCTGTTGATCTTAGCGTGATGATATGTAGCCTATGACACTCATAAATAATGTGGCTTTATATTGGTAAAAAAAATTTCAAAATCGGTTGAGTAGTTCCTGAGATTACCCCCCTACAACGTTACAAACTTTACTTTTTTATAATATTAGTATATAGATTATAGTCCCTGCCCGCGACTTCGTCCGCGTAGTAATAGTTACTACTCTGGGCTAACGCTGACACACAGTAGAAGCTCTCAAAAAGAAAAAACATCTCGATTTTGAAACATTTTTCATCTGTGCTCCGCTCTTATTGGCCTTAGCGTGATGATATATAGCCTATAAACATTCTCGATGAATGAGCTATATAACACTGAAAGAATTATTCAAATCGGACCAGTAGTTTCTGAGATTACCCCTTACAACGCCACAACGTCACAACGTCACAAACTCACAAACTCACAAACCCACAAAACCCACAAACTCACAAACTTTACCTCTTTATAATATTAGTATAGATATAATAAACGAAGCAGATGAATACGCGGTTATCAGCTAGTGTACTACAATACAATCAATATCTATAACAGTCGGTCCTACTGTTTTCTTCCAACAAACCTATTCAAAGCGCCATCTGTTCGTGGCTGACGAAACTTACAATTAATACCAATAATCAACATTGACAATAATTTCACTTATATGTTTTTAAATCGGGTCATTAATGGAAATATACCCTATTCCTCAAGTTGGATTAAATTATAAATAATTACCAACTTTATATACATATTAACACTTGAATAAATACCTTTGTATACTTCACTGTTGTTTCGACCACTGGACGTATAAAATTTATGAATACGTACAAATTTATGAAATTGTTTAAGCTACATACCAGACATGTATATAAATATAATATATTTATATATATAAAGAATGTTAAAGGAAATTACTACTCCCTTTCAGCGTAGACGGGTAAAAACCTTTTTTTCATTATTAAAATTGTTTCAAATATTTCTATCAGCCAATTTCGTGCCAACTTTATAACGATTAGAGTTAACTTGCGCAACAAATCGATATAATTATTTATTCTGCAACGGATCCCCCATAAAATGTACTACTAATTGGGCGAGTAACGGCTACCTATTAATATTAAATAATTGAATTCACTTCAAGCACTACCGGATTAATGAGCTGTTCGTTTATTTCAAACTGGCTGATACCCGCGGCTTAGCCTGCGTTTTTTGTTATTGTCACAATATCTTTTATTGATGGAGGAGAATATATAAAAAAATTGAAAGCAAAAAAAATATAATTTACTTGTAAACAATTTTATCCGTTTACTTCTCTCCTGTGTATGCGTACTGCACCACTTGCTCAACTTCTCCACGGAAAGGAAATGCACATTGCTGAAAGCCCAGAATACACATGCTTGTTACTCGCATAACAGCATGCCAGTTACTGGTAAGAACAAGCTACTGGCACATGTATCAAGATTTTGTCCGTAACTCGCGTGCCAGTACAAAGCATAACAGGAGATCACAGCTCGGTTGTTTTTTTCCCTTCACGGGGAAGTGGAGAAGAGATGTCACTAGCATAAAGAAGCTTGATTCTAAAAACTGGTATGCCACTCACATGCATGTTTATCTCGGCTTCACGGAATGCCAGTAACCAGCATTCCTGTTTACCAGCATCTCGTAAGCTATTTACAGGGATGCAGTGCTTGCATTAGCAAACCTGCTGCTTATGCTGAGACAAGGACCTTTCTCACTCCATGCAACACTTGTCTCACATTATTTTTTTTATATTTTATGTTACTTGTAAATATGTGTTGTATGTGCTGCTGAATAGAATATCTTTCTTTCTTTTTTCTTCCTGTGTATTCTGGGCCGAACGTGCATTACTTATTAAAATCGTAATTTCTTAAAACTTTGATAACTTCATACGGAATATCGCTATCGTGATATATTTTTCTTTAGACAAGAACCACATATCTGAGGAGTAAACCTAAAAAAAGTATCGCATTCTTCAGTATCCTATATTATTTCTTATCAGCGAATTCTCTCGAAAATGTTATAGATTTTTCTTGAGATATACATTTATTATTTTTGTTTATTTATTTATTTCATCTATTCACAAAACAAAGAGGGACCCTTACATAAATATAAACAAATTACTAAAGAAATAGTAGCTACTTAGTTAAAATAATAAATTAAATGTAACAGAACATTAAGTTAATGTTGTAACAAAAATAAAATGCCACATTGTGTTACAACACTAAACAAGCACCGATATCCAGTGCTTCAGACAACGACTATCGTATGTCTACCAGTGTTTTCATCAATCTGTTCGGATCTAAGTCTGCCTAGAATAGATGCCACTTTCTTACACATGATCGCAGAAAAATCATCAACTCTAGCATATGCAAATATAGACGAAGCGACAGTACTCAGTACTGTAACTGACGCATTCAGTGCAATCCAAATAGAAGTCACTGTAACGCCTGCATGCCAGTCACTCAACAACTGAGTTTACAGTGACTGATCCCCGAAACAGCAACTCGAACAAAATCACTCTGACAGTTTTACTATCATGCGGCTTACATTGAATAGTCTGGGTTATATGTATTGTGGGCTGTATTTTTATCTTTTCGATTACAGTTTTCTTATTATTATTTATCTTTATATATATAATTCTCCTGTCTATAGGTGTGTGACTGAACTGCTCCTAAACGGCTGGTCAGATTTTGATGAGATTTTTTGTGTGTGTTCGTGGATCTTTTAGAGAATATCCGGTAGGGGTGCTGCAGTTTTTTTTACTAACGCCAATGTCTTGTACACGATTGTAATATCCTGTGCTTATTTAAAAATAATATTGACAGTTTTTAACCTAAATTCTTAAAAAGAAAGCTTGTGTGTGGGATAATATGAAATAAATGATCTAAAAATCCAAAGTAGTGTGTTAATTTACATTTATCCGAAGGACCAAACACGTCTCTTTTAATGTCTAGAGATTATGTTCAATTGTTTTCTATGACACTAGAAGGGGTTGGCGATGTTTCATAAGAAAAAGATTCCCGTACGGTTATTTTTTTTTATTTTTACTTACAATGTGTTCCAATTGGAAAGATAACCAGGAAGGGTTAAAAAGAAAAAAATAAAAAAAAAAAAGGAAGGAGCGATATGTTTCTGCTCTGGTGCGAATGGGCGCGTGTTTTTTGTGTGTTCGGATGTAAGAAGAACGTTTCTGTTTTTTACAAACCTGCTTCTATATCCCATTCGCTAGGGGGTTTATAATGTTAATGTAAGTTTAAAATTTAGAATGGAAATATAATCAAAATTCTTTCGACGATTCTATAAGCCCTATCAATGCTAAAACTCCAATGAATTCGTGATCTTTTTAGAAAATCCTAGACTTAACAAAGGTAAATGTCTTGAAAAGGTTTAAAAATCCTGTTTTAATTAAAAAAAAAAAAAAAAATGAAAATTTTTAATAAAATTTTAAATTTTTTATAAATAAAAAAAAAAATTGTATTAATTACATTTATCGAAGGACCAAACCGTCTCTTTAATGTCTAGCGTGGATTGCGTTTAATAAACTAAGAAACACATTCGGCAATAAAGAGAGGCTTTTAGGAAGCAAGTTGGAAGTTATTGCCTACGGAAAACTAAGAGTAAGCGTTTGAGCATATTTATAGAAATATATTTCCTTGTTCCATATTTTTTAGAAGATTTAGAAGAAAGATTTTTAGGTAGTAGAGAGTATTTTAGATACTAAATTACTAGCCTAATGCGAACAAGGCTTTACTTTTTAGATATGCTATTCAAGCAAAATTATCTCTGTTTATTATAACGCGGTAATGAAACCGGTATAATGTGAAAAATGTTATAGCAGTACGTATTAAATTAAAGTGAGTTATTTTCAAAACACACTCTTATCAGTATGACCGAACAACCCTTTGGTAAATGACCTCGGGCCCGACGAATAGCGGCCAATACGTTACCCGGATCATCGGCGTGAGTGGACTCGCGCGATAGTACTATAAATTATGGGCTCGATCTCCGCGCGCGGAGCGAGAATGAGTCGTCCGCTTAGTTAAAATGATTCGTTACACTAGAGCTATATAGCTATTATTAACTGGAATATATTGAAACATAGGTTCTGTAACGGTTGTCCTTTAGAAGAGAAACCTTTTTAAAGCGCATTGAACAATGTTCGAAATTCAACCGCTTAGGTCGGAGGCAAACTGAATCGTGTATACTCGGCCCCAGTCGTCATCAAAAACGTCTGCTGTCTGACAAGAAGTGAATCGATACAATAATTATGATTTTATTATTATCTATTGTATTTATACTAATTATATTATATCTTTACTAATGTTAACTGGGAATAGTTATCTGATTTTAAAACACTTTTATTATTCTCAGTACTTGAAGTTTCAAAATTTTTTTATTGTTAATTAGCTGATAACCGCGATTTAGTTTACATTGTTTATCATTCAAACAATAAGTATATTTTACGTACATAGGAGAAAACATAAAAAAGTGAAAGCAAAAATATGCTTTACTTATAAAATTCGTTTGTACATAATGTTATCTATTTAGCCGACCTCTCCACATTCCGAATTGCAGAATGCATAGTATTTATAAAAATCATAGTTTATAATTTTATAGTAAATGAAGTTATCGTGGTATATGTTTTAAATAAATATATAGTAGTTTTTACACAATTTTACACAATGGCAGAGCACTATCATTTTATTTGTATAGGAAAGTTTTATACTGCGATTAATGCGTACGAAGTACGGACGGCACATTTCAATGTAAATGTAAAGGACATAGGATCCTAAGTAATTATTGCAAAAATTTGATTTACGCCCAGCGAAGCCCGCGAATAAAAGCTGATAAATCTATATACATATGAAATTATAGTGTGCGTATGTGTGATAGTTCTTCTCGTCCTGAACAACTTCGTCGATATTCGTTACATGTACGTATTTACGGACTCACCTGTATGATTCTTAGATACAGTTGAACCCGGAAGGTAGTGTTATTGTCGAGATGTAGAATAATTTTGAAATGAAAACTTCTTTAGACGCGTTGAGCGATTTTGTATGTAACATTTATTTATTAGCGGAAAAACTAATGGATTCGCGTCACCGATGATGCCGACATGCTCGTGACGTAATTACTTGTACTAGATATTTTATATATATGACTGTATCATATGTGTGTTTGAATTTTCGAATGGGTAAAGTCTTGTGATTTCATATCACCGACCGTCACCGATAGCGGCGACATACTCGTGATTGCGCTTGATTCACACTAGCGACGCGTAGTATACCGGCCTGTGTACATTGTGTATGTAATATTGATATTTTGTACTGAGCTTGTGTATCCCATTATAAGTATGATTAATTAATAAACTGTATAAAATGTAATTATATAATTATTGCTTTGACTGTCAATTATTAATAATTTCAATATATAAATTATAATGTTTAAATAATTCAGACTATAATTGATTAAAAATTCAAAAAAGTACACAGTTATTCTATTGTTTTGAAGTTTCACTTCTGTCGGCAGTCCTTTCGACTCTCTTGACTTTTTTGTTATAATTTTCCGACCTCGTTTATTTTTCGTACGTTTCTTGCGATTTGTGTCGTAAAAAATCCTTATAATTTTGTTTGTTTTTCTATATTCATGATTTATTAATTTTTGTGACAGGATAATGTTCGTATAACGTAAAATAGTATCTAAAACTAATTTTTATTCACGCTTCATTTAGTTTCTTACTTTATCCCATACAACAACAAATCCCATACAACAATATCCAATACAACAAATGTAATAACAATAGTTTTTATATATAAAAATTAATGTTTGTCCTCGATGCATTCAAAAACTATTAAACAGATTGTGATAATAATTTGGTAGGGTCTTCTGGGGACGCGAGGGGGGTCTTAGAAAAAAAAAACAAAATATATAAACTTTTTTTTTTAATATAATATTGAAATTATTTTACTTAAAGAAAAAAAGGGGTTTTGAATTTATTGAAATTAAAAAAAAAATATTAATATTTTTCAATAAATAGAACTGGGAGGCTTGGGATCGAATTGGGTAAAAGGGTAAGTTAATTTTTTTTGGGGGGGGGGTTATCAATTGACTGTATTTTTTTTTTTTTGTTTTATCTCATTTTGGGGTGGGGGAGGTTGTTGGTTTTTTTTGGGGGGTCCGTGGGTCTTCCGAGAAGGGTTCCGTGCAACCGTTGTTTTTGCATTAGTTGTACCGACATTAGCCCAAAAAATCAATATAAAGAGGTTTTTTGGGATGTACAACAAGGTGTTGATGAGATTTTTTTTAGATATTTTAATCTGAAATTGTTTGACCTTAAAGAAACGAGCCTCCTTTTTGGGAAGTCTGGTTTCCTGGGGGGTGGGGGGTATGGGGGGGAAATAATAAAAAAAAATGGAGGAGGGGGGGGTGTGGGGGTGGGTGCGGTTGGGTTGTGTGGCGATGGTGCGGTTGGTGGTAGAAATTCGGGGTTTTTGTTAAGGTTGGTTCGTACCAAAGTTACTTATTGTACAACCTTATTGAAACTCGCTCCTCCGATAGATACATACCGCAAAAAGCGCAAATTGGGGGGGCGGGGCCGCTAGTAAATTATTTATGACACTACATTTCGAAAAAAAAAAAAAAAAATAAAAAAAAAATATTATTTTAACATATTTCAATAAAAATATAAATAGGGTGCTACCTAGAGATGTATTGGAAGTCGGTGCGAACGAAAATCATATCATCTACATAGGTACAAAGTTTAAGTCCACTCTCGCGTCTCTGTAATACATTTCTACCTGGATCAAAAATTTCTTGGCACTTACTTTATCTCTAGGTGCACACCTATTCATATGTTTTATTTAATTTGGTTAATTTGATAAACTATTTATTTTCCGCTTTTTAGTGCCTTATGGGTTTTTGATTGATATTGAAGTCGGTTAATACTTTTTTTTTGAAAATTTACTTTTATAATTTCTCGACATTCGGCAATGACATTTATGTACCCGTATGCTTGCAATAATACATTTATTTATATGACAATGTAATATATATGTATATCGTTTTTATCTACACTAATATTATAAAGAGGTAATAAATACCCTTCTTTATCTTCCATTTACACAGATGAAGTAGTTGCTGTATTAGAAGCTATCAAATATGTACTATCACATAAATTAGATCAAATTATTATTTTGACAGATTCGTTAAGTTGCTTACAAACTATGCAGCATAGCTCGATTTTTTCTAAAGTTCCCAGATATTATAAATATTAAATTCCATTTGTATCACTGTTATTTTTTAGGAACTTATGTAGTTCTGGCATGGATACGAGACCATAGTAGTATCCAGGGTATAAAGGGTAATGTTGATCTTCTTGCTAAAAAAGCTACCCAGACTGGATATTTTGATCACTATAAAACCTATGTTCAGGATTTATCCTCCCCAAACAAGACTAAATTGTTTCTATCATGGAACTCAAACTGGAATGTACCTAACCAAATTCATGGCAAATGTCATGCTTCCATTCAGGATAACATTCCTGGTAAGTCATGGCTTTATAAATTTTGTGACTGTTGGAAGGTTGCTACGTCTGTAGACGTGTGTACGTATAAAACTCTCCAGACCATTTTGCAAAGCTGAGAATTAGGGAGACCTTAATATGTGAATGTGGGTTAGAAGAAGGCACTCCAGAACACATTTTTTCAATTGCTCCAATTTAGCACCTATTTTACTGTATGATATTTTACCTAACAATATACTATCTGATTTAACAAAGGCACAAAGGTTTATATTTTCTCCCTTTGTCAATACTCTGGATAATTTTATGTGTTTTAACAAAATTAAACATTACACAATAACTAACAGTAATTATTATATAAATATATATTGATTTAAGACATGATGATGTCTAAGTGTTGTGTTTGCCTTTGTTTATCTCAGTGGTCTAATCTGGAAGAACAAAATTATATAATAAAAAATTAATACTACCTATAAAGAGACTCTCCCATGTCTGACTTGACACTGGTAGAATTCGTGTCTATGAAACTCGAATATTAAAAAGTTGAAGGTTGGATGTTCAGGGTAATCTCTGGTACTATTGATCCGATTTTGAAAATTATTTCACTGTTAGAAAACGTAAAAGTGTAATATACCTAATTAGACTACTTCTTATTTAAGTAAATATATATTTTCAATAATTGATCACAATAAATGTAATTCAAATTAGCAAAAATATATAACATAGCGTGCGTTGCTGGAATGATTTGATATAAGTAATAAAATCCGTAGCAAAATTCATTACTAAAGCTTTACAAAAAAATACGAGACACCATATATCTAAGTTTAGTATCTCAGCCGAAAATATTGTTAAAAAAGAAAATAAATGTTATATTTACTAATTACAAATTACTAAAGTTATTAGATATAGATTTCATGTATACTTAACAAATTCTTATTAGAACAAAGAGCTAAATCAAAATGAAAATTTCATGGAGATAAAGTTTACTTTTTACATCATGTTAATTGATGGAGTTGGTGAGAACATAAAAAACTATAAGCCGGTAAAATTATTGTGTTGTTGCGAGGATAATACATGGGGTGCGGAGGTGATGATCAAAGAAGCAACCTGGGGGATACCGGGAAGACATTTCTTACAAATATATATGGTACAGTTTAGATTCACATTTGGACACGGTAGGTGTCGCTACAATCAGGTTCTAAGGTTTTTTAAGATTTTTGCGCTTGGAAGTAAAATAGGAACAGTAATAACCGATTTGCCGCAGACGAAGTTGCGCGGGTCAGCTAGTTATATAATAAAATTCTATTGCAAGTAAATAAATTGATTTTTTGAAACTTACTCAAAACTTATCTTGGCTAATTTATATAATACAATTCTAAATTCATCTATATGGTGATCTCAAATATGAACTATTTCAACAAAATTCGTTCAGTAGTTTTTACGTGATTGAATATCAAACATCCAACCACCCTAAAAACTTTCTTATCTTCTTCTAGATATATAATAAGAATGAAAATCTAACGTGTCTGTAATTTTTAGATTTTTGTAAAAAAAATTGTTGCAGGTGTCTTGCAATAAGTAATAAAATACATTTCAATCATTTTTAGAAATATCTGCCTGTCTGTCGCATAACTTCTAAAGTAATGCGTTCACGATAAAACCTTACAAGGAAAAGCATAAAGCATATCCTCGAGTAACGTGTAATCCTGGTTTCATTTAAATCGTTTCGCTGTATCAAAAGTTATTGTAATTTTAATAACGACGTGACTTAAGTACATGAGAATTTTATTACTCACTGTTTTTTTACATTAGGTTTCTCGCGGACGGAGTCACGGGCACTGATAGTTTATAATATTAATAGTATAATAAATAAGGGTAATAATAGTATAAAAAAATAATTATCATTGTATGTTTGTCCCCAACGCGTTTTAAAATCTTTCACTGGATTTCACTTGGATTACGCGATTGTAACTTATATTACTTTGGATACGTGAGTGTACTAAATTAGTATAATCTTTTCACAATAGACGACGTGCGAGTCGCTTTCTTTTAAAAATGAATGGGAACAACGTTACAAGCGATAGCTGTGTTAAAAACTTGCTGTTCAATTATTTTACTTTTCCGTACAATATTTCAAACATTCTCTTTCAGACAAACCTTGTCCTGACAAATACAAACATAGCGAAAAAAGATTTAGCCAAATAATTTCAGCCTTTCTCAAGTGATGGGCTTACATACATTCAACAATAAATTTCTATTTATATGAGGTGCTCCATCCTCATCTGGTTAGTGAAACAATTGAATATCTTCAAAAAGTCTCAACCGATCTGCGTGTTTTAACGCGTTTTAGAGACTTCTTTTCAGTACACCGGACTTCTTCTTGTGGGGATTATTGAAGAGTAGAGGTTATGCCAATAGTCAGAATATCATTAAAGATCTCGAAGACAATATCCGAGCCGGAATGGCAGCGATATCGCCCGAAACGCTGGTCAATATGATGGGAAATGCAAGGAAAAGTGTTCAATCGTGTATCACCAATAAAGGTGACCACTTGGTCGATATCGTTTTTGGAAAATAGCCAGAATAAATTGTGAAAATGTGAGCTTTATGAATCATAAAAATTCTCTGTAATCTATTGATAATTGACAAAGTACTTTGATCTTTTCACTGACTAGATAAGGATGGCGCTGCCTTTATATACATAGATAGATTAACCTAAATAAGCTACAAAAATTTCAGATTTTCTTTGATAAGTCAAGATTAAATAACAGTATCTCATACAAAAAAGGAAGAGTACTTCACTTCAGGTCACTTAGAATATCAGTTTCGCTACCAGAGCGAGTGTAATACTAAGGAAAATGACGTCATTAACTTCCTGGATGAGAAATGAGCGGACGATTTGTCATTTTCCCCGACGAAATAGGCCGGGAAGCACCCCAATGAAGATACCGTATTTGACGTCAGTGAGTGTTGAACTTTACGTATAATATTGTTTTATGAAATGTTACTACGATTTTCTTTACTGAAATATTCAATCCTTTTTTTTTGGAATACAGTTCCTTTTCGCACAACACTTGTAATTAGTACTTGGCGGATGAGGCCAGGCGAAAAAAGGTGTGAGAGTTTTTCGTCACGACCCATTCTATAGAGTAGACCAGAGGTTTCTAAACTTTAAAGATAACGGAACACCAACCAAATACCTTTACCAAATCATTACAAATCAACACTGAAACTTATATAAGACCATTTTTTTAAGAAATGTGCAATATTATTGAAACACATTATTCTTAACTTAAAGTTTTAATATGAAGAATGAAACACTTTTATGAATAATTGTTTTATAGTTCCGTACAAATAATATTTGAAAACGTGGTATTATTTAATAGCTAATAATTATGAATTTTGGTGGAACCCTTATGACTATTCTACGGAACCCAGTTTGGAAATCCCTGGTGTAGACCAGAGGCTCCCAGACTTTTTGATGTGAAACATCTATATGCGAGGGTCAACCTGATTGTTGGCGTGGTGACACAGGCCTCGATGTGTGTTTGAGACATGGCGACGCGAATTCATGAGGTTTAGGTGGTAGAGCCACGCTGAAACTATTATTGGTTTCAGCAGGAATGGGTCGGCTCGTCCGGAGTAGTACCACTCTTTCACAGAAAACCGACGTGAAGTAACAGTGCGGGCACTGTTGCGTTTCGTTCGCTCAGTGAGAGCACCGGATATCCACCTTCCCTCCCCCTCCGAACACCCCACTCCCCTTCCCTCAAACACAGGCCGGCAACGCACTCGTGACTCCCATGGTGTTGTTAGTGTCCATGAACGGCGGAGATCACTTACAATCAGGTGACCCGCCTGTTCGTTTGCTCCCTATAATATAAAAAAGCGACTGTGCGCAATCTCTCTTGCCGCACTGAGCTCGCATATCTATAGTGTATACAGTGTTGTTTACTACGTTACACATGTGTTTTATGTCTTCCAGGCGTCCTGTGACGGCTCATTTTTTTTTCTCATAGTACACTTTCAAAATTTAACTGGTTCCGGTGGACCCCCTATAATTACATTTCTACCATATTCACAAAACGGCGCATTGCAAGTCTCGACACGTTGTACTGAATATGGAATACGCAAGTTTTGACAAGTAACAGTCGCTGAGCTTCTTAAAATATTATATATCTACATTGGTAGGTGAAATCAAGTCAACATTTTAGTTCTTTTGTATCGAAAGCAGATAAATTTTCATGGACTCCCGAATTGTGAACCCCTCACCCCACCCCACCCCACCTGGACCACCTTGAGAACTAAGGGTGTAGACGGTTATCTATAATGCGTATGCTATTTACTGTGCCTAGTCATAGGTGCGCACTAGTCAATAAGTTCTCACCGGCTGGGCAGGTTAACTTGGTACACTGCATACGCATCAACTATTTCGTAGCGTATAGTGTGTAGTTGTACCTATACTTACACCTTACACCACAGTCTTTGTCAGTCATATTGAGCGTTTTAAATATGGATGTAAGTTCGGGCTTCCACATAATATAGGCAAGAGCTTAGCTAAGTTAAAATATTGTTATAGGAATTTAAAATTGGCTTTGGTTGATCCTTAAGTTGTTTTGATGTTGTACATGTAATACGTATTTATATCTAAATTTTATGAAGTGTAGAGGTAAGGAGGTAACCAACTCTGTGGATGAAAAAGTGTCACTAGTACAGCAGCAACAGGAATCATAATTGTTCAATCATTTCAACATCTATATCTATACATATACTAAGAATGTAAATATAAACGGGTCTGTACTTTTTGATTTTTGTGAAAACATTGTTGTAGGTGCCTTGGAATAAGTAATAAAATATAGGTACTTCAATCATTTTTGAAGTGAAACTTCTTTATCGACGTAGGGAGGTATTTTAGAGCATGTAAAAACGTATGTAACGTTTTTCGATTACGCGCCATCTTAATTTCTGTACATTTTTCCGTTACGCGCCATGTTTATTTCTAAAGATGCGTTCACAATGATCAGATTCCGTTTTTTTTTTAATGATCTTCATATTTTACATTCACAAAGATGAAGATCTTGAAAAATAATGTTAGGAACGGATAAAATTAGATTTAGTTCATTTTGAAATGTAACAACTGATATATTAAAATATTACAAAATAATTCCGAAAACTAATATTTACCACCTCCATAGTGTATTCATCTTAATCTCTTAAAAATTATTCAGAATACTGTCTCATTTCTACCGCGTGAGCACTGAACATTTTTTGTATCCATGTTTATAATTATAAAAGCCTTTTGCCTAAACTTTATCTAATTTAGCTTTATTTAACCAATTTCTGTAAAGTTGTAAATATAGTAGATCATTTTTCGAAAAATGATGTCATAAAGAAGTTTCACTTCTTACGTATGTACACTGATACACGCACGTATTTTTTAGATGTGAGTCTGTCTGTTTGTATGAGCACGCATTACTGCTAAAGTTCACAATAAAACCTCACCAAAAATCATAGAGCATATTCTCGAATACCATTTAGTTTGGGTTCCATTGAAATCGGTTCACTCTATCAAAAGTTATTGTAGTTCTAATTATTACACGACTTAAGTACGAGAGAAAAGTAGATAAGTAAATGCACTCAATATATTCAGATGATTTTATTAGTCACCTTTTTTTTTGCATTAGGTTCCACGCGGACGGAGTCGCGGGCACAACTAGTGTTTTATAATTGTAAACATTCAAAATTTATTAATCGTATTAATTAAAGTCCACAAAAATTCTGTCACACTTTCTTCTTACAGCAGTTATTTTAGATTATTTTTACAAGCCTACGCTAGCGCTATTTTCGAGGGTTTTGGAACTATTTAGTGCTTAAAGCTGGATGTTTTTTTAACATGCCTCCAATATGAGATAGCTGTCCTTATCTTTACCCTCCATATTGAATTTTTGTTCAGTACACCTATATTCAAAGCAATCAAAAAGTTTGGCGAGAACTGTATTATTATAGTATAGAACAAAATATACAAAACCTATCCAAGATAAAGCTAGTAGATTATAAATCAATATTGCATATATTTCTATAATATCTCCTTATACCTTATGTTTGTTTGATTAGAGAGCTTTCTTTCTTGCGTTGTAAGTAAAGTACGTTGTATAATCATGAGGATAAAATAAGTAAAAATGTATATAGGTACACTGCCATCTATCGTTCATAATAAATACTGTTTTACTATTATGCTGCTATTAAACCTACTTGGTAACCCAATTTCTTGATATTTTTAATAGATGGTTCTTATACTCGTTATTTGTTTGGTAGAAGAAAATTTGAATTTATATCACTGTTAGATACACAAAATGAATAATTTTAACATTGCAATTTTAAGATACTTACTATATTACACTCCGTAATATATTAAAATGTTTTTATCTACAATTTCATTGCTAATTATTTTGTTTTAGTGACATCTGTAGACAAAGATAGAAACATGTTTCGTAGTGATTAGATATTTTTACATGTACGCATAGTATTTAAATGGAATTTCGTCAGATGTCGCTTCAACTGATTTTTAATTTTATGTTCAAAAATTAAATATAGAGCTTTAATCTTTCGTTTAAAATTGTTCGTGTTAATTATGCTCATCATTCTCTTGGTGTTTATCTCAGAAAATAATTATCAAGATTTAGTATAAAGTAGAGGAAAAAGTGTAAATGTTTTGGTTTTTGAGACCTCATATAAAAATATACGACAGAGGAATTTGGAAAAGACGTTATATTCTTCCTTATTTTTTAGTATATACATGCTTTATTATGGTATAAACAAAACAGTGATAAAATAAGCAAAAATACAGTTATGCTAAAAAAAATCAATTTTGATTACTTGAGATCAATTGATGGTTATAAGACATTTTTTTTCGTACTTACTACGCTATTGACCTAGTAAGGTCTGGCAGTCATATTAAATTTATGCAGAGCTTTTTTTGTACGGGGGGGCACGCAGTGCCTTTAAAAGAATTTCGAAACTATCGAAAAAGTGCCATAAATACTGAAAAAAAAAATGAAAGAGTTTGAAAAAAAATCAATATTGGTAACCTTTATAAAAAATATTGGATTTTTTTATAGGTAAAAATTATCCAAATACAAAATATAATCTATCTTTCCGAACAGTTACAGCGTCGCACGGTGGTTTGTCTCTTTAATAGAGGTCGGACGTATTAAAGTCGTTTATTTAAAAAAATATTAAACGCTATTCGATTTCTCTAATGAAAAGCAATAGAAATACATAAATGCACTTGTTAGATTGGATTTAACTAATAAAGATAAATTGAATAAAACTGTTTTTAATGTATGAGAATCAACCTGAAACTGAATATCTCGTGATTTTTGTTGATTTTCGTTCTGAAAATTTTAGAACAGTATATTACCATTATATGCCAAAAGTGCCCAAAATAACAAATTGTATCAGAATGATATATTTATCATGCATGTTATATGGGCCCCCGAGACTAATACAAACAATGAGAGGGTGGCCAAATTAGGTTATTAAAGGATACACAAACAAAGCACAGTACAGAAACAGATAGTAATCAAATATCTTTTTAATAATTGCCTTCAAACTAGAGTACAAAAATGTTTATTGAATTCTAATGTTTATTGAATAATTTATATGTCACAATTACTAGGAAATAGTTTTTCTCAAAAATTTAATAAAATACGAAGCCTTTAAAAGTTTGCCAATTGTAAGGCTCATGACATCGGATTATAGATAGTAATAGATTTGTTAAGTAATTCATTGATAACATCATGCGACGTGTGATTTACATCAGTAATATTGTAATATAAACTCAAATATTACTGAACGGATTTTCATGCGGTTTTTACCGGTAGATAAAATGATTTATAAGTAAGTTTTAGGTATATAATTTGTCACGGTTTTTTTATTATCAGTTGGGTGTCACCGTCAGTCGGGCCCTCTAGTTTAGTACAAAGCAATTAAGCTTATAAAAAAAGGCAATTTTTGGTTCAGCTATGTGTGTTTTCTTGGAGCGAAAAAGTTATGTAAGCAGTGTAGTGCTTATGTTTTTTCATCTGTACCTACATAAAATATATTGTAAGATATTAACAACACAGGCAACGTCGCGGCTGTCATCTACTTTTACATATTATGTCGCCTCTTTTCATTTGATCCAACTTTTACAGTGACCAACCCTTTTGTCAAAATTTTAATTACCTACTTGACACTGGCACAAGAACAGCTTATGTGATGACGCTGAATAAAAATAAAATTTATTGTTCAGTAATGGATGATATCAACTATCATGTTTGTGACAGGATATATTGTGTCTATTCATATGTAATCGGCTAACAATAGAAGCCCTTTCAAGCGTCCCTTTCCTTTATCGCTGAATCATCACGATTTGTTACCTGAAGGATAGGTTAAAACGGAGTCTATTAATCTATTGCTATCGCATTCTGCCTGTAATTTCTAGTAAGGCGCGAAAGAGACAATTGCTCGTACTGATAACACTTATGTAAAATAGAATCAGGAAATCGTATTTCCTTGTTTCCTCATCTAGAACTGAACCAATTTTAATTCTTCTGGTTTTTAGGTCCTGATATATTGTATACTAGCTGAGCCGGCCACGCGTTGCTGTGGTTCAATTATTACATATTCAATTAAAATTATGCTAGGTATTTCATATCATAGGGTTATGAGTCTGCCTAAAAACTCGATACAGAAAAAGTGAAGTGACGTAGTAAATAGATTAACAGAACACGTCTACCATGAAATAAACTGGAGTTGAAAAGGAAATTCGAAATTAAAACGTGGCGCCATCTATGAGATATCAATAACAGTTAGTCCTACAGTTTTCTTTAAATAAACTAATTTAAAGCGCCATCTGTTCGAGACTGATGAAAATTACAATTAAAAACAATAATCAACATTGACAACCATTTAATTTGTAATTAAAAATATTGAGGCCATTTATCGAAATATAAATTATCCTATCTCTCAAGTTGGACTAAATTATAGATAAATACCAACTTTCATGAAGATAGGTTGAGTAATTTCGCACTTCATTGTGGATAAACATCATGAGACTGGACATAGGAATATGATAATGACAGATGATGTAGATTGTATGGTATAGAATACTTCTTCTATTCCTTATATCTAGTGATAAAATAGAGAAATACGTTTGTATGGACTAAATGTCGCTCACATTTGCTTTTAATATCTCCGTCGATAAGTATAAGAGCGCATTGAATATTTTATTCATAATGTACTGTCCTTAGGGAAAATATGGTATTAATAAGATATTACGTCGCACTCATAGTAAACTAAACACATAAACAACACTTATTTGATTTTTCGTATATGAAATCAGCAATAAAAATACATTATCCCATAATAGACCAGATAATAGATCCCAGAGCTGCCAGACCTATCTTATTTTTAAATGGATGAAGCCTTATATTTTGAGTAGTCTTTTGTGTACTTATAACGCTTTCGTACTCACAGAGTTCGGGACTGGGGGCGATGTATAGATATTTATAGGTGGTAGAGCCCGCCCGGGGTACTACCACCCGACCCACAGAACACCGACGTGAAGTAACAGTGCTTGCATTGTCGCGTTTCGTTCGGTCAGTGAGAGCGCCGGATAACACACCTCCCCTCACCCTCCCGCCTTTCCCACTCCACCTCCCCAATACACTGGCGACAACGCACTTGCGACTCTTCTCATGTTGCAAGTGTCTATGGACCGCGCTGATCACCTGTTCGTTTGCCTCCTATGATATAAAAAAAAAAGATGTCAGTAGACAAAGGTGACTAAAAATAAAAGCAACTTTACTTATTTTTAAATGGTTGATTTTTATATATGTTGTGTATAATAACATGCTAAAATATAATAGGACCCAGTGTCGTCAGTCACCTAAGCAAGGGCACAACTTCTGCCAGACGCTTTAAAGCAGACAAACAAATGAATGAACTTAGCTTATTTTTAAATGCTCGATTTTTTTATATGTTATTCAGACAACTATTATAAAACTATATTTCATCAGCCATACAGATTGTAAGGAGCAAACATGAAAAATAGTTAGCTGTTAGTATGAACGCGAGAGCTTGACATATACGTTTTAGAGTAAAATACTTAATACTGAATACCTTTGATTCAATAACATTAATTTAAAATATGTACTATATAATCAAGATAATAAATAATAATTATTTATTTAAGTCCTAAAGTCTATCCACTACCTGCATATATTTGGGGATTTTTTTTTTTGAACCCATGTGTCTTATACGATAAACATTTATTTTTATTTTGTTTCAGTACAGATATTAATTAGGTCAGTATAAAAAATGTTGGTAATAAAAGTTAAGATAGTTATTGAATAGAATTATTCCATTTTCCTAAAAGTTCGGTTCGCACCGATTTCCAATATATCTCTAGGTAGCACACATATTCATATGTTTTATTTAATTTGGTTAATTTGATAAACTATTTATTTTCCGCTTTTTAGTGCCTTATGGGTTTTTGATTGATATTGAAGTCGGTTAATACTTTTTTTTGAAAATTTACTTTATTTTTGCTTTTTAGTGTACATAAATATATTTTACTAGCAGTGCCCGCGAACTCCGTTCCGCCTTAAGTATATTAAAATATGCGCATTTTTGCGGTATGGTATCTATCGGTATGGTATGCGATATGGTTTCAATTGGTTGTACAATAAGTAACGTTTGGTACGAACGCAACCTTATCAATAATCCGCGATAGTTTCTACCACCAACTCGGCTACCATCGCTTCACACATAATACACCTTAAGTAATGTAATTACAATGCTTGCGTCATGTTGCAACACAGAAACGAACATAAGCACAATAGGCTCCTAAGAATTGAAGAGTTTTTTTTATAATATTGGTGGCAAACGAACATACGGGTCATCTGATGGTAAGTGATCACGGCCATCCATGGACACCTGCGACACGAGAGGAAACACAGATGCGTTGCCGGCCCTTAAGAAAGGAGTAGGCTCGTTTCTTGAAAGTTTTCTTACTTTGTCACGGATTCCATAATCAGAATCCAACCAAACTCTCATCAAACTACCCTTGAAGTACATCCTTTTCAATAAAAAAATGAATCATCGAAATCGGTTAGCGTGATATTGAGTTATTCGTCTGTTTGTCGTGTACATACTTAATGCAAATTTAAAACTTATACGGTTTTGCACTAGATGCCGTTGTCGGAACTAGACCAAATTGAAATGGGACCACACGGGAAGCACCAGCTTTCAAATAAAAGAAGAATCATCAAAATCGGTTCCCCAGTCCAAAGTTATGAGGTAACAAACATAAAAAAAAAAAAAAAAATACAGACGAATTGATAACCTCCTCCTTTTTTTGAAGTCGGTTAAAAAACACAATAACTTAGTACTCTTATCACGACTCGACAATTTTTAAGCAACAATGCGTATTATTCAGAAACCTCTTAATTTACCGGCGAAAACTTTAAATTTATTCTCTCGAAGCGAGCCTGATTGCAAATTGTTCCACATTTTGGTATTCACCCATCGTTTTCGTTAATGCTTGAAAGCGAAAACGATCTGAAGAAAACAATCCCGTTTAATTGTTACTTTTTTAATTAATTCAAAGAACTTTCCTCTGTTTCGTATTAAATATTTGAAGCGGTGATAGCATTGTTGACAGCGGGTTCGGACACCGTTTCGATGGACGGAGGATCCAAGCAACGGAGCCGGATCTTTCGGTGAAGGAAACAATCGTGATTATGATAATGGCTTGTTGGTAGGGCTCTTTCTAAGCTCATCTACTACTATCTTCAAACTAAAAATCTGTCGCCAGGCACCTATTGCTGTGTTCTGGCAGCTGCACTTGAGAGCTAGTCGCACCTACGTTTAGAGTGCTAACCACGTAAAACCACATCGTCATTTAATATCAGATGAGAATGTAGTCGAACTCTAAAACATATAGGTATATATAAAGTAGGTATATAAAAAAATAAGCTATTAAGCGCAGTCTCACATGCGTTTAATTTTTAATATTTTGAATTATCGTCGACAAGTTAGGTAAGCTTAACATAATACCCGATTGTTACTTAAAGTGTCTTGCTGATATATGCTACAAAACGAGCCGCGTTTAGTAACGGTTCATCATAGTCGGATGATCAACTCGCCTCCAATCCTCGACATCCCGCGTCACGTCTACTTGCCCGCCCGTGCAATTACTTCATCCTCACATAGTATACAATCTCATCTCCACTTTGCATGGTAATTACGCTATTGCAAATAGCCTCAGCTTGCTTTATATAGCTTAGATTTCTCAATAAATCTTTACTCGTATTATAAATGCGAAATTGAGTTTGTTTGTTCCTTCGTTACGCTTTCAAACTTTAAGTCCTCAGTCGATCATCATGAAATTTACAGATAAAGATCTTATGCCCGTCGTACGTTACCTACATTCCATATAGAAAAAAATGTATTGTTCCTGAGGGATACATTAACGCGAGCAAAGCAAGCAGAATATCTTTACCATCTATAAAAACAAGTTTTCAAATCCACAGCCCTACATATTAACGCTTTTAAATATTAAAAAAGCAATCTGAATGAGAAACAAGAAAAATAATGTAAATGAGATACATAAAACAAATGCAATATTGAATAATATACTCGTATTTTAAAAAGGCTTGCAAAAGTCCAGGACAGTAATTTATCTATGTAACGATAATTCACAGTAGCAATTTTAAGAAGAACTACGAAGCTCGTTTGACTTTGATGAACTGTGAGTGTTAAAGTTCTAAAAAGTGGATTAGATAGTAAAAGCGTCTAGATTTTTAGATTCGACTACTAAGTACGTTGCACTCGTCCGAAACCGAGGCGCCTTGCTGATCTTCAATATGAGTCTATACATATAATGCCAATGTAAATCTTATGTGTCTGTATTTTTAAGATTTTTTTTTTAAGTTGCAGTTGTCTCCGAATAAGTAATCAATTTTAGAAATGTCTGTCTATCTGTCTGTTTGTATGAACACGCATCACTGCTAAAATACTGCGTTCATGATAAAACCTCTTCAGGAAAATCATAAAGTATATCTTTGAGTATTTACTTTTTGTTTCATTAACATCAGTTCCGTCTGTAATAAGTTATTGTAATTTCAATGACGACGCGACTTAAGTACGAGAGAAAAGTAGATAGAAATTAGACTTAATAAATTTGGATGACTTTATTAGTCACGGTTTGGACATCAGGTTCCACGCGGACAAAGTCGTAGGCACAGCTGGTGGTAAATAAAATAAACGATCGAACATTCTCGAAATATGACCCGTCGCAGTCCACTAATGTTTTATACCTGCGTAGTTATGTAATAGATTGTGATCTACACATACCTACTCCTATATTTGGCGGGTCGCTAGTAAGGTCGATATGAATGAATGACCTCCAATATAGAAGAGCTGGTCGCAAGGATTGAAAAAGGTCTAGTGATTGTCCCATAAATTTCATTCGCGACTACACGTTCGATAAGTGGAGTTTATTTCCCAAGATTTCGGGAACTTCGTCGAAAGTTCAAGATGAAATGGGGAGGTGAATAGTTGCGCTTAACTGAGATATCGATAGAAATATAATTTAAATATTAATAATTACACATTTAACAAAATAATTCATGAAGTTGGTCTTTGTTCTGAAATGATATTAGTACAGGATAACTCATAACGTGGTAGCCGGACCTAGAGAAGAGGGATCGAGGGGTTCTTCTTCCCATTGCACAGATTCGGCGGACGGAGGAGACGGTCTGTGTGTGCGTGACTGTCTCTTGATTAGGAAGGGGTCCCTTCGGTAGTTCTTCTGACGGAGGGCCAGCGGTTGGGGTGGTACGATGAAGGTCTACATCTCGTGCCACCCCAAGTTAGAGCGGCGGTCGTACACCGTGTGGCACTTGAGTCCGTGAGAGTCGGCCATAACCCACTCTCTCCACCCCACGTTAAAAAAGGGATAACTCGGAACGTCTTTACGTTTAAGTTTTAGTTAATAGCACATTATCTTTTCCAAATTATTACTTTGTATTTTCCTTATTTTTTCGACGAATGCAAGCAGCGCATGCTGTTCATTTTATCGATATTCGGAGGGTGCATATGTCTAACAGTGATTATTTTTTGGACGAATGGAAACTTGAAGTTAATAAACACCTAGTTTCCAGTACAAAAGAAAAATACGTACGAAACTAGCTTTAGTTGACTGTTGTGAATACGTTCATATAGATCTTAAAAATAAAATCATATGTCACTCGCTAATAAATTTGTTTTTTTTTTTAAATCGGATAAGTATTTTTTTTAGTTCACCCATTATAAATACCAAATATTTATTGGTATACTACATCTAAATTACAGTTATTCACTTCTTTCAACTGATTAAAGTAGCTTTTGCTCGTGTCTTCACTAGCGTCAAATGTTCTATCTGTCGCGAAATTTCCTTTTCTTCTAGATAAAATCTACTCTTTGTACTTTACTATATCCTCTACAAAATTAATGGGTAATTTTATGATGATCGGTTGAATTGTTAAGGCATGAAAGCGTAACAAACAAACTGACATTCGCATTTATAATATTATTTAGGATGGAACGCTTAATAATACTTATAAAATAAATATTTTAAAAATATCGTTTTCTTCTATAAAGGATAAGCAGAGCTCCCAACACTAACAAATCTTAGATAACTTCGACAAGTTTCCGTCTCTCACTAAAATATGTAGCGGCACGGTATTGAAAAGTTCTGCTTTGTCGGACCGCCTGCTTATCCACGTTTCTTTATAACTTACGTTGATTAATATTTCTAATGAGATATTCAGTATTTAAAATTTTCTTAAAACTTTCTAAAGCTAAGATTTTAGTTTTGAATCTTTAAGACTCTGTTAAAAACTTTTGAGTATGAAATTTGATACTAGTAAAATAACTTCAATTCAACTCATATTCGATTCTAATAAGATTTATTCAAAATAGGAGCTAGTTAGACATGGAAATTTTATCCGTTCGGATGGTGTATACCATATATTTACATGCTATCTATACATATAATATAAATGTGAATCTAACGTGTCTGTACTTCTTAGATTTTTGTGAAAAAAATTGCTGCATGTGTCTTGGAATAAGTAATAAAATACATTTCAATCATTTTTAGTTTTATCTGTCTGTTTGTATAAACACGCATTACTGCTAAAGTACTGCCTTCACGATAAAACCAAGAAAATCATAAAGCATATTCTCGAGTAACATTTAATCTTGGTTTTATTAAAATCGGTTAGCTCTATCAAAAGTTATTGTAATTTGAATGACGACACGACTTAAGTACGAGAGAAAAGTAGATAAAAGAAAAAATTGTGTGGTTTTATGAAACCACGGTAAAAGTGAAACTTTTTTTCACACTATAGACATTTAACTAATAATAGTCTATACACTACACGGTCAGCTGCTGCAAACTATAGGCGCCGCCATATTGGCCCTGGCTGCTCTGACGAGCGCCTTTCACTTTATCCCTACTTCGCGGCCGACCATCACGCGACATGCAACATACATGACGTAAAAGTTTGAGACGATGTAATAAAAGTTTCACTTTAAAAATAGACTTAATATGTTCAGATGATTTTATTAGTCACTGTTCTTTTACATTAGGTTCTTTTACATTAGGTTCCTTTACATTAGGTTCCATGCAGACGGAGTCGCAGGCGCAGCTTGTTATATATAATACCCGTCGTAATGGTTATATAATTTAAAGGTTTTATAGCTTTTAGTGTTTGACAACATTCTAAAATGATGTTAAATGATTATGTGTTGAAAAATGGTAAACACGCGAAACTTAGAGGAAACTGGATTTCAAGTGAAACTGCCGGTACTCACCAATAGATTCTAGGCTACAATTTTGAACCTAAATTTTGAACTTGAGGGTGGTAGATAGCCAGGCACTCTTAGAAAAAGCCATATCACGAGCCGCGAGAAAAAAACTAGTAGTTTATTATTCCTTTTTTTAATTAATTCCATTTCGAAATATATGTACTTGATAGTTGTAGAAGAATATTCTAATATTTTGCAATAAACTGACATGGGACAAATTACTAGCACGGCGTACGTTTCAAGTTTAATAAAAAGATTTGTTCACCAACCATTTTCAGACTAAGGGAATGAGGTTAAAATGAAAAAAGGCGGTCTGAATGGCGCTTCTAACTGGTTCCATGCAGATATTACCGACGCCATCTTGTACTGAGGAGACAAAACAAGTATAAATCAAGTCCGTTTCAGTTTTAATAAAACGTACTGCATATTGCATGACGTACGGTTAGGGCAGTTGAATTTTTCTATGTTATTCGGTTATACTGTTTTATATTTTTTGGAATTTAAAGATAGTATAACAACTTTCAGATTGTGTAAATAGGGTTGACATCACTTGTTTCACTTGTCGTAAATTGTTAATATAATATTATTAATATAAATTCAAGGAAAATAAAAAAATCCAATTATATTGTAAAAATATTGTAATTGTATTTTTCTTCGAGAGGAGGCCTATAACGCTACAGCAGGTGGTAGGTTTCGTAGGTGGTAAAGCCACGCTGAAGCTATTACTGGTTTCAGCATGAATGGGTCGGCTCGCCCGGGATACTACCACCCGACCCACAGAAAATCGACGTGCGACGTGACGTAATAGTGCTTGTATTGTTGCGTTTCGGTCGGCACGTGAGAGTACCGGTTAGGAATATTGATTAATTGATTAATAGGTTAAATAGGCAAGGCAAGCCAAGAGATTCACGTGAAATAATTCTATGCATAGATTTTATATAATGTACTCTGTTTTCGGGTGCATCATAGTAAGTCGATTCCGGCGATTGAGCGAGATAACTATATAATTCGAAATTTCGATAAGAACTAAATGCCGCCTAATTTCATGTTCAAATTATAAAGACCGTTGATTACAAATTAAGCAAGCGATGGGAACAGATTCACTTTATTAGACACTGAATTGACGAATTTTCTTTTATTAATGTAAGAAATAAAGAATGACAGAAGTATTACTATATATTTCAATTACAAATATTGATTATTTTCTGTTTAGTTTTAAATAATAGTGGTTAGATCAAATAAGTGGCAGTTTTAAATGGTAAATATATAACTATCTATACTAACATTATAAAGAGGTAAAGTTTGTGAGGTTGTAGGGGGTAATATCTGGATCTACTAAACCGATTTTAAAAATTCTTTCTTAAAAATTCTTACGAACGCTGCCTTAACGATGAGAGATATATGATTGAGTTCTAGATAAAAGTTGTAGAGCTTGATAATGCCTACAAAAAAGTCAGCGACAGCATATATCTAACTTTTATATTTAAGTCACAAGAAGTAGTTTTTTATATTAAAAAAATAATATAAATCGTTAAGTGATGTTTATTGATCATATTATCAACATAAATTATGAACTCTTATCAATATGTAATGATATAATAACTGAGCCACAGCAACGCGTGGCCGGGTCAGCTAGTAAATAATAAATTTAGTTTTTTTATTTGTAGAAAAATCAATAATTGTGGTACTAGGAGTTTTTGGCGGGATTTTGGTCTGTCATGTAGTGGATTTTATATTTTATTCATAATCTTGTGTTACTTGACTCTATATTGTAAAAAATTGGTGGTGTTTTATGTAATATAGTTTGTTTATTGTGCATAAGTGAAGTGAATGGAAAATAATACCACGGACCATGAATTCTGAGATGCCACAAAAACTCCATGGAAAGTTCTAACAAGATGGCCACCATCTTGTTAGTTCATTGAAATTATATGTAATGTCGATACTCGCTTGACAATGGCAGTAACAGTCTACTAGAAGATTGGTTGCCAAAAATGCAATGGAAGAAGAACTTGTAATACTATTAACTACTCGACAATGGCAGTAATAATCTAAAAGATTGGTTGCCAAAAATAAAGTTAAAAAAAAAAAATTGTGGTACTATTCAAATATGAATACCAAAGTTTGCAACGTTAATAGTTCGTAACCTATTTAATTTGATTTAATTTAATTCATTCAAGTGTAAACTGTATCTATATATGAACGATAACTTTATAATTCATATTCACACTCTTCACGTAGGTAATAGATACGTGTTATATTAATAGTAGCAAATACAGAATCTGTAATTATCATTACACCAATAGATACCTAGTAATAGATACAATATGCTAATTACACAGTAACGAACTTATTACATACTTGCGGTTGTCCGCGACTTCGTCCGCCTAGAGTTTAGCAAACATTTTGTTCAACTTTACCTTCGCATGAGACGAGGATGTTACTGGATACTTCTTGTTTAGTTTGTTATATTAGCGCGAATCCCTATTTTCTTCCGTAAAATAAAGGTAGCCTAAATTACTCCTTATAATATCATATAATTAAAGTTTTATCAAAATCTGTCTAACCGTTTCCGGAATAAATAAACAGATAGACAAACATTAAAATTTTTTTTTTCATTATATGTACTGCTTCTGAGAGCGCCGGAGGCCCGCCTATCCTCCCCTTTCGCCTTCCCTTCATCATATATCTGTATTAGCCTATACTTTACATCTAAATAGTAACATTTATAGAAGTGTTTTACCTGATACTCGTTAAATGTAATACATTTTCATATAACGCTAGTAACATTGAATACGTGTTACCGAAACTCAGTCGCATTGTCTCGCTGATTGAAAGACCATTTACCAGCGTTAAATCGCCTGTGAGGCGTTCCATAGTATGAAAAGCGTCAGCCCGGTGACAAAAGCTACCGGTAATGTTAGCTGCCGTACCGAAATGTAGATATGCATCAGCTATTAACACTCCAGTCTCTCATTTTGCCAAAGGCAAGGAACACTAAACGTACGCTACCACACATCAATTAATTTTCTTTATTTAAATAAAATCTTAGGTTGGCCATTGTGTGTGCGTCACGCAAAATACTACTGAATTGATTTCAATCATTGCTTTTCGAGTTGCATTCTTTTCGATTCGAGTTTTACTTCATAGGTTTGTATCTACAAAAATATTACGATGTCTTCATTTACTATAAATTTATTAAAGCTGCAAACTACGATTTTTATAAATACTACACGTTCAACGGCATGTGTGTTTTCTTGATATAAAGAAGGGTGCAAGCGGTGTGGTACGCATTCATAGGTGAGGGGAAGTAAACGGATAACATTGTTTACAGAAACCTCTAGTATAGATATTTTTTCTTTCCATTTTTCCATGTTTTTTCGTCTGAACACAATCGTGGGTACCTGTTAATCTATAAATATAAATGAAATTGAAGTGTTTGTTTGTTTGAGTTAATATCCAATACGGATGAGCCGATTTTGACGAGACTGTTACTTGTAGATATAGGACATCACAGAGTAGTGTTCAAGCTACATATCAATACATTTTTGTATAGATTCGTTGAATATTATGCATTGTTTGGCAAAAAAATAATCTTAACAATATTGAAACTTAAAAGTTGAGGAATTATGGTCGAATTTTAATCACTGAGCGAACACTAATTAATAAAATACTTAGAAAAATTAACTTTAATTAGTCCATCTACGTTTTAATCATAATTGACGCTTAATAATTCGTTAACACCTCACTATTTTTTTTTTCACTAAGTCATTCTATTTGTGATTTAACGTAGTGTAGGTATAGTGTGACCGCATGTGTGTGTGGCCCGTTGAAGGTAAAGCAGATTCAGATGCTGGAAACTTTGATGAAAGGCGTCAGTTTTGGAAGCGATCGTTTGGTATGCTGAGCAACGGGTCAATGAATTGACACTGGATCCTAAATACTTGGTGATATCCTAATTTAAACGTATAGGTAATAATTAAACTTAAGAATATATTGAGTGAAAAGATTATGTAGGTACAATTAATTTTTATATTCCCCAGAAGAAATCCTTGCATATTATAAAATACAATCAATCGTATTACAAAAACAAAAATGAACACACGTTTAACACGATTTTTGCTAACAGTGTTTGACACTTTAAACCTTATCAAACATATATATCTTTTAAACAAGTGTTCAACGCCTATTTCACGTTTTTGTAATAGGGAACGTCTTACTGTCTGTCCAGTAATAATTATAAAGTGGCTTATAGATGGTATAATACTAAACTGATTTATAACCAAGCTTTAATGTATGTTTCCTTACATCCTAACTGATATTATTATAATAATACGAATGTGAGTTTGTTTATTACATTTTCAAAAGCTTACTACCCAACCGACCATAATGATATTTTGCATACACGTGCTAAGAGATACAGAACCTTTATGATCCTATGTCCTTACGTAGGGTACCTATCATCAAGAAAATATATTGTTGCGAAATAGGTGAAAAATTCGTAATAATGTACTACAATGTATGAAGTTGTTTTTTGTCTTGATATTATTTCATCTGCAGTATCATAACTCTAACCTTACGTATTGAAATCACAAGGGCTAATTTTACATGACATTTTTTTTTATTATGTCAAAAGGAGGCAAACGAACAGATAGGTCACCTGATGTTAAGTGATTACCACCGTCCATAGACACTAGCAACACAAGGGGAGTCGCAAGTGCGTTGCCAGCCTGTGTATGGGGCAGGGGTAGAGAAAGGAGAAAGGGGAATGGAAAGGGGGAAACGAGGTGGGCCTCCGGCGCTCTCACTGACCGAACGAAACGCAACAATGCAAGCACTGTTACTTCACGTCGGTGTTCTGTGGGTCGGGTGGTACTACCCCGGGCGAGCAGACCCATACATGCTGACATTAGTAATACCTACAGCGTGGCTCTACCACCTTCAAAATAGGTTCACAATTTAAACTAAATCTACCTTTTATTCAGAAAAGGATACTGTTGTTGAGCGATAGGTAAGATGTATATTAATGCGAGTAAAGCCGCTAGAAAAAGCTAGTAATCTTTTGATCAGAACCCGTATTTCTGTCTATAACATTTCTGTATAAGAAGAAAATTTTAAAAAGTAACTTTAAAAAAGTTACTTTGCAATACGTTTCAAGGGTACGGAGAATCAACAATTTCCAAAAGAAATCAAGTGTATTGAAGCTCAAAAGATATCTTTTCGCATCGCCGCTCCTCGATCACGGTTTACACGCGAATGCATGCTGTATCTCTGGACGTTGGCCAACAGCTGTCGTATTCTATATCTAACACTTGTTTTATAGCATGACATTTTTATTGTCTAGTTAATTTTTTAATTTTTGTTTGGAAATATTGTCTAATATAAAGTATATTAGAAAAAACAGACATATATACATACATACTCTCCCTTTGAGCAATTGGGTGTGTATATGTAATTATAGTGTTTTTTTTTAATGACTATGTTTTTCTCGCTACTGTCAACTTCTATAAGTTGACATCAATAAATTGTAAGTACTTTCAAAGAGTCTCTTATTGTCTACAAATTACGCTTTAGTCAATTACAATAGCATTAAATGCCGCTAAGTTATATGAAATTTAAAAAAATGTTTAAATGTTGTATGTATTTTAAATCGATAAGAGATGAAAAAGCTAGTTAGAATTAAAGTTTAAAATTATCGAGGTTTTTTTTTCAGCAAACAAATAAAGACAGTATAAACACGACAAAGAATTACGTAAATTTTAACGAAGAAGCATTTTTAAAAACTAACATCATTTTAGTCTAAAGTAACTCTAGATTTTACAGTTCGCGTTTTTTATTATCAAAAAACGAGAGTTACTCATCCAGTCTGAAAGAGTTTTAGCCTGATTGTGTTTGCATTGTTACATGTACATTAAAATAATGAAATGTTTTCTGACCAATCAAATCTTTTTCTCTAACAACAATCATATAGAATATGGTATTAACTTAATTTTAGGAGTTATGGTAATTTTACTTTAGCCTTTTAAATTATTCATTGGATAATAGTATACTTTTGAAGAGATGATTCTTAGATCGTTGGAAACCGTGTCAATGGACGAAGACGAATCGTTACGGATGATCCGGAACCGTAGTCAAACAGTAGTCAAACCGATAAAGCGTTGATGAGTGTTCCTCTTGTTCCCACGCTCGAGAACTCTTCCATTGTTTATCTCTAACAATAATATCGCATACAATATCAATTATCTTTCACTTTTACCTATTCATAAAACAAATACGATACCCAAAACGTAAATCTCTCTTATATTGTAGGTAAACGAATTTACAAAACAAATACCCTTCTATGTAAATATCAGTGGATCAAGTCCGGGTACACTACTCGTAGCTTGTCAAGACCAGGTTATCGCTGACAAAATAGCTTGTACGGCACGGCTCTACAGCCGCAAAGTACACCGGGCTTAAGTTCAGTGACATGGGGTCGGTATATGAAACAAGTTTAATAAACCTGGTTTGTGTTGAGCGCCTTGATATTAAAATTAAAATTAAACATTCTATTCCTAATTTTTATATGAAAAGTGTCGCTGTATTTTTTATATAGTTTAACTAGCTGTGCCCGCGACTCCGTGCGCGTGGAAGCTAATGTAAAACACAGTGACTAATAAAATCATCTGAATGTATTAAGTTCATTTAGTTATCTATGTTTCTCTCGTACTTAGGTCGCATTAAAATTAAAATAACTTTTGATAGAGTGAACCGATTTTAATAAAATCGAGATTAAATATTACTCGAGGATACGCTTTATGATTTTCTTGGTGAGGTTTTATCGTGAACTCAGTACTTTAGCAGTGATGCGTGTTCAAACAAACAGACAGATAGACAGACATACATTTCTAAAAATGATTGAAATGTTATATTTATAATTACATTACTTACTAGCTGACCTGTGCAACTTCGTCTGCACCAAATCTGTTATCACCGATTTCAATTGTATTTTTAAACGCGAAAAATTTTAATACATCTAAAACCCCATTGCAGCCACACCTACTGTTTCCAATTGTGAATCCAAAGTATCAAGGGGCTCACTCCAACATATATCCAGATGGTATGTTAGAAATCGTTTAAAATAATCCTAGAACCCGTTCGTAGCATCATCTACCGGGTTCAATTAAGATAAAAACTAACCTACATATATTGGTGGTAATGAAAAAAAAGCTTGAGGGGTCTATTGACCCCCAGTTGGAACGAAGTTCCTTTCCCTTTTTTGTAGACGTTTATTATGAAGTCAATATAATTTACATTATAAAATATCAAATTGATAGAGTTAAATTGTAAATTAAAAGATAACATACAAACGACAATACGTAAAAATGAAATTGAATAATCATATCTACCACTTACTTTATCATAACTATCGTCAACTTGTATTAAAACTTTGTCACACTCTAATTGTGTTAAAGAAAAATATAAATATGAAAAAGATATGAGCCTCGCGTCGACGCGACGCGTCAACTGTCACTTGGCTGTAACTATTCGTCTAAGAGCTAGCAACGAATTTTAATCATATTTCAAGTCATATCTCATTGTTTACGGTGAAATCTTAATATCATAATAGTTATTAAAATGAAATCGTTCTTTGCAATGGAAAAAATAAAATGGTTTGAAATAAATTATTTTTATTTATAAAGAATATCATAGGGCATATTATTGTCAATAACAAAATTGTCTGGCAAATATAAATTTATGTTTTTAATAATGTTTAAAAAGGAAGTATTACTGGAAAAAGTTTCCTAAAATCATTTAAAAATCAATATTTTTACCTGTATATGTGTGATGCGCGTTAATAAACACAACGTTTACCGGCAACCAGGTATCCTGAACCCTGTTTGGAAGAGCATAAAGAAAGATATATTAAAGAACCAGCTTTTCTAAAAATTTTATTCTTCTAACGTTGCTGGCTCTCGTACTAAGGTGTCGCATAAAAGTCTTGTAACACTTTTTTCGGTCTAGCTCCCATCCACTCAAAGCGTGTAACACGCAATAAGGAACTTCGTTCCAATATAGCTTAAATTTATAGCTAATCTGACTGCTATATATAGCACAAAGAAAATTTACCAAAATCCGTTAAGAATTTCACTAACTACAAATTTTTGACTTTCGTCCGTTATTCTAGAGAACACCTTTCGTTTTATGGGACAAAAAGTATCCTAAATGTAACCTTGTAATATTAGTTACCACTGTGTCAAGTTTCGTCAAAATCAGTTCAGTACTTTCAGAGTGATACGTGTTCACATGGACAGACAAAGAGACAGACAAAAATTGTAAAAGGATTATTTTTGGCTACTATATCGATAACAAAGTGTACCCCCGATTATAATTTTCAAAAAATATTTAATGTAAAGATTTGGCCTTGTTACATTTTTATTATAGTATAGATTTCAAGACACCTGCAACAATTTCTTTCACAATCTCAAAAGTACAGACATATTAGATGTACTTTCTTATTACATGTATAGATTATTATACGTAAAAATAAAAAAAAATCAATATCTGCGTTCTTCAAATTAACTTTTATACATCGGAGCAACAACACCGGTACAATAATAAATTATGACGCCATATTTAAAATTAAATCTTGAGTCGAATAAGACTAATTAAAAAGATTTTCCAAAATTCAGCTCAGAATATATCATAGTTACATAAGAAAATAAGAAATACTTACAGATATATAAACGGTTTGACGATCTAAGAGAAAATATATTGTGCTTAGTCATCGACCGCCTTTTAAGACACGTAGTGAATAGTAAATAGCCAATAGTAATTACGTATTGTTAGTATTGGCTAACTAAAGAGGCAATAGTAATTTAATACAAGTCAATAGTAACTAATCAATACAAGGTCATTAGTACGCTTGTCTGGTCAATAGCACGGTTGCTTTATCTGTACTAAAATTATAAAAATGAAGAGCTTGTTTGCTTACTAGCTCTAATCGTAGGATCTACTGGTCCGATTTAAAAAATTCTTTCAGTGATATATAGCTCATTTTTGAGAAAGGTTATATATCAACACACTAAGACCAATAGGAGCAGAGCACCAATGAGGAACGTTTCTTCTTCAGTTTCCGTTGAATATTAGCGTTAGTCCAAAGTAACTATTCCAGACGAAGTCACGGGCTGAAGCTAATCACATATAAATGTAGGGTTAAATTAAATTTCTTAAACTTTCTTCTTGATAAATTGAACTAAATAAATAAACATAAAGTAGAAATAAATATAATAATACATGAGAGCTGGCTCACCAAACAGTATTATGCGAATAAATCTACTATAATAGCCGGCAATAAAGGTTAATTACCCAGGTTTTACCATTAAACCGGCGGTGCATCCTCGTACCTCTAGAGATACTATATATTAACGTTATACTGCAGGTGGAGTGTAGACAACGCCTAACTACGACCGCCCCTTTCATGTTACAAGCAGCGTTTGGGTTCGTGAAATCTGATTGAAATTCTAAAAGCCTATATAACGGATAACACTATTTAGGAATTCACCTCTCTGTGTATGTTTAGGTGGATTTGCTCAACTTTAAAGCTCATTGATTCGGTTTTAAACATAAATTAATGTGTTTTCAATAGTAAAGTTTTGTATAAAATTATGTTTGTTTGCCCTTTAGTCAGATGCCGAGGGTAATAATGTTACTATTCTTGAATAACTTATTACTGTTAGTTAACATATACTTAGTAATTATTAGAACGTGAATTTTCTAAATAATTTTATAAACGAAACGAATGAAAACTTTTTGTTGTGTTAACTTGAGCGTGGTGCCACGGTTCCGTATACTTTTTGATTTGTTTATTATATTTGCTTGGAATCCTTTTTTTTTTCTAAAATGAAAGTAACCTAAGAAGTAACTATCAACTACTACCATTGAAAGCCGTGTCAAAATCGGTACAAACGTATCGGAGATTAGCCAGGATAAACAGACAAAAATAAAGACAAATGTTTTCGTTATAAATACATTCACATTCATTTGTTAAAAAACTGTTACTTTGTTATTATAAACATACACCTAAATTTTATTTATGTGTATAGATAAATGTTATACAATTATAACTTATTAAAAACTAAGTGTTAAGAATATCGATTTTAGATAAAAATGGAAACAAACGAGAGTCGGTTATTGGTTGAAAATAATCGTGTGTAAATTTCGTAAACGAAAACCAACCACATTGAAATGTATTTCCGTGTTTAAATGCTTGTTTTTGTAGCTCGTGTCGTAGATCTCAGCGATTATTTCTAAATACTATTTTTACTATAGCAATGATGGCTCGTTATGTTTTATCTAATATCAAAATATGATAGATCGCATTTATTCAATGCAGTGATTTTCTTAAGTCGTGCTAATTATAGCAACATTTATAACGAGCGAAATGAAATTCGTGTTTCGCACTTAGCGTGCTAAGAACAAATCACAATCATTATGAACTCTATCACTAATAGAAATGATTCTTCATAAGTAATTTGGATATAACTCTCATAAATATGTATGCTTTGGCTCTCATTATTGTCTGATTGATATGACCTAGCCGCGGGAGAAGTTTTTATTTCTGTATAAAAAATAAAAGGTTTATTAGCGAAGTTGTGAAGCGTAATAAACAAACAAAAAAACATTCCCATTTACAATTATAGAAACGACTGTTTAGTCTATCAATTACATGTGTTTAAATGTTATTTCGTTCGTAGATGAATTTTTAAATGTGGGCGAACAACATAAGAAGGAATCGCCATTAATTCTCTGAATTTCAGAAACAATAAGTGTTTGTGCTTATACCAATGATACCATAATTCTTGCAGCCATGATAAAAATAGCTGGGTTTGTTCCTACAAATTAGCCGCGTTTTACCTCCGTAGCGACTCGAGCGATCATTTAGAAAGGAGGCCTCGATCGCTGCGCAATAAAATTGACACTGTCATTCGATTGTTATTAAATCTTTATACATCTTCATTACATATTATAATACAAGTCCTCCACCGCGTCTTTCTATCTGTTCGCGATAAACTCAAAAACTACTGAACGGATTTTCAAGCTATACGGTGCACCAATGAATAATGTTTCAAAATTATTTTGAGAGCTTCCGTTGGGTGTTAACGTTAGTCCAATGTAACTATTCCACACGGACGAAGTCGCGAGCAGAAGCTAGTTGTATATAATTGAATGGGAATCGCTAGGATAGTTATAATGGTTCAGATAGTGTTGTCGTATATAAGAATACAAACGTAGATGAAGTAGCAAGCGGTAACTAGAGTGATAAAATCTTCAACATTATTCCGCGAAAATCTGTATAAAGCTATTGTAATCTCGTATCTCTTATCTCATAGCTCCAGCGTGAATACCTCTTAATATTGATAGAATAGATTTACTGCGAATTTCTAATACTCGCGGTAGTACCTTGAATAATTGATGCCACAAGATCTGCGAGAAACTAACTATGACGCGTCTATTAGTTCCTATTACGGTTTTAGAAGCCTATAGATGTCTACGGTCTCATATAAATTAACATCAAAGGGTTCAATATAATTATAGCTATCGTATTTATTTGTGGAGTGTGTGAATTAGAATTATTAGTTATATTTCATCTTTCTATAATAAATCCTGTATTAAATTAGTAGTGAGTGGGTAGATATTATTTAATGTAAGTTATTCGCAGTGAAACAGTATAAAATAGGAGTTTCGGTGAGGTGTGATAACCTGAATTATGGAACGATGAGATGAACTGGATGGACGCCATGGCAATGTACACTATCTATGTATTTTATACCTATAGGTACTTCTATTTTTCTGTCTATAACTTCTTGAGAAAATGTCATAAGAACTGTTCTGCCGACAGAAGTGAAAACTCGAAATAAGGGAATAACTGTGTTCCATTTTGAATTTTAAATTGAAATGTTTAAATTATAGATTAGAATTTTAAATCGTGTGAAATATTTAAATTTCATAATTATACCAATTATTAACATTAGAGTGGTTTTCACATCTATTGGGACTCGGAGAAATAATTATATACATTTTTATACAGTTTATTAATTACACAGGCCGCTATACTACGCGTTGTTAGTATGGCGCAAGCGCATGATGGCCGGTCACGCTTACTAGCATATCATGACGAGAGATTATAAGTTTTTGTAAAAATACTGCACAACGCACCTAAAGAAGTTTTCAGTTAAAAAACTTACAAATGACATTGAAATCTAAAATTCTTATATACACTAACTAGCGGGCCCGGCAGACATTGTCCCGCCCTAATTATAAAGAAATCCTGGACAAATTATATACCAAAACGTTCTTCGTGAATCACTTTATCCACTGGTGAAAACCGCATAAAGATCCGTTCAGTAGTTTTTGAGTTTATCGCGAACAGACAGACAGACAGACGCGGTAGGGGACTTTGTTTTATACTATGTAATGATGTTTACATTTACTAATTTTTGTTGATGGTAAAGGAAATGTGATAAAGTGAACTTGAATCCATGAAAATTTACTCACAGTTACAATAGAGTGGGGATTTTGAATAGTCAAACCCTCGTACACTAGCCTAGCCATGAAAATTTACTCACAGTTACAATAGAGTGGGGATTTTGAATAGTCAAACCCTCGTACACTAGCCTAGTAACTAAACCCGTGACTTGATATCACTTCGCTCAACAGTGGGATGCCTATTGGTGGTAACTAAACGAGAAAATCTATGGTGCTGGATGGATATTTCTTACTCTCTCACAAAAGAACTATTGAGAGCGTTTTTATGAAACTTAACAGTAATATAGCTTACACATCAAGGTATCATATAAGTTATAACTTATAAAGTTATTGGTTATATTCGACAAAATATAATGATGTGTCAAGAAGTCGGAAAAAATCTGCCATTTGGTAATCTCATATTATTCATATACTCATATCATCTCATAATGTCATTATTTAGAAAGACATAAACTCCGATAAAGTTACAGGCAACCACTAATCTGGATATATAAAATCCAATGTCATGATATTTGTACACGATGAATTTCGAAACTACTCAACGGATCTTCATGAAAGTTGGCATTTATATATATATAATTTGGTCCAACTTGAGAGATAGGATAATTTATATTTCGATTAATTTCCTCAATACTTCTTAATTACAAATTAAATGACTGTCAATGTTGATTATTGTTATTAATTGCAAGTTTCATCAGTCTCGAACAGATGGCGGTTTAAATTAGCTTGTTGACAGAAGACTGTAGGACCGACTGTTATAGATATCTCATAGATGGCGCCACGTTTTCATTTTGGATTTCTTTTTCAATTACTGAGCCATAGCAACGCGTGGCCGGTCCAGCTAGTATTTTTATATGTATGTATATTTCATTTATAAATATAATATTTTATATGTAAATCTTTTATAGTGATAACAAATCGACTCTCAAACATACAAGATTATGCCTAGTCTGAAATTAAAACACCATGTGTGACATCCTATCTTCATATCATTAACAGCAATAAACACTGATCTGATTGAATGCTATCACTGTTTAGATTAGTCCTAAATTGCCACATCAAATCGTATGTTCAAATAAACCGTCAAATTACATCGCAATGACTGATGTCGCGATTTTAATTATCAAACTATTCCGAACCGGAATTGATGCGTTTGTTACAAAACCGACAATAACCAGTACCGTCCGGTTAAAACCGCCCCTTAATTACGTATTTGGCAAGAGCAAAGCGATAGTAGAAATTACTAAACATCGGCTTTGTGATGGCCAATTCAAATTAAATACCAGCCATAATCCTATTAATATTATAAACGAGAAAATTTATGAGAAAAGATGAATTTTTATTACTCTTTGACGCAATATGTACTAAATGTATTTTGATGTAACTTTGTAGTATTAAAACTCATACATCAGCATAATATTTAGGTTAATTAATAAAGATAATTGTTTCATTTGATTATATAATGATAATGTCAAATAAGTAGGAATAAATCCTGCCAATTTGGTTTGCCAATAGGTGCCAAATCGCACCTTTACAGGCAAAAATATTGATTTTTATATAATTTACAATGTTTTGTTTTTCACTAACTTTGAAACGCTACTAAAACATGAAATTATTATTGCGAGACATTTTTGTTATTAACGATAATGTGCCCGATGCTATTTTTTGTAAATAAAAAAAGGATGTTCAAACCATGTTAACATAGCTGTAATTTTAATATTATTTTATGTAGACATAAAAGAGAGTAAATTAATAATAATATGTATAGAATAACTTAGCTATAGCTATAGTTTAGCGCAACACTGGCTGTATGATAAAGACAGCGATAATTGTGAAAGCGCTGTATTATAGACGCATGTATTCAAGATGGCGTCAGTCCCAAGTCATATATGTCTTCGTTTATCGTTGTTTTTCATTAGTTATGGTGAAATTTCAATATCATCATGGTTAAAAAAATGAAATGTGTTCTTTGCAATGGAAAAAATAAAATTGTTTGAAATGAATTATTTTATTTATAAAGAATATCATCGGCCATATTATTGTCAATAACAAAATTGTCTGGCAGTGATAAATTCATGTTTTGAATAGCGTTTAAAAGTAATTGAAAACAAAGTTCCTAAAATTATTTATAAATCAAAATTTTTACCTGTAAAGGTGTGATGCGCATTAAAATCACAACGTTAACCGGCTATCAGGTAACCTGAATCCTGTTTAGAAGGGCATAATAAATTTTCATATTAAAGAACCAGCTTTTCTAAAATTCTCGTTCTTCCAACGTTGCTGGCTCTTGTACTAAGGTGTCGCAAAAAAGTCTAGTTACATTAACTACAAATTTTTGTTTTTTGTTATCCTGGAGAGCTCCCTGCATTTTATGGGACAAAAAGTATCCTAGATGTAACCTTGTAATATTAGGTATCACTGTGTCAAGTTTCGTCAAAATTGGTTCAGTACTTTCAGAGTGATACGTTTTCACAGGGACAGAAAGACAGACAGACAGACAAAAATTGTAAAAGGATTATTTTTGGCTTCTCTATCGATAACAAAGTCTACCCCGATCAAAATTTTCAAAAAATATTCAATGTACAGATTTAGTCTTGTTACAGTTTTATTATAGTATAGATATCTGAAAATGTTAAACTCCAACACGTTTGACCGATCACTATGCAAGATGCTATTTATTAGTTTTTGAACTTACGACCAAGTGGCTCTATTGAAGTTTCATACTGTAATTAAGTGCAGACGAAATTGTGGACGATTGTAATGATTTCTTGAATTTATTTAATGAATGAATTATATTTTAAGCTCACAATGTTACCTAGTGCTTATGAACTTATGTTATGTATGGAATGATTCTCTATTAGTTTCTGTTCGAAATAAAATGAAAAGCTACAAAAAAGTTAAGGTATTTTCTTTTATAAAAATCTGACAAAGAGACTTCTTGGAAATATAGCAATCTATTTGAGATCCAATGTCGTTTGGGAATTATTTGCGGCGTACTTGTTAAGGAGACTTCTATAAATACTAAGCCACAGTTTTAATTACCTTTCATTGTATTAGTTACAAGTATAAAACAAGAAACGGTTAGCCGATCTAATGTTATATTAGAATGGCGATAATATTCTTTATTCAATGCTTTATTCGTTTTAGCATTTGACCATATTATCAACTAATGTCAAGTAATGATAAATAAAGCCGATAAACACGTTAAACCTTGAGTATTGGCTCACAATTATAGATGCCAGAACACGGTTGTTTGTGGTTGGAACAAATTTTCAACTGGAGGATGATAAACAGGCAGGCGAACTTATAAAAAGACATATCACCATGATATGGTACTATCATGGTTTTCCGTCATCGAAAGCTTCGTTTAATTCGCATGGGTTCAAAATTATATCGAACGACGAACTCCGAACATGCAAACCAATGTACAATCATAAAATATATTGTTATCTCCTATGATATAATTGAAATGTCTCCCATGTCAGTATATTGTACTGTTAGATGTTAATCGATCTTAAGGGTTAATAATAAAAACGTTTAACGTCAATTAACCGATTCAGCAACACACTACTGAACACAGCTATGTACCATGCTCAAAGATGCGAATGGGCCGACGCTCCCACGCTCCCATTTCGCTACGCTATTTGCAATCCCGCTCTTCCGACATGTCGGAACATGTCAGGTCGGCGAAGAACAATCGAATAAATTATTACATAATACGGAAATGCAACACTGATATAGTTATAAGGAACCACTATTCGTACCGTAGATGTTACTAGCCCAACTGTCTGAGCGTTAATATCAGAATTCCTCGTATCTCGTCGTCCGGTCGCCTTTTAAGGTGTTTAGCTAATGCACGAATGGCCGATAACTTTAACCAAAGGCATTTCAAGTCATTAGTAACTCCTCCAATATAGTCAATAGTACGGAGAGTTCTAATAGTAGCTATTACAGCCTAATATCTAATCGATCTTACCCATCCAACCTATATCTATGCCAATTAAAGTAATGTATTATGTATACACAGTGGATAACAAATTATCGAGAACACCATTTTTCTGTTGTTGATAATCCATTTAGCCGTTATTATTATTAATAATAACAATGTTCAGAGAACGTTATTGCATAATTCATTATTGGTATATAGCCCGTATTTCATTTTATAATAAAAAAATATTCGAGTATTTACTTCTAATTCGACAAATTACATGAATGCAACAGCCCAATCCGAGGTTAGGCTTATTACGCACCCTTATTCTATTTATCATATCAGTGGAGCGTCTTCTGTACCTTCCAGAAGGAGCTAACAAGGCTGATCGGATTAACATAAAAATATAATCATTAAAATTATAACACACCGTCTTATTTTCAAAACTCAATAAAAAACCTATTTATTAACATGGGAAGCGTCGCTTGAGACAGCAAATTAATAAATTGAGCAGATTGGTTTCATCGAAGTGATCTTTGTGCTAATGCGCAGTGTTTTGAAAGTGACCACTAATTTCGCAGTTTCTTGAAATGTAATACGTAACTTCTTAAATTATGGACTTGTATATAGCCATGACTGTACCTATATTAATTTCAAATTATAATGTAAGTTCGTCCGTATGTTTGAAAAATATAAATAACTAGCTTCTTCTCGCGACTTGTTCCGCGTGGAGTAGTTACTTTGGACTAACTGTAACACACAGCGGAAGCTCTCAAAAGGAAAAAAGAACCCCGGGCTTGAAACATTCGTCACTGGTGTTCCGCTCCTATAATTCTTAGCATGATGATATAATGCCTATAGTCTTTCTCGATAAATGAGCTATCTACACTGAAATAATTTTTCAAATCGGACCAGTAGTTCTTGAGATTAGCGCGTTCAAGCAAACAAACTCTTCAGTTTTATAATATTAGTATAGATATGTGTTGTATGTGCTGAATAAATGTATCTTTGTTTCTTTCCATATCTTGCACGTGTAAGTATTATATCATTACCCCGTAGAGTATCAACAGTAAAACGATACGAACTTTTAGCTACTATACCGTTGGACCACCTTAAAAATTTCATATCACGTACGAATCACGTTTCGCAGAGGACTCCCTTCCCAGTGTATTTTTTCCCCTTTAATATTGTATGTATTCAAGTAACATAACATAGTAACTCTGATGGGGTGATCTAGTCTTTCATCTTGAATGAATGAATGAATACTTTATTGCACTTTTTAGTTTGTACACTCGCGAGCTTAATGCCATAAGTCATTTTCTTTGAGCTAACCAGCGCGTGATAAATTATCTTAGGTAGTGTAAATATAAAAGGAGTAAATAAAACGAATAAAGTAAAAATGTAATAAAATAACTTAACATTGCCATATAACTAAAAATATATAGTGTACTAACAAAATGAATACATAAATACTTACAAATTGTTTTAATAACGATTTAAATAATGAGTGGAGGTTCTCAAATAATCTACTAAATTCGGAATTACATATTATATTTTAAAGAAGTAAAGAATTTCATGACAGCACAACAAGAAAACATGTTTGTTGAATTTAATATGAAAATGTATTTATATATTACTCGATAATAGTGCCTCAAAAATAGTAAGGAACTTGTCGATTACATCTTTTCAATTAGCCGAAATAAGCGTGTTATTTTTCCCAAATTTAGTAATACAACTTCACACTAATATGATAAATACGAAAGTAACTCGGTTTGTGTGTTGTTGTTACATTATCGCGGCTAAGACTCTGAGGCGATCGCAATGAACTTAGGCATAGAGAACCCAGAGAAGTAAATGACCTATTTTTTATTATGAATATTTCCTTCTGTTATCCAGAGAAAACTATGCGAAAAGTTAATATAATAAAGGACACTACACGAATGTACAATACAAAAAAAAATGATATTTTACTTTCACCCAGTCTAGGGTACGAAAAAAGGCATATGCTATTTTTAATAAAGAAAAATGTACTGTTCTTGAGAGATAAGTTAAGTGTACATTTATGTCAGCGAAACCGTGTGCAGAAGCGAGTATACTATCTATTATCGTTCAACTGAAACCGCTACACGAATTTTATGTTAACAAATTTAATTAAAATTAACACGTTGAGGCATTTTATTTACACAGCAAATTGAAAAAATCCGACAATGAGTGTATTTAATTTTCGTGAATGAAAATGCGAGCTCATTTTTGTCGAGTGCCTATATAATTTAATTCTATATCGAATATCCTCAGACCGGCTATTGCGTTCAAAGGATGGCTTTATTTACAGAAATTTATTGTTGTTTGCAAAGGATAGCGGCACGCCGGGATCTTAGAGTAAACGTCAAGTTTAGGGATTACTATTTGAGAAGGTTTATGGGTGAAAGAGAAGTAACTTTTGTTGAAAATAATTTGTAGACAATTTTTACATAATTTGTATGTTGTTGGACTTTTGTGAATTATTTGTTTATTCGAAGAATATCATCCAAAACTTGATATAATACATATCGGAAAAGTTACTATTGACCTGCGTCTGTACTACTGACTACTCTTGATCCGTACTAGCTACTATTTACCCCGTTCTAAGACACCATTGGTTGGAAGTATCGGCTGTTTATACATCTTGATTATTATTGGCTGTCAGTTTTGGTCGAATGCCTTAAAAGGCGACCGACAACTAGATACTAGTCTTATTACTATTATCTCTTACCCTTGTTAAGCATACACTGTTAAATCCCTTTATTCTTTTTCGTTTTCTAAATTAATATAGAAACTCTGTTTACTATACTTTTTTGTTCGCTGCTTCGCTCGCGTTAGTGTAAACGTAACAAATAAACAAACTCATATTCGCATTTATAATATTAGGATAATTTTTAGTAAACTTAACATTAACTAAATTCAACTTCAGCAAGTAATAAAATAATTTCTATCAATGTTGGATTACAAAAAAAAGTAACAGAATACACGTCTATTTTCTCAAGTAATCCCCTGTACAAATACTGTGTGCTTGTATTTCAACCTCTACATAGCTTTTAAAAGCGATAGCAAATTCCTAAAAGCTATTACACCGTCTGGGTTTATCTTAAGTTATATTTCAGACCTTTTCGAGATCCTTTAACATGGCAGGAGATAAGGTTCGTTTATATGTTACGATATCTGTAGGTTAATGTACCAAATGTCTGATGGATATATCAATATATTACGTAAATATATTAGTATGTCTTAGTAAAACAAGATATTATTAACAATATGGTTCGCGCGACATAGGTTATAAAAAATGTATCCGTATTTGTGCCGTTTGTGTAGAAAAGTATTGGCGAATACAAGATTAATAAAATTTTACGTCTTTATTATGTTAGCACTGATTTAAAAAAATGGCTCAACAGATGCTTATAAATACTTTTGTTGACAAAATTTCAACTTTATTACGAGTGAAATTGCTCGTCCGGGATAGTACCGCACTCTCGTAGAAAACAGATGTGAGGAAACAGTGTTTGAATTATTGCGTTTCGTTCGGTCAGTGAGAGCGCCGGATAACCCACCTCCCCTAGCCTCCCCACTTCCCCACTCCCTCTCCCCCAAACACAGGGTGGCAACGCACTTGCGATTCTTCTGATGTTGCAAGTGTCTATGGACGGTGGTAATCACTTAACATCAGGTGACCCACCTGTTCGTTTGCTTCCTATAATATAAAAAAAAAGTTGCGGGCTGCTGCTAGTAAATTATACCGATAAAAAAAAAAACAAAATAACTCCACAAGACTAACAGTAAATCTATAGATATAATAAGAATGTAAATCTAACGTGTCTGTACTTTTTAGATTTTTGTGAAAAAAATTGTTGCAAGTGTCTTGGAATAAGTAATAAAATATATTTCAATTATTTTGAAATATCTGTCTGCCTGTCTATCTGTGTTTTTGTTTAAAAACGTATCACTGTTAAAATACTGCGTTCATAAAATCATGAAACATATCCTTGAGTGACATTTAGTCTTGGTTTCATTAAAATCGATTCACTCTATCAAAAGTTATTCTAATTTTAATGACGACGCGACTTAAGTACGAGAGAAAAGAAAGAAAGATATATTTATTCAATACATACTTAGAAGTATATACATTTAAAAAAAAATCAAAAGAGACAAGTGTTGCATGGGGTGAAAAGGTCTTTGTCTCAGCACAAGCTCCAGGCTTCCATGTGGAAGCGTTGCAGCGCTGGTTTTCAGACAAAGTCTGCTGTACATTAATATATAGACGAAATTTCAAATACACCGACGAATATACATGATAATTTCAAATTAATATTACACATGCTCTTAATAATGTTACCTAGTACTGTCTATATAGAATACAATACAATATAATTCAGGGAAAAGCTGTGGGATTAGATATCATTTTCAGATGATTGCGCACTAGCTTAGAGATCACGTGATATAACCAGTTTATTCAATTTATCTATTTATTGAATTTCATGCGACGCTTGCCATATTAGTAGATAGTTTTTTTTAATGTTTTTTAAAACTAAAACGACGACCTCGTGTAAGGTTACGATTAGGAGGAGATGTGTCATTCCAACACTTAGTGGCCGCGTACCTAAAAGAACCACGAACGGTCACTGTTCTATGTCGCAGAAGAAGAAATACATGTGAGCAAGTCCTTTTATGGTGTTTACTATGATCTCGGGTCCACACAAATTTATTAAAAAGTAAACTAGGCGTCTCGGTTGAAATTATGCCAAATAGCATACTAGCTAAGTGTAGCTTCTGTCTTGCTTTCATTTTCAGAAGTTTAAATTTAAAGAGGAAAGGCGTGATGTGTGAACGCGGTGGAAAATAATAACAAAAACGCACACATGCATTTTGTACACGTTGTATTAATTTTTGTGTGCGCCCAAGAAGACGTGGGCCGTAAACCACATCACAATAATTTAACTTTGATAGGACAATAGACTCGCATAACTGCAGCCTGAGTTCCTCATTTAGATATGGTCTAATTTTGTAAAGTATCTAAAGCTGGTAAAAGCAGTTTCTTATACATAAGCGGGGTGGTAGGGTGTCTGTACCCGACTGGATCGCGACCACCGTACACCAGGTGGAACACCCGCTATAGTGGCACGTTTGGGCGTGTCGCGTTCCGGGATCAGCCGGTGTATATCCAGCAACGGGGAGGGGGGGGGCTATCCCTGACTGGGTCGCTTTCAGGTCGGTATGACAGCGGCGACCGGCGATGGATAGTATGTCTTTCGGTGGTCGCCATTGTTTTTGGATTGTACTGTGCTTACCATCAGGCACAGTACAGTCACTTTGCCGAGCTACAATAAAAAAAAAAAAACATTCATTTATATGTTTTTCAAATTTTAAGGAACTGTGAAATTCTATTCCAAAGTTTTTCGCTTCATGAACATACTACACAGGCTCATTATTAACCATAATTTTAATTTGTGAGACGTTTAAATTTTTAATTTCGTGTTTAGATCCCATTACCATAAATTTGGACTTTTTTGGGTTTACCAAGTGTATATTTGTTCTAAATCATGATTTATTTTATTTACTGCCTCAATATAATAATTGAATTGGAAGGAATAATAAAGTTGGAGATTATCTGCATAGAGGTGGTATAGACAATGAGTAATATTATTTATAACTATATTTATAAAATTGTGAGACTATGTATAATTATAGAAATGCTCTTTAAAAGCAATTGTAAGTACGACGCTACTTACAGTAACATGTAACGTGTACATTAGATATATAAATACTAACAGCGTGCCAAATGAGGTTTGTCATCAGTAACATATTTAGAACCTTAACCCACAATATAACTACCACAGTGCTCACTTACACGGTATAAGGAACTAATGAAATAATAACTTAAAATATGATTATAAAGTTTTACATTACATTTAATATACATTGCCATTATAATTAACATTTTGTGACTATACAAAAAATAAACGCTTGTCTGTTCCGCAAGAAATTGTACTATGGAACTTTTTACGTAATACGTTTATAATGTAAGATCTTATTAAGAAGACCTCTATATCATTAAAGTTATTAATAATTATAATGTCGAATTGTAAACAATAAGCTGATAATTGTTTCTCTAATTAAAAAAAAAGAATGAGTTGAAATCATACTAAATTTTATGCAGACAAAGTCGCGGGTAACAGTTAGTCTAAAATAACCTCAATTACTTTAACTTTAAGGTCCGCTAACTGGCAGTGAAAGTCCCGTGAAAATCGGTCTAACTGTTTTGGAGGAAGCACTATGGGCAAAGTCACGTTTAATAGCTAGTTTAAACCAAAATTACTTAAATTACTTTTTGTAAAGTCAGCTATCTACCAGTGAAAGTCTCGTGAAGACCGGTCTAACCCTTTTGGAGATAGCACTGCAGGTGAAGTCACGGTTAACAGCTGGTATAAACTAAAATTGCTTAAATTACTTTTTATAAGGTCAGCTATCTACCAGTGAAAGTCTCGTGAAAATCGGTCGAACAATTTTGGAGATAACACTGCGGGCGAAGCCACGGTCAACAGCTAGTATAAACTAAAATTGCTAGAATTACTTTTTATAAGGTCAGCTATCTGCCAAAGAAAATCTCGGGAAGATCGGTGGAACTGTTTTGGAGATAGCACTGCGGGCGAAGCCTCGGTTAACAGTAAGTATAAACTAAAATTGCTTGAATTACTTTTTATAAGGATAGATAGATATATGTCAATGAAAGTTTTGTGAAGATTGATCTAACTGTTTTGAAGATAATACTGCGGACAAAGCCACGGTTAACAGCTAGTTTAAATTAAAATAGACTAAATTACTTGTTATGATGTCCGCTATCTGCTGGTGAAAGTTCCGTGAAAATCGATTCAACCGTTTTGGAGATAGCATTGTGGACGAAGTCGCGGTTAATAGCTAGGCTAGTTTAGAGTAGCCTAAGTAACCCGCGTAATTTCAGCTATCTGCCAGTGAAATTCCCGTCAAAATCGGTCTAGCTGTTTCGGAGATTACGCGGAACAAACAGACAGACAGACCGACCGAGAAAATTTTAAAAATTGCATTTGTGTTATCAGTAGCATATATAGTTTCGTACCCAATCAGTAAAAAAAAAAATTTTGATATTACATACATACACTTCATTTTTATTATATGTATAGAAGATATTTATAAAAGTAAATCGACTAAATACATTCACATGATTTAATTCTTCAGTATTTTTCTACATTAGGTTCCACTCGGATGGAGTCGCCGGCACAGCTAGTATTACTTATTTTAAGTTTCGATTGAGGTATCCGCGTATTGTGAGAAAATAGAAAACATCTAACCATTCTTTTAATTTCTACTGTTATCAATCTTACGACCTGCTTTCTTCTTAGACAAAAGAAAAACGGAGGACGTTACTAGGTCGCGGTTTTCATCAAAAGCCTCTCCGATACAATCGTTTTTTTTTTAATATTCATTGTTTAAGCGTTCACTTTTGTAAAATGTTTTATAGACAACGTCGTTCTATAAAAAAATATCAGTTGTAGTCAACAGTTTTAAATTATATATCTTTTAATAACTAAGTATGTGCAATTTTAATACTATATTTCAATGGGAAAAAATAAATAAAATTTAAGTATAACATAATTCTTTCGAGATTCTTTTTTAAAATACTTTATAGGTTTGCGAGGTTGTCCACAACTTCATTTGATGTTAAAATGAGGATGTGGTCTAATATGGTAAACACGCTAAACTCAGAGGGGGGTAGCTATCAAGTGCAGCTGCTGAAATGCACCAACGGGTACTTTGTGACAGAAATTGAGGGTGGTAGCTAGCCAAGAGGGGATAGAAAAAGCCCTAACAACATGCTATGGCTTCATCATAATGTTTTCCTTCACTGAAAACTCCGATTTAGTTGCAAGGATTCGAACCTACGTCTATCGACGCGATGTCCGATCACGCTATCAACTAACCAGTCATCGGTTCGAAACGTGTGAACGAACCAGTATTAAACATTTTGTTTAATACGCTGCATTTTATAGACGAAACAGTATTAATAATATAATTCGTGTAGATTCACTATATTTTATAAGACTGAAGTTTGAAGTACTATTAATATTACATTTTAGAAATAAGATTTAAAAAAATGTTATTATGAATAAAAAAGTTTTTGTTTATTATTCATGATGTTGGGAATATGTTGTATTTATGTCGCACTCGCCGCTCGTCCCCAGTTGGCGTCTTAAGTATTCGCACGATTTAGACAAAAATTATCTGATCTATTTTATAACTTTCATATATACATATATACTATTTAAAAAAGCTCCGTACTTCGTCACACAAACATTTTTTTTGTTGCGTGTAATTAAGTTTGTAATATCTTATAACACATTCATCGAAATTATACACTGTAAAGAGTAAACTCAATCTACGTGTACCAAGCATGTGTGCTTCACGAAATCATACATGTATTTCACATCTGATAACTAAGCTAAACTAAATTAATTCAGTTCGAATAAGGGAAAAATATAAAACCTTACCGCTATATGTGTACTTACTTATGTATATGCACGTATGTGGGAGTGATTTGTATTATGTTGTTAAGCTGGTGATTGACGGTTTGTCAGTATCACTGTATCGCACTAGTCACAATGGCTTCTTGCCTAGGGAACGGACCTAAGACTTTGTTTCTATAGTTATATAGGTTGTTCCTCTTTTCATATTTCCATTTACTTTGCATGAGGAGTCGTATATGGTATGTGTCCAATCAACGCCCACTTTAACTTCGCAATTCGTAAAAGACATTTGTTCAAAAAAGTCGTGGTGGGCTAGTGGTTTGACCCGTGGAATATCATTTCGATGTCCGCAGGTTCAAACCCCGGTATGTACCAACGAATTTTTCGGAATTCGCGTACATTTACTAATTTAAATTGGTAACACTATCAGCTGAGGGTGAAGAAAACATCATGAGGAAACCTGAACCTGATAAATAGAGAAATATTCTTGTAGTACTACTGTATGTGGGAAAACATAGAACCGTGGTTTTCTCAAAGTTTGAAATCGCCAATACGTCGTGGGCTGGCGTGGTGATTATGCTTATACCTTCTTTCGGAAAGAGGTCTATGGCCCTGCAGTGGGTCTCTTTACAGGCTGATGATGATGATTTGTTCAAAATTTATATAGCAATTTGCACGTACGAAGTAATGGAGATCATCTATGTTATAATAATATTACTAAAATACAACTCATTCCGTATAAGCTCCGTTAATAACCGTAGACGTAATTTAATTTACTTTGGGTTAATACGATTTTGTACTTTATGTTCGGTGAAGGAATAATAATTTACTTTATATTTTCATACATTATATCGTATAATTTTAAATTACTATTCATCTAAAATACAATAAGAATGTGATTGAATTTTCATCTAAGCTAATATAAAGTTCAAGAGATTGTTTGTACAGTACCCGGCTTTTGATATGGCACGTCGAGGAAACAACGAATATAGTCGGCAAGTTCGTATTCGTATAGCGTTATCTTTATCTATCGCAGTCATTGCACTGTGCGATAGAGAAAACGCTTTACAAAACCGAAGCAAGGCGATTTAAGTCTAAGTCGATCTACGTCTCACTTTTCTTACCGACGTATCAAATCAAATGCAGAGTACGGTAATTAATCTTTGCAAATAACAATTACATTTTGGAGCTTTTGGACTTTATAACATAAATATAAGCTATTTAATGGGGAATTATTATACAAATTGTTTGTAATCGGTTGATATCGGGAGATCAGAGAGATAGAAAGATGGAACTGTGAATACATATGCCACGTATAGGAGAATAACAGATACACTCCTTGCGGACGCGAGTAACATCAGTCCCTCAATTATAGGTTTATACAACATTTCTTTTAACTGCGATGATGGTAATAACAAATATTAAATGCATGCAGCCACGGGCAATGCTAGTATAAAGATAAAATATTTATAAGAAGATGAATGTCATAAAATAATTCATTTATATGTAAATGATGAGGTTTAACAATTTAACAGCTTTTAAATTCATATTGCAAAAGATACGGTTCGTATTCCTTCCCAAGTAATTGTTAAAGCCATTCGGATCTGACTCAGGGACGGCTGGTAAGACAATGCAATTCCCATCAGTGAGTACCGAACTAAGCAACAATAGACCGACGAACAATGAAACATTTTCTACTACAATGGCTTTTCCTGAATATTGTATTTGGTTACACTGACTGTGTATTTTAATAGCTGGAGCTGTTAGCTCTTAGGAATTGAGTTTTATTGCATCGTCGAGAGTTTTAATAGAATCTAATAAAACGGGAAACATTTGGCTTACAGTGCCAATAATATTTATAATATTAAAGCTCACCTATGATGATTTTAAGCTTTCGTCTGCGTAAAACTCATAGCCTTTATAATATAATTATTAGCTCAGAAACATTAAATGTGTATTTTTCCTTCTTAATGTGCAGACTAACTGATTTGCGATAATGTGTGGAATCAAGATTTTTTTGCTAGCATAGCCGGCTCGTGTTTATTCTTGCTACAAGTCCAATATTTTTTTTAAACGTGGGGATAATTTTGCATAAGCAAGCATCTCAACGCCATGCAGCGGAGGTGAAGTATGCCAGAGTCTAACTGATTGCAAACCTTACCGTGTTCATCTTACTCTTTTTTAACGGGGAATCGGAATTGCATACGAATTATTTCCGCTCGACCCGGCAGATATTGTCCCCCCATAAGGTGTCCAGTCTATCACTAGTCTAACCTAACTTAATCTAGACCGCCCCAACTGGGTCACGATAGGTGTGATAAGTGTAATATGATGAAGTGTTCATTGCGCCTACCACCAGTTCATCAGGAAGGGACTAAGGTCTTTCCTGTTAAGACCACATGTCGGGGATCTGCTGAAGAGCCTACACCTGCCGAGTTGGGTAGAAACATTGCAGGGGGCAGAAGGCTAAATGGTGCAAGAAGAACACCACGGGGGCTTAATCAGTATAAATCTGGCACTTCAGTCTGTGCTTCCCGACGAGGTGGGAGTCTAAGAACATTCCCCTGCGAGAAAAAAAAGGTTTGATATGATTTAATTCTCGCTGACGTATATATACAGTATTAAAATGAGGAACGAAACAATTTTCTGCACAGAATTGTTTCTCCCTGGTTAATATACCTAGATATTCTGTTGCAATATGTTGATTAATAATAAACAAAATGTTTATAACAGGATGGTATGGTATTTTTGAATGCGTAAAAATTTTGATTATTTTCTATTATTCATAGTAATAACGCCGCTAGCGGAAACACGGTTTGAAATTATCTCTAGGGTACTTCTCTAATCTTGTATGTTTATACAGTTTCAGTGGTACTCCGGCGAAGCTGTAAATACCTTGATAGGTAAATAGCGTAGTCAGTTCGAAAAAAAACAGCTTCAGTATAGGTATGTTAAGGTATCTTAACCCTAGTCATCGAATCTATATTCATTGCTACGTAATAACTAAACATTCGTCGAGCGGACTATGCAAATGAAAACTCAAATATTATCAACATTACTCAATGTAAATAGGAACTTGTTACATGATACGGTTCTGTTAAGTTCTGTTAATTAGCAACCAAATAAAATCAAATCAATGTTTAATTACAATTCCATACAGCGACAACATATGTCAGAATTGTGAGCGTCCCAAATAGCTTGCTTGCATCTCATGTAATGGTGTTTCGTCATTCGCCTAGCCTTTGAAAGACACATATAGCACATTTGACGTAGGATTAACAGAGACTTCTAAAGTTTGCCCAGAATATCTTGCAACATGACCTTCATATCACGCCTCAAAATCATAATCTGAAGTCGCTTACGTAGCCAGGGATGATTGTAAATCACGTCCTAATTAGTGTATGACCTCAAACGTATCGCTAGGATTTACTAAACAATATAGAACTAATAAGAAGGTAGACAAGGATGCAGGAGCCAGAGGTACGCGGAACCAGGTACACTCGACTTTCGTGCAGAAGAACGCCATCGAACGGACGTATGTTTAGTTATCCAGGGTTAAGTAAGTATGATGGTGATAATGATCAATTTAATACCGTATCTCGAAGGTTGCGATTCATTTTGTAATGTATGTACCCTACTGGCAAGTTCTGTGCGGTCAATTCTGAGTAAAAATCGTAGTAAAATTATGCATTTCAAATAAAATAGAATTGAAAATATTAACCATCTATACACCGTGTCATTTTACAATTCACTTTGTGAATACCAAGTCTTGTAACTGGTTCGAGAGATATCGGGTAATGGCAGTTATTATCGGTTTCAAGTAAAGTTTCAGTTCTGAATCTAACCGACCAACTTATAGTTCTCTGAGCGAAATATATTGGTTTATTTTAAACTGTAACTGAAATAAGAATTTCATTTCCAGGTAGGCAGTTTATCAAAAAGTGACGTTAATCTTTGGCCCAGTGTAAAACTGTGAAAACGTCTCTCATTAAATGTCTCCCTCCTTCCTATAATATCAGGTCACTAAATATAACCTTAAGAGATATTTAAAAGCCAAAATTTTTAGATATCAAACAAACAAACAAATATGGTTTGGTTTAGATTTGAGAAATCTCCATTTAAGATAACTGTTCAAGATGAGGTTCGGCCATTTGGCACCCTGGAACTAGTTCTTATGTCGGCTGGGTACTTTCCGCACTTATTAGATACTTATTAGATCTTTTTGCTGTAAGAATAATGCAATAATTGAAGCGGTAATCTCATCGCCGACATCAAATAATTGTTCTTGAATCTAGTTATTCTTTGTCAACACAAATGTGTATCTTGGCATATTCCACGCGATACGTGGCTTGATTTTTTTATTTATAATCTTTATTCATGTAATTAGAATGTTTCCACGCCTACGTTGAAGTTTTTTGAGAAGCATAAAACTATAAAAACGTACTTCTTTCATCTAACCGCTAAGTGCATATACCATGGCAGTAGTCTTAAAATTCGTGCCAAGCACTTAACCGCGAAGTTCTGAGTGATACTGTGAAGTTTTAGTTCTGTTTCCTGCACAAACTTTTGACGTATTCTCTCATACATATTTAAACGGTAAGGATATCAACGTTTTTAAATTCAGACATGCATGAAAAACGGGCCCGTTTTATGAAACCTTTTTCTAGTAAATTTTAATATTTCAGGTACGTAGCCATTGTTATGAACAATACTTAAAAACTTCAGTTTGAGAGTTTATCGTTTGCCGCAAATGGATCTTCAGTAATCTTTACGAGCATCCTTTATTCTATTTCCAATATTTTTTTATTATTCTAATTTAATTATTTGTTAATTGTTACCGTTAAAAATAATTTACAGACCTTTCATTCATCATTTAACAGAAAATTAAAGATACTACAGTAAATAAGTAAATTACACATTTATCATCTTATATGGTGGAGTGGCAAAAGTAACCGTACCGTAAATAAAATAACACTTCCCAAGGGCTATTTGAAGGAGACTAAATTATCACTCGCGTTTGGAGCGCCATCTTTACTACGACTGTCTATTAATTTAAATATTCAAGGTGATGATGTTCATATTACAATTGATTATTTACTTGAGTATTACAATTAAAAAAAATCTTCGTTGGCTATATTTTGTTTCATATAAAAATAAACTGCTATCCCTATTTCTTTTTTATATAGTTATATAGAATGGAACTTGGCAGGTGGTCTATTATTAAATCACTCTAAATATATATATCTCGCAGCGGGCGATATTAATATAATTTCGTTCGCGTTACCTTCTCACGTAGTTCTTGAGACGTGACGATCGTTTGCGCCCGACTCTTGCAACTTTACTTGTATTTGTATGGTACAATATGTCAGAGGATGCGTTCAAAATACAGTTTAAAAGAAGACTCGCAAAGATGCCTTTAAATGTGTTAAGTCGAAAAATATAATCCAATTGTATTTGTAACTTAAAAAAAAGAATAAAGAAGAAACTTACTTAAAAAAAAAAAAAAAAAAAAAAAAAAAAAAACCAAAAAAAAACTTTTTTCAATTTAAAAAATATTAACATCTTGAATGTCATTTTTAGAGTAAAACAAAGTAGGAACTATGTACTAGTTTGAAGAAAACATAATTAGGTATGATTACATATATATATAATACAATTGTTGTGAACAGCGAGCCATGTTTAGATATTTTAGTAATTACATTGTTAGTTGTAAGTAATAATAGAATTATACGAAATTATAATCTAATAGGTATAAATTTTGTGTAAAATAATGTTGGAGCCGCCGAGAACGGACGTGGCAAAATACATACAGTTTTCACCACACGAGGTATAGAAAGAAAATAGTCCGGCACCTACCATACCGTCGACTCGAAAAAATTTGTACCTGAAACATGGAGCATATAGGCATTTGGGATGTTTGTGTAAAAAAATGGATTCTGGTGCAACACCGCATCTCGAGGGGTCGCGGTCCTGTCAATGGGGCTCTATTTAGAATGTGCGAAACACACGAGTTGCGCGCTCCTTGAAGGATGCTACCAACGAGTCTCGCTGATAAGAAGCGATGATGGACTCATAGAAAACGGCTATTCAAGAGAGCCGACAGAAACAATCCGAGAGGCCAGTCCGAAAAAGGAATTATGCAACTATTAATTTACAACAAGCTCTAGTTTTAGCCTTTGGTTGGTTGTAGCCTTGTAAAGAACGAGCTAGAAACAACGAATCTATAGGCAATTAATCTACGAGCAATGAGTCTACAAGTCACCGAGCCGCAAATCATCAATTCTTTCAATCAAAACTGTAACTTATAATATTGTGAATAGAGCTGCCTTACAAGCACGTCATTTTATCAGCAAATCAATTATTTCTGTACGATGTTGGTAGTGCTGACTCTAAAAATGCTTAGCTAAGGATTTAATAGATGGCGGTATTTTATAGTTTATAATATTTGAAAACATAGTTTATGTTATATGTTAATGTATTTATAAAAATAATTATAAACATGAAATCTTGGTCTTGAATATGTAATATAAGTAAGATATTTTAAATATTGTGACTTAGTATCTACTTTAATATTAATAGTTTAATTAGTTTCTAAAACTGTGCATTAGAAAAGTGCTGATTATTTGGGATAGTGAATATAAGTCCATTACTAATAATTACAATAGTTCCTGAATACAAGATTGTTTATTTGTACAAGTGAAAAAAGTATGGGTGATAAGCAGGGATATGTTAACGCATGGTGTATAACTTTTCCTAATACCTATGTGGGCAGCTACCACTCTAGAGTTGAAAACTTGTCGCCAAGCACCTATGAGGGGTTTCTAGCAATTGTTATTGAGAGCCAGTTCTTTTCTAGGTTTAACATGTAATCAACTTAAGCAACTTCATCACTAAGTATCAGATAAGATTGCGGTAAAATACTAAAACTTGTAAAGTACAATACAATAAAAAAGCGACTTTATTTTTCGATATGATAAAAGCCATTTTCTAAGTCGAAATATTGAGAATATGATGCAACAATATATATTAATTTAAGGATATTCAAAATAGTATTACGAATGTTAATTACTACAGTTCGAAAATATTCTTATAACTTTGACCAAAATACATTAAAGGATAGCTCGTTCCACTAAAAGCTGAATGTTTCAGATAAATTAACCCGTGGTTCTTGAAAACCGATACGGTTGGCTACTTGCGTGTAAAACGTGGGTACATTGTTAAATTCTCTAATCCCAGTTAAATAGAAATACTATTGAACCCTCCGTAGTTCAAATCAATACATTGTAATATGGTATTTCGAAGATAAACATCTATTATAGCAGCGGCAAGTTATGATGCCCATTTTGACACATTAAAATAGAGACGTGAAATGTCGATTTAGTTTCGAAAAAAATATAATCAAATGCTTTATTTTGCATTAAGCATTGACGTGAGTTTGCTGGAGGTGGTAGCTGTGCTGGCCATTGATGCTATATAGGATTTAAATATATATAATTTCGAATTTTGAACAGTATAAATGTTGAATTGTGTTGTAAATAAGTACAGTAATATTATTCATTAATGATTCTTCATTCTATCAAACGGTGCTGTTTTTTTTTCGTAAAAACATGAAAAGGTTTCTTCGCGGGACCATATTATATAGTTCGTTAGACATGTAGTATATAGTTATCTTAATATATATGTAATTTTACATTTGGATATTAAAAATAATAAAATTTGGATTTCTCGTAGTTTTAAATCGCTAATACGTCGTGGACTAGCGTGGTGATTGCTCATACCTTCCTTCACGAAGAGGCTTACGACCTTGCAATAGATCTCTTACAGACTAAAGAGATGAAACTAAAAATAATACCAGAAATCTATCCTGTAATTTTTGCGTGATGCGCTCACAACTACAGACCTCTAATTTTATAAAATTGATTGATTGAATTAATTGATTACTGCATGATTTGAATGACTCTATATATCCTTACGCTTACCTGGAACTAAAGATTTAAGACTATATGTTTATTAAAAAAATGAGATAACAGGCAGGAGTTCATAATATTCTAGTGGACGTAACTTTGCACTTCCTCTTGGACTTCATTGGCTGCTACCACGTCTCACTGAAACTTTAATGTGGCATCTCAGATTTCATGCGCCGTGGTTATTATTTCCCAACTTCACTTGTGCACTATATTACGTAAAATACCAAAAATTTTACAAAATAAGTAAAATAATACAAGACTATGAATCAATATAATTGACTACGCTTAGTTATTACCCTTTTTTTTCCTTTTCGCCTCCCTTACTCTAATCGCAATAACACTTAAACTATCTCTTTCACGCTATTTCATTCCTAATCTATTTACGCTTTCGCTCTCATCGTGCTAATTCTATTGATTTCCCATTCACTCTTACGTTCCAATTACCTTTTTTGATCCAACATCCAATATTTTTAACATGGTTTACGTTCAATACCTTACATAAAATATAAAATCCACTACATGATAGGCTAAGATCCTGCCGAAAACTCATACGTGTATATTATAATAATATCGAAACATGAATGGAACTGCTAATGAGCGTTAACCCTATATTCGGTACTTCGCAACTCGCTAAGTTATTTAATACCTGTCTCTACATCCTTGTCAGTGTTGTGGTCAAAACACTAGGAACGGTAATGGGGTTAATGGCGGAGGTAAGCACTTGAGTGCACCGCGACGCGGGAAAACCTGTTTCCAGATAAAATATTACCCTTTTAGATAAACTAAAACGTGTTTAATGCTTTAAACAATAAAGCCGGTGTAAGAGATGTATATTATAAATGAATGTTACTATTTTCTATACATACAAAGATAATGTACTATTTTCTTTCAGTTAAATAAATGAATTCGAACATCTCATATTATTTATCTATGGTTGAAGTAGTCTATGGTTTACCATTCGATATTCTGTAACGTTTTATTGTTAGTAGATGTTTTAAAAAAAATAATATGGAGATTTTGTTGGTAACTTAGCCTGTTGTATAGTAGATTTTATAATTTATTCATAATTTTATGTTATCTGACTCTGTATTTTGCAGTTTTTTACATATTGGTGGTATTTTACGTAATATAGTTCGGTTATAGTGAACAAATTAAGTGGATGGGAAATAATACCACGCTGCATGAATTCTGGGGTGCCACAAAAACTTAAAAAGTTCTGACAAGGAAGCCCCCGTCTTGTTAAGACATTGATCTTATCACAAGACACTTACAATATCATTATCCACTCGATAATGGCATTAATAATCTAGAAGACTGCTTGCCAAAAATAAAATATAAAAATGAGCCGCCGCGGGGCGCCTGGCAGATGTGAAACATCGATATTGTTCGAATCAAACGAATCTCAAATTACACTATAGGTATGCGAGCTCAGTGTGGCAAGAGAGATTGCACATAGTCGCTTGCTCATGGCATCGCGTCGTCACGTCCCACACACACACCACGCCCTGTAACGCTACGGTATCGCCACGCCAACAATCAGCTTTACCCTCTCCTATAACTGTTTCACATCAAAAAGAAAATAATAATAATTTCAACTGTTTCGAATTGTATAATGGTCAAAAGGTAATTGTAGGTGGTAGAGCCACGCTGAAGCTATTATTGGCTTTAGCATGAATGGGTCGGCTCGGCCGGGGTAGTGCCACCCTCTCATAGAAAATTGACGTAACAGTGCTTGCATTGTTGCGTTTCGTTACGTCAGTGAGAGCGCTGGATACCCACTTCCCCTCTCCTTTTCCCCCCTCCCACCCTTTCCCCCAAATAGAAGCTGGCAACGCATTTTTGATTCCCCTGATGTTGTCAGTGTCTATGGACGGTGGTGATCACTTAACATCAGGTGACGCAACTGTTCGTTTCTCTGCTATGATATAAAAAAAAGAAAAGCAAATAATATTAATGGGATATAAACTTTAAGACCGTTTTTTTATGTTTCAGATAAGATTAGCAGTTTAGTTGAATTTGTTTACTTCAAACCCATGTGCTCGATCAAAATGGAAATTGCCTCATCTTATCCTCTTATATGTTGTGTTCTTTCGCAGAGAAGATTATTATCCTATCCATTCTCACTAATATTATAAATCCGAAAGTAAGTTTGTTTGTTTGTTGCGTTTTCAGTCCTTAACTACTATACAGACCATCATGAAATTCTGCATACACGTTTTAAGCGGTACAGAAAAGGTTGTGTGTTTGGATTTAGCTTAATACCGTCTTGACCGATTTTTATTCATTTATCTACTGACATGTTACAAAAATTGCCAATAGTAATTTTAGCAATGGTAAATAGAGTAAAATAATTAAATTTTAGTTGAAATTACGATACATTTTTATGACGTGTTGTTCGTACAAACTACATTACTGTGGGCAAAGTAAGCGTTATTAATATTGTCTTGGATATATTATCTAAATTTCTTTGAAGTAAAAAGATTAACAAAGTTTCGTCGAAATAACTATTTGTACATCTCCATATTGTATATTCAATAGTAAATAATTCGAGAAATTTTCTATCGTCCATATAATCATCTACGTTCTCAATATCTGTCTGATCTTCAAAGAAATCCTATAGAATATAATTAATAAATTCAACTGAATATACTTTTCATTCGATATTCTCGAAGGAGCAGTGCAATCAAAAGGATCCCTTTTTTATTTAAATCAACCGTATTTTTATTGGAAACTTAATGCTCTTTTGCTTTTAATATTTGTAGATTTTTCGATGGTAAATGGCTTAGAGTTTTATGACTTTAAAGTAATGATTGCAAGATAAATTATTTTTTGTTATAAGATAAAGTGTCACCTGTTACATAGAAGATAATCAAATTAAGTATAAGTAAAAACTATTAAAAGTGAAAAGCATGTGGGTAAAAATGTTTGAAGTTTCCATCAATAGGCCTCGTCTTGATTTTATTTATAAGGACAAAGGCAGTTTAGTAGTTTCTCATATGATCATTATTTGTATCATTATCATTACGTAGTATAAAACAAAGTCCCTTACCGCGTCTGTCTGTCTGTCTGTTCGCGATAAACTCAAAAACTACTCAACGAATTTTCATGCGGTTTTTATCAATGGTGATAATATATATAAATAAAGTGATTCATGAGGAAGGTTTTAGTATATAATTTGTTAAGGATTTTTTTATAATCAGGGCGAGACAACGTCTGTCGGGCCCGCTAGTTACATGATAAATGTGTTCTAAATATATATTGATAGGTTTAGCAGAACAATTTCAATCGTCTTCTTCTGAGTTTGTATGGTAATCTCCTAAACTTTTCTATATTTGACTACTAGATGTCATATTGTAGTATCAATTAAAAAAAAACTAAAAGGACTGCCAACCAAAGTGAAAACCCAAAACGATGGAATGGTGTTCTTTTGTGAATTTTTAAACCAATTATAGACTGAATTATTTAGATTTCAGAATTTGTAAATTGAAAAAACAAAGTGATAGTTTGGTTTTCATGTCTATTGATACTCGGAGCACTAATTATATACATTATACAGTTTATTAAATAATAAAATATATCATGGACTGCACAAGCTCAATACAAAATAATATTACATGTGGATCAATCAATATTACGTAGCTGACTAGTCGGATGCAAGCTCAAAACGTCACGAGCATACCCAGATCATCGGTGACGCTGAACCCTTGTACTTCTCCTATCAAAAATCGCTCTATGGGACTAAAGAAGTTTTAATTTAAAAAATACATTAAATTTGTATGTCTCTAGTATCAGCAGTTTTCAGCAGTTGGAAATTATAAAAAACTCTTAATTCGATAGTGTGTTAACTTCGATTAAGATAAAGCACTTAAATTCATCAACGCCAGGGTTGAATGATCGGGCCGGTCACCTGTCAATTCTACGGGTAACACAAAGGAGATTTATGGTCAACGCGCTTCGCAGTGTAGTTACTATACTTATATGGCACTTTTCTCAAATATGAGCTGATTCAAGGTCCGATAAGGGTCCAGAGTATAGTGCTCTGATTATTATGAAGATATGTACCCTAGTATATAAGACAGAATGCCCAGTTGTTATAAGAGCTAATGATTTTTAGCAAAGTAATTCTTTGATCTTTTCAATATCTTTTGTTTTCTAATACATTATCTCATCTTATATCTTGTCTTTCAAACCTTTCAAGACGTATTCCTATTGTTAGCCAAATTAATCTGTGAAAAAATATTTTCCAAAGCAGTGGTTGTTTTGACGTCTGTAAGTGTATAGTTATGAAGTTTATTCAGCTTCCAAGAGCTTTAAAGATGAATATAGACGTTCCGTCATCTTCAAATGCATTGTGGTTCTGATATTTATTTTGAACGTTATCTCCAATTATTTTGGTTACACTGGTTAATTGACTCGAAGCAATATTGCAACACGAAAATGATTAATACTCGTAATTTCACGCGGCTCTTTTTAATCACCAATAATTGTACTAATGTAAAATACGGAAATTGGCATGAAATCCTCCGAATGTTTCTTGTAAGTGGTCAATACAGCCTCTTGATATATAAGCAACCACAACAGGACTGCAGTCTTGGGACCAGCCATAAAATATTGCTACTTTTACTCTTAGTACTGTATAATTAAAAGATGAACCAGATAGATTTTCTTGCCGGTTCTTCTTATTAACTGGGTTGTTTTCGGAACCGGTAGTAGCTTTAACGTTCATAAGCGCCTTTTCATTTTTTTTTATTGTAGCACGGCAAAACGATTGCACTATTGTTTTTTTTTTTTTTTTCGAACTGACTACGCTATTGACCAAGCAAGGTCTTAACAGCTTCACCGGACTACTAAGGCGAGCGCTTAAGGCACTCAGCCGATTTTATTTTGACAACTAGCTCAAGGATGCGCGGCACACCTCGGCTTTGGCTGTTGCCTGATACATGCAATTCGCGACCTATCTGAGCTAACCTAAGCTAAGCTAACTATTCATACATATATGAGTTGTTGAAACATATATGTGTACCAAGCATACATACCTCAACAACTCTTATATATATTTCGTATCAGATAATATTCTAAACTATTTCAGTTTGATAAGGGAAAAAAATAAAACCCTTCCACTTGCATGTGTAAGCGTGTATGCGTGCAAGTGTGTGGAGGTGACATGTGTAATGTTGTCGCAGTGATGTAAGATTTTGTGTCACTGTATCGCGCGAGCAGCGTACTCAAGGGCTCCACGCCGAGGGAACGGACCTAGGCTTGAACCGCTGCCGAGGGGGGCCTAGTCTGGTAATTGCACGATTGCACTATGCTTGATGGTAAGCACAGTACAATCCAAAAACAATGGCGACCACCGAGTAACACACTATCCATCGCCGGTCACCGCTGTCATGCCGGCCTGCGAAAAGCTGGATATGCACAGGCTGATCCCGAAACGCGACCCTAAATCTCAAAGCCTAAATTGAATAAATTATTTTTGATTTTGATTTACTGAGTGAGAAAATCTCATGTGCCAGTATATGTCACCAACCTATCCTCGAACCGCTACGCATTAATCGGGGGAACACTGGTCCTTTGCGATAGAAATAAGCGTTTTTTTCAAATGCAGTTTTGCGAGAATCAATTGACGTTTTTAGGACGAGGTAAACCGGTTCGCGTGTTAAAGGCCACAATGGCCAGAATATTACGGAAGCGCTCTCGTTTCAGGTTAAATTCATCAACGCCCGGTTTGAATAATAGGTCCGGTCACCTGCCAATTACTCGGGTAGAACGGATACGATTTATTGTGAATGGCCCGCAGCGCTGTTTTCGTGTGCAACTTTTTCCAATATGAGGAATTACACGGTCCGATGAGGGTTTCATTCGGTTCACCTTTTATTTTAGTGTTGAAATTTCCGGATATTAACGCTTCCGTTGCTCGTTTATAAATTATTTTTGGGTATTTAAGTCTCTTTATTTGCGTTACCAGTGGCTACATATTAATTAATTTATTTTTCATATAAATAGGAATTTAGTTTTATATATTAAAATTTTTGTTTATTTTATTGTAGCACAATGAAGTGACAACATAGTGATGGCAGGTCCAATGCCATTAAAATACAATGGCCATCCCCATCATCTACACTCTCCAAATCTGGAGTTATCAAAAATCTGTGATTGAAGACAGCGTTAATTTGCGGAAAATATTTAGCTCTTTATATTAGTTGTTTCAGATTTTTTAGGAACAATTCACGCAAATAAAATCAACCGTTTTTTGTTGCAGTGAGACGCGGTAGCGGTCAATCTATTCCAGGCGGAAGTGCAAAGTAATGCCCACTACAATATTTACTGGAAGTCATCAAACATTAAATGTTTCTTACTTACTCTTACATTACGGTGAACTCATGTAAGACTTGTTCTCGACGCTTGAATAGATTCTTGTTTACTGTAATTATTCATCATTACCGGTGATGCGGTGATGTGTAAAGATATTTTTCCTTTGTTACATACAGTGGCTGAATACACGTATTTATCTGGAAGATAAATTATACGACGCTCGTCGTCGAGTGAGATATATGTATATTTATATTCCGGAATACATAAGAATCAAAGTTACGTTATGTTTTCATAAATGTAACATATTAGTAAGTAAGTAGTAGTAAGTAACAATACAAATAATGGGGCTAAAGAGGCCGCGACATCATTTTATCAGTATAAATTTTTGTTTGTTTTTCTTTTATTGTAATTTAATTTTCTTTCCATTTATAATTATTTTACAGACGTTAGGTTATCTCTGTTAAATTTCATCGTTACTACTTAGGCCGTATCAGAAGGCGATATGATATGTAATATAAACAATCAATTGAAAACTCCTCTGTCTACCAGTAAAAGCCTCATCAAAATCGGCTCCGTTGTGTCGAAGACTAATTTTGACAAATAACCGATGCTTCAGTTTTATTTATATTTGTAGTAGCTAGTATACTGCTAGCGGGCCCAGTGGACGTTGGCCCGCCCTGCTAATAAAAAAACCGTGACAAGTCATATACCTACACCTTCTTCATGAATCACTTTATCTACTAGTGAAAATCTTATGAAAATCCGTTCAGTAGTTTTTGACTTTATTGCGAACAGACAGAAATACAGACAGAGTCGGCAGAAGACTTTATTTTATTTCAATGAAACTATGTAATTTCGATTCGTTTTTATAGTTACGACCACTTAATAAAAATAAATATAAATGATATTACAGACGTAATTGAATGTAACAATAACGTTAATGTGTCGGGTGATTTGATAGAATGTGAAGAAAAATCTATAACCTCAATTAATTTGCCAATATCAATGAGACACTATGACGGCATTTTTCCAACAATTTCAATCGCCGTATTACTTGCCTAACGCTATTGTCTCATTTGCTTACGTCGCTTCTCAGCTATGAAGCAATGTAATTTGAAATTTGCGTCTACACATATCCACTAGTGAGTGTAGTTAGTTCACAATACATATTTAGATTACTACTGCCGGTACAATCACGTTGTGTTCCAACAGTCTCATGCATAATTACCTCGTTATCACACATGCAGTCCGACAGAGCTCGGTCGGAGCTAACACAGCGTTTGAATTTAGTTAACAGAAATAAACTGGAAACACTGTCGGTAGTGCTTAAAGTTAGCGGATTATTTATATGATATTACTGCTAGTTAGTTAAGGCAGTACAGGTTAAATATTATAATAAGCTCAGTATAACTATGCGATAGAAACTAATATGATTAAAGACAGTAAACATTTTAAAATTGCTCTATTAGTTGTAAAGAATCTTCTTGTACTTTTTGAATCTTAGTAATTTTTGAAGTGACACTTCTAATGCGACTTCCAACAAGGTTGCGTTAAACGTTTAACGCTCCTGGGGAGGGGGAATAGAAAGAGATAGAACGAGAAATATAATCAAACATTTCGTATCTTACTTTAGTTATCATAATCTCATTGTAAATGTTTATAGATTTGGATATTTCTCCACTCGAAAATGATAATTGAAAGACGCGATCAATTGTGAATTATAAGCAATGTTAATAAAGTTTGTCTTACAGAAACAACTAACACTAATAACGTTCACTAAAAATCAATTTCTACCTCTTTCTATTTTAATTTCCACATTACGAAGTTTCACTTCTTCCGCGCGGAGGGACTCCACGCACAATTTTTTTTTTTCACCTCTTAATCACAGCATTATTTACTGTTAAATGACCTTAGAAGTGACCTCAAGTACAGCTATCAGTATTACCATTACAAATAGGTACTTGACGGCAGACGTTCAACTTAAAAGTAATATCTGAATAGGCAAGCTTTAAGATATGCCTCCATTACGATATTTTCAATAAATCAGGTTTATTGCAAGATTTGAACATACATCGAAAGATGGGGTCTCCATATATGGTAATACTGCACCATCATCGCTACAAAAAGGTTTTCCATAACTCTCCCTGACTTTAGCAATATCATAAATAAATTGGAAAACCTAAAGCCGTAAGAAACGGTGCCAATTAGAACGCTCGTTCGTAGCCCAATTTACAATTTTAAACTGAACCACGAGTGTTTCGAAACTTAAACGAGCAAACCTTCGAGAAAGTTGGCCTTTGCAAATATTTTTGGTGCTTTATTCTATTTAAACATTTGTTTAATATATATCAGAATACACTCATTGCATTTTTAGAATAACCCGTGCTTAATTACTCTACGTCAATCAAAAAGAGTTACGTTGTCTGGTGTAATAATATGACTAATATCAAAAACCCTGCATTTCCATAACAAGCTTTAGACAAATCAACTAGCATTAACATTTGTAACTAGCTGTACCAAGAGAATACATTAGATATAATTTTGCAAAATATGAATGATCATAAGTAAAAATAAAGAATAAAGCACCACTTTTATGTACGGAGCTGGTCACGCACGTAAACCATGTAGCGTGGTACCTCATTGACATAGGCATCCACACTTCAGTTCTTCTCGGTAATATTTGGTTCTCATCGAGTGACCAATCCGCCCTCATCTCCAGCATCACCCACCAAGCACGTTCATAATCTTCCTTGATAAATAAGCTTATAGAATGCAAAAATAACTTTCAAATCTGGTAGATATTTCCAGATATTATTAGAACATTCAAAAAACCAGAAAATCAATAATATTAGGTCTTTACCTATGAAATTGCCGTTTTGTATGAACAAATTTAAACGAATTTTTTTCATGTATTTTTTATTTGTAGTAATCGAAATAATCACCCATGCAATCAATGCATCTTTGCCAACGCAGTGGCAGTTTATTTTATTGCCCTTCTTAAAGAAATCAGCTGAACGGGAGGCAACTAATTCTTCAAAGGCATTTTGTACTGCCTCTCGGGTATTGAATTTTTTTCCCGCCAAGGAGTTATACAAATTCTGGAAAAAGTAGTAGTCTGTAGGCGCAAGGTCTGGTGAGTAGGGCGGATGACGGAGAACTTCCAACCCCAGTTCTTGCAACTTGGAGACCGTCTGCTGTGCAGTATGAGATCGCGCGTTGTCATGCAGGAGCAGCGGAGACGAGCGATTGACCAATGCTGGTTGGAGATGTGCCAGCTTCTCCATCATTGTGTTCAGTTCTTCACAGTACACATCTGCAGTAATGCTCACCCCGTTTGGTAAGAAGCTGTGATGAATCACACCGGCGCTAGACCACCAAACAGTGACCATCACTTTTCTAGGGGTAAGTTTTCGTTTAGGGCATTGTTTAGGTGCTGAATCAAGATCCAACCAACTTGCTGAGCGCTTGCGGTTATCAAACAGAATCCATTTTTCATCGCAGGTAACAATGCGGTTCAAAATTCCTTCATCTGTGTCTGTTGAGCAGTGCAAGGCACGTCTCGACGCGTACTTCGCGCTGGCGATCATTGAGTTCGTGGGGCACCCATTTGTCAAGCTTTTTTACCTTACCAATTTGACGCAAATGGACCAATATTGTTTTGACGCTAACCTCGAAAGCTGCTGCTAATTCAGCTGTAGATTGTGTATCATCAGCTTCGACAATCGCCTTTAATTCGTCATTGTCATCCAAAGTCTTCGGACGACCGCGAGGTTCATTTTTCAGGTCAAAATTCCCAGAACGGAAGCGAGCAAACCAATAACAGGTGGTGCGTTGGTTTGTAGTGTTAGCTCCGTAAACATCGTTGATGTTGCGTGCCGCTGCCACGACGGTACTCATATTCCATAATTAATCGAATTTTTAACGTATCCATGATGACAAAAAAGATTGAAATGCGATGACAATGTAACACTAATCAATAAACAAATGACTACTTTTGGAAAAAGAATTCCATGTTTTTAAAATAAAATTAATTTGAAATTAGAATTCTTAGCCAAACAAAAAATATTTTGATTTGAAATGGCCAGTACTGCAGAACGGCAATTTCATAGGTAAAAAGACCTATTATTAATGATATTATATATTATTATTATATTTATCTATACTCAATTTATAGAATCACAAAAATATTACTCTAGAATCTAAAAAGTGTTTGGAAATAGATTTATTATTGACAAATTGGAAAAACTACACGTTTATTTCTGACTTCAAGTTAAAAGCGGCCTTTTTAATACGTTTAAAATTTTTTTGTGATATAATTGGCATTTATGTTTCTATATAAGTATGTTTTGAAGAATTGTCGTTGGACTTTTTTATATCAAAGGAGGCGACCGAACAGGTTGATCACCTGATGTTCAGTGAGTATCATCGTCCATAAACACTACTAACACTAGGGGAGTCACAAGTGCAATGCCAGCCTGTGTAAGGGGGAAAGGGAAAGGGGAGGGGAAGGGGGAGGAGGGAAGAGAGGTGGGCCTCCGGCGCTCTCATTGACCGAACGAAACACAACAATGCAAGCATTATTACTTCACGTCGGTTTTCTGTGAGAGGGTGGTAGTACCCTGGCGAGCCGACCCATTCATGCTGAAACCAGTAATAGCTGCAGCTATTATATATGTATATTATACATTTAAGAAAAGGTCAATGTTTGGTATTAATATCTCAATTGTTAACACTCTGGCCCTTATAGCAACAGACTCCAGAATTTAATGATCTTTATTTTCTCACAAAATATTGGTTCCGAAGGAATAATTCTCCAACTATAATTTTTTGCTTGCATGTTTTTTATTTATCCGCGTACAGGTAATTTTAACGAATCAATGCAAATTAATAAATGAACGTGAATTCTGTGAAATGATTGCAACATTATGAATTCCAAAGAATTCTACGAATACTCTGTAACTGATAAATTATTAATGTATACTGTTGCTGTACCGATTATAATATTTTTTATACTTCAATTCGTGTAGTTTTTGTAGCAGCACGACAATGTGACGGTAAATAGCGGTGATGATCTAGAGTTTGGCAATCTATCGCCAGTTGTCGCTGTATAAACCCAAAAATTGAGGAATCAAATATTCACCCAGATCTATCACCGCACATGATTTTTTTTGTTTCATACTTTGTAGGTTTTGCCGCTTGACCACAATCTCACCTAATGTTAAATGAAGACGTGACCTAAAATGGTAAGCACGCTAAACTTAGAGGAGGAATTGGTTCTTAAGTGCAGCTGGCAGACCACATCTATAGGTGCGTGGTGACAGATTTTAATCTTGAGCGTTGTAGCTAGCAAGGAAATTACAGAAGAAGCTTTATCACCATACTATGGCTTCATAACGATAATTACCTTTAACGAAAGCTTTGGTGCATATGCAAGGATTAGAACATTCCTCCTCGCCAGGAAGCATAAGTCAGAGTGTCAGATTTATATCGACTCAACCTCCTCGGTGTTCTTCTCGCACCATTTAGCCGGGTGGGGAGCTACTGCCTTTGCAATACTTCTACCCGAGCCGACAGGTGTTGGCCCTCAGCAGTGCCCTGTCTTAGGTCTGAAGAGGGAAGACTTGGGTCCCTCCCTGATGAATTGGTGGTATGAGCAATGACTGCACCTTAAACACATGTAAGGATTCGAACCTTTAAATTCAGCTGCAACGCGTACTGGATATATTAGTATTAAGTAATTAGTATTAGCGGTCGTATGAGAATTTAACATTTTAAAAATAATGATCACTTATCATATTCGATAAAGCGACAATATACAAAAAATTCTAATAAAATTGCACGACGAAAACGTATCGAGATGCGATTCGAATAATCGTTCCCTCGGGCAAAACTGTCATCAATATTTCAAAGGGTATGATGCGGGTTGACGATTTGCTCGTTTACCGATTCCTTTTTTCCGATAGACCTTGGTTGATTGGAAATCGATCTTATTTACATTTGTATGTGATATCTAATTGTATCCATTGGATATAGTGACCCAATATACCAAATAGTATTGTATACATGTATATATTTATTTATCCATTTTCGTCTGTTTTATTTATATAGGCACTACCTACAAAAGTTTTTGCTCAACATCAATACCGCTGGTTAGCTGGAAGAAAATGCCTCATGGCATTAAGCTCGCCAGTGTACAAATCAAAAGTGCAATAAAGAATTCATTCATTCAATGTTAAGTAACAATAAGCTAGCCACGAAGTAATTCCACAACTTCATAGTAGGACAAAGACAAGAATTTTCAAATTAATTTACTTTTGGCATGATGAATGCCTCTGTATATTTGTGGCTGCACATTGGTAACCACGTGAAAATGTCTTGAAAACGGCTTGATCAAACAGCTAAATTAGGAAGATACATAATATGAAACCAATTAGTTAAGTTAAGTTGTAACATTATATATATTACTTGTGGCATCTCGTAATATGTGTATCGTAACCAAATTTTCTATACTTCAATAAGATTGAGACGTCTGTTGTTTGTCCAAACTAGTTTTTGAATATAATTTCCTGATTGAGTTTGATTGTATTTGTACTGACAGAAGAGAAGTTTTCAGAGTTACTATATACTTAGCTACACATCAATCTTAAAATAGTAATGATAATATTTATCAGATGTAACGATTGAAATAATAATTACAGAATAACTATAACAGAACCCATAAGTAATCTATACGAAGCAGGCAGTTTGAATGAAAAACATTATTACCATGAGATCAAAGTCGCGGACACAGCTAGTAAAATGTTTTTATTATTTTTCATAGTAATTCCTCTACTTAAACTGGAAAACAATCTGCGTACAACGGTAAACGCATAAAAATCTACTCGGACTTATTCAACGATTTTGATTTTATATTGCTGTCGAAAAGAAACATTTTTTTTACTAAATAATTTAATATGTAGATTCAAGATTATTAGATAAGAGAACGCAAGAACACGCATACGTGTCGAATATTTGTTAATCACAAAACAACAATTATCCATAACTGATAAACATAATATAGTATCAATTCAAGAAGAGGATAATGCGTGTTCACTTATTGTCAATGCAAAACGATACATAAACACGTATACAGGAAATAAGTAAAATAATATATAATCAAAATACAATGCAGAACGAATAAAGTAAAGAACAAATCAAATATATTTATGGATAATGGAGCAAATCTTTGATACATATAATATTACAATATTAACCCAAAGTTACTATTCCACGCGGATGAAGTCGCAGGCAGGAGCTAGTTTATGATATAATTTAAGGACTGTAGTATAATTAGATAAAGAAAATATAGTATGTAATAAAGATATAAAAATTATCCTGCAAAGCTTGAGATTAATTTGTTCGCTCTGCTAGTCAAGTAAACCGATCTTCACAGTGTCTGCAATTACTTTGATATACAGTTGATGTTGAATTTCTAATAAACTCGATAACCACTCCATCGTAATTCCAAGATCGCAGATAGAATTAAAAGATATATAACTCAATTCATTTTTATTTCGAAACATGTCGAAAATATTGTAACAAAAACCGATAATCTTAATATATATATTTCTTGTGTGCGTGTGTATGTGACTGAACTCCTCCTAAACGACTGGACCGATTTTGATGAAATTTTTTGTGCGTGTTCGAGTGGATCCGAGAATGGTTTAGATTCACAATTGGAACCGGTAGGTGGCGCTGCGATCGACTTTTAGGATTTTTTTTGTTTTCAAGGCAGGACGACGTCCGCCCGGTCCGCTAGTAGTATATAATAACAGTCTTCGTTTTAACTTAAACAAAAAAATATTCTTTGGATCTTTTGTTTTATTTAAACTATCTAATACTAGCGATTTTGTCTAGGTTTTTTCGTATCTTAAAAACATATTTTATGTACAGAGGAAACAACATAAAAAAATTGTACTATACAATATCATTTTCTTATGAAATTTCTGTGTCAACAATGTTATCTGTTTATTTCCCCTCTCATATATATGCGCACCATACCGCTTGCTTCATTTCATATATAGGTAACATCAAGCAAAATATAGTGCATATAAAAAGTGTAGTTTCTTAAAATTTGTGTATCTTTATTTGAAATTAAGATACGGTGGTCCTTTTTTCATTTAGATAAGGACCTAAGTGCTTAAGAAGTAGCATTAAAGATGAATGGAAATCTAAAACTGCCTGCAACCGTAAGGGGAATACTTTTTATTAACTTGTCAATGTAACTTTTTATTGTATATTTTATTAGCTGCACACGCGACTTCGTCCGTGTGTAACCTTATCGAAAAAAAGGCGATTAATAAAGTGATCTGAATGTCTTAAGTCCATTTACTTGTCAATAATAATCTAAAAAGTACAGACACGCAAGATTTACATTCTCATTATATGTATAGAAGATTAATAAAAACTTTTAATTGAAGTGTTTTAAAAACGAAAAGCGTAAAATGTTGTCGACATGCTGATAGAGATTTTAACGGAAAAAATAAATAACGGCCGAAGTATATTTTATATTAAATGGGGCGACATCCAGAACAATTACGTAGCTCGTTTCGAGACGCTTAAACAAAATAATTACACTGTCTGCACTACGTTGAGATATTAATACCGGTAATAAATTAAAGACTTTTGTCTGTTTGTTCAACTTAAGCTGTTTCGCTGACAATAAAACTGTTGTTATATTTTATATAGTAATAACATGAAACGCGGCCAACAGCCGAGAGAAATAAGTACATGATATCAACAATTATTTAATCCCTTATTTCTCGCAATGATTTTCAGTCTTGTTGAACGTAGTCATTTATATTTAATCGGTACATGTAACGATTGTTTCCGATTGGATTGCAGTAGCCGTATATCAAGTGTTTCACTTACAATAGTGGCAAGATGAACTGATATCAAACAATCTATATGCACGTAAAAAAGAGAATTAGAGAGCTTATAATGTTAACATTATAGGTAATTACTAGATTTTACATGTGGTTTCGTTCACGTTAATACAGATTTGACCTATCCCTTGAGCATTTGTTTTTCTGGATGAACGGCCACTATTTATTTTTCTATACCGCTGATAATATGTATGCAAACTTTCATCATGATCGGTTAAGTAGTTAAGGAGTGAAAGCATAATAGACAAACAAACTCACATTCGCAATTATAGTATTAACTAGATATGCCCTCGGCTCCGTCCGCGTGGAACCTTATGTAATAAAACCGTGACTAATAAAATCATCTGAATGTATTAAGTCCATTTACTTATCTATTTTTCTCTCGTACTTAAGTCTCGTCGTCATTACAATTACAATAACTTTTGATAGAGTGAACCGATTTTAAGGAAACCAAGGTTAAATATTACTCGGGGATATGCTTTATGATTTTCTTGGTGAGGTTTTATTGCCAACGTAGGCACTTTAGCAGTGATGCGTGTTCATACTAACAGACAATTCTAAGAATGATTGAAATTTATTTTATTACTTAATCTAAGATACCTTCAACATTTTTTTTACAAAAGTCTAAAAAGTACGGACACGTTAGGTTTACATTTTTATTATATGTATAGATTAGGACTAGTCAAGATTAATCAGTCTTTAACAATTATCGATTGATGTAATCTCCAATGAAAATTATTTAAACATTCCGCCGAGTGAATTTAGTAAAATCCTTCCGAAATTCGCACACTATTTATAGGGTGATTCGCAAAGCAGTTTCCCGTTTCGCACTGTAGTTATAAATTGTTAGACTTTACGCTATCCGCTTAAAATTAACAGGGATTTCCGACAGACCACGATAAATCCGGTCCAGATTCAAGGTTCCTTAATTAAAGGGCCTGACCCCAGTCGGTCCAGGGTTTTAATCTTCGTAGTGTTTGTAAATTATAATAGTTTGTTGATGCGAACTGTTTCGTATCTAGAAAAGTTGTGTGTAGTTCACACTCTGTAGAAGTGAAACTTAATATTCTGATTATTTTTTGTGTAAATGAAATTGTGTAAATAATACACAACACAAAATAATTTTAACAGTGTACGACAGTCACTACGATCGCGATCCAACAGAATATAATGTGCTATAGATTTCAACGTATTTCGAGTGCATCTATGTTGACATGTTGCTATTTTAAATTATTCTACGTTTCTGCATTTACTATTTGCCAATTAAGCTTAAAACGTGTATTTGTCACACTTGACATTGGCGAAATTGCCAACATAAGCAGAGGTCATACCGAAAAAAAATAGAATATACTAGCTCATTCTCTCACAGCTTACCACCTATATATACATTTAAAGATATCGCTTGTTCGTTACACATTTTCGTTCCATAAAATACAATTCACACCATCCCAAAAAAGTTGAACTTCAAAACATATTATTCAGGGCGATTTGAAAGTAGCATAATCTATATATATATAAGAGATTCCCACCTATATATTGACTCATCACGATATCTCTGGAACCATAAGGCGTAGTTTTTATCTAATTGTTTCTTTTGTTTCCATTGTTACCATTTTAACCCATATTGTTATATAACGTTCGCCGGGATTCTGGTTAAGTGCAAAAACTAACCAAGTATAAAAAAGTGTGTGTGTACTTATGTAGACGCGTTAGAAGTTATACTTCTTTGGCGTAACAAGATAAAAATCTTTTGAAAAATTTTATGCTTCGCCTTATTCTACGTTTGTAGAAAAAACGACACGAACAATAGAAAAAAGGTATTTAATACATTGAAAGTTTTAATACAAAGAAATACAAACAACAAATACAAAGAAACAAAATGTTGACTATAGCTAACTTCAGGGTATCGGTTTTTCGTGACGGTGTGCGCGCGCATCGTAAAAATTTACTCTCATCATTTTTCCCTAACGCACCAAAAGAAGTATATCTTCAAGAATCAAAAAGCAATGTATCTTGACTAAATGATCCTGAAGACTTAAACTTATTGAGTTGACATAATTCGTCATAAAAAGTAAATATTCACGTGGCTTCCTTTAACAAATAAAAAACACTTTAAAATGATCTCTTTGGAGTTAACAGATATAATTTTAGAATGAAGGTCATATCTCAGTTTAGGATCATATTTGAACCTTTTCATACTTGTTTACATACTTTATGTTATGTTGATATGGTCTAAGGTGGTAAAGATGCTAAGCCTAGAATGCTGCCTCTCAAATGCAGCTGCTGGAGTACATCAACACGTGGCGACTGATTTTCAACTTAAGAGTGTAGCTATCCAGGTGGACTTTGAAAAAGTCCTACCGCTGTGAAAATAAATTAAATGAACTAAGTTGTAAAGAGTAAATAGTTGTAGGAAAAGGGTGATTCTTATAGTGGTTTTAAATGTTTGATGAATTTTATTACATTCAAAAATGTTAAATATTTACTCCCTGATTATGCATATCACGCTGTCCAGTCACATGTAGACCCAAACCCTTCAACTATAATTAAGTATTGTACAAGAACAAAGCGATAACAATAATATATGTGATAGTTATAAAAAAAAATACTTCTAGAAATATTCTTAATCTAATTTAAACTGATTTGAGGGATTTTTTACAGGTTAAAATGTGAAAATAAAAGTACTAGATAAAAAAGAATTATCATATTATAAAAGCGTACGGAAATTGGGCGAACACCTGATCCCTAAACAGAAAAATTCAAGTACTTAGGCTCTGTGCTTACTGAAGACGCCAATGCAGAAGCTGATGTTTCTCACAGGATAAATGTTGCATGGCAAAAGTGGCGAGCGCTTACAGGGGTGATGTGTGATCCTCCTATACCAATTAAAACAAAAGGAAAAGTCTACAAAACTGCAATCCGACCAGCGCTACTATATGCAAGAGAATGCTGGACTGTCAAAAAGGCCCATGAACAAAAAGTACATGTCAATGAGACGAAGATGCTGAGGTGGGTGGGAAATGTCACTCGACTCGATAAAATACCCAATATATATATACGTGGAAGCTTTAAAGTCCCACCAATCGTGGACAAAATGACCAAAAACCGCCGCAGACGGTATGGACATGTAAAAAGACGTAAGGAGGATCATGTGGTCCAACTAGCTTTGAACCTTCCCGAACGCAAAAGAGGTAGACGCCGCGCACCTTCAACTTGGTGGTCAAATATTGCTAAAGACCTCGAGAAAGTCCAGTTACAAGAAACGACAACCCAAGAAGGATTAGTTTGACGCAAAAATGTGAGGAGACCCGACCCCAAATAATGTGAAAAGGGATGGACAAAGAAAAGACGGAACCACGAGCGAAGCTAGTATCAAATATTATTATATGACACTTTATTATACAATCTGAAACGGATAACATTTACTGAAAAAAATACATTCAATACGATACCACAACGTAACAATTTATATTTTTCATAAAAGTTGACTTTACACAGAACTTGTAGCATTTTATGGGTACACTATCACGCCGAAACATATCTGCTAAGTTGTAAATTTTCAACGACATTTATACTCTCTTATTTGAACAGAACCGAAACTTTTGCTGCAAGATAACCAAAGCGCACGCTCCACATTCACTTGCTTGTGTAGTTTTCTTTAGTGCTGTATAGTATTCGGAAACTCGTTCCAAAAGTTTGCTACCGCGATCCCACTGTTGGCAATTTTACACGTTACAAAGAGTGTACGATGCACAACAAACATTTTGAAAATATGGAAATTTAATTTGGCATACTCCTTTTTTAAACTAAATTTTCTTTAGGCGCGTTAAACGATATTATTGGTAGGAGATAGATTTATAAGTTCGCGTCAAGACATGCTAAGTGAGCATAGCCGGCCGAATCGCGCTTACGCAGCTTACGTCCAACTAGCGACGCGTAGTATAGGGGCCTGTGTACATGTAATATTGATATTTTGCAGCTCATCATACGTTTGATTGATTAATAGAGTTTATAAAAATGTATATAATTATTGCTCCGAGTGCCCACAGATATAAAACCACATGAATGTCAATAATTTCAATAAACAAATTCAGAAATTTAAATATTGTCATTCACACTATAAATAATATGAAAATCCAAAAGAGTTTTTATTGTTCTGAGTTTTCAATTCTTTTTAATTTTATTTCTGACAATCATCTAGTACATTACTACACCCATTGTCGAGTAAGTAACAATATTACAAGTTTCTTATGATCATTTCAACGTGATGGTGACCGTCTTGTTAGAACTTTCCAGGAAGTTTTTGTGGTATCTCAAACTACATGCACCGTGGTATTATCTCCCATCCGCCTCATTTGTGGACAATAATCTAACTATATTACGTAAAATACCACCAATATTATAAAATATACAGTTGAATAATATAAGATTATGAATAAGATATAAAATCCACTGCACGACAGACTAAAATCTCGGAGTACAAAAACTCGGAGTACATACTGTTTTAATGTTCGTGACAAATCTCATATTAAAATTTATTATTTGTGCGTTAGAATGCTTATTGTGGACGAACAAAACTTCTTTTGTCAATCTGTTGTATGTTTAATTAGTCTTTGAGTACCAAGCATAAAATTACCAATTTGTTTAATTATTTCTGTAACATTGTTTAAATTTTTTGCATGACAGGTTTACATAACGAATTATGTCAACTCAAGAAGTCTTTAGTGAAGATATAGCTCTCCGATTTTTTTATCTTTTGTTAATTTTAGGATGCTATATGACTAAAATGGCTACACCAAACGAAGTTCCTTCACACAGCGTGCGATAAGAGTCGACTGGTAAATATCGTCAAGTAAGGAAAATACGTTATGCTCATCTGTCTCTCCCTACATACAATGTTCTCTCTCTCTTTGTCTCTTTCTATTGTAACAAGATGCCTCTGTATGCGAATATCGAAATTTGAGCAAAGGAGTATTTTACGCTGCCGTTGTATTACGTTGTAATTAAAAAGGTGAAGTAATAAGTAACCTTTTTAGATATAGTATAATTAACTGCCGGTTATACGAGTATGTTCTCAATATTGAATACGTGGAAATTATATCAGTGTTTATTTGTTATATATATAAGAGATTCCCACCTATATATTGACTCATCACGATATCTCTGGAACCATAAGGCGTAGCGACTTGAAATATGGTAGGAATATTCCTTTCGCCGAGTAGAGGTCAGCTAAGAACGGATTTTACGAAATTCCACCCACAAGGGGGGTTGCAGGGGGTAATCAGGGCGGGACAACGTCAGCCGGGCCCGCTAGTTTGTTATAAATTAAATTATGTATGACAGAAATACAAGTATTAACAAAAAATCTATAAAAAAATGCCTCACTGTTAATGTTTGGATATAAAATAAACCATGCAAAGTTTAAAAAGGCGTACTAAAGGCTTCTAATATGTAATTTAGTAGTTCACGCGAGCGGAGTTGTGCGTGCAGTTCGTTATAAATATTAAAGACCAATATATATATAGGCACCAGAGCAATAAATTTTCTAAACATGTCACCTGGAAGTAAAATCAGCAAACCTACATAAGGTGAGATTTTACACGCGTAATGTATTTTTCTTAAGTGAAAATTTCTTTAGACGCCTTTCACACTTTGGGTGAACAAGACTCATGGAACTTGCGTCATCGACACGGCATGCTTCCCATGAGCTATATGTATACTGTTTTATTATCAGGGCGGGACAACATCCACCGGGCCCGCTAGTTTTAAAAAATCTAGACTATAATTAATTTCAAAATTTAAAAAAGAACACAGTTATTTCATTGAGTTTTCACTTCTGTCGGCATTCCTTATGACTGCTTTGATTTTTTTAAATGTTTATATTCAATACCAGTTTTGCACGCAGCTCCATTCGCATTAATATTGATTTTGAAGATAAAATACAGATCATGTTATTTGGTGAGGATATAGCTGTGGGTGATTTAAAAAAAAATAGTTTTAGTACTTTTTGAGTTTATCCATTACAAACAAAAAAATCGAATATATTATTTGTATAATAGTAATATGTAGTGTTTTCTTTCTTTATTTAAATTTTTAATATGACTATTTTTGACTCAATATTGATGGTGTACTTGGTTGGACGATTAAAAAAAATTCTGTCTTATTTCTTGACACTCGACTCACACAGTAAAAATAAGTAATACTTAAAAAGGGTAAAAGACCTGCTCCTATAGGGGATCGAATTAAAAAGTTTTTTTTTAAATATAGGTTATTCCTGCTATATAGGTATAAAGTAGCTTATAATAAATAAATAAAATAATTCTAAAATAAGTATTAAGTTATCAACAAAATGACTTTTTTGATTGTTAAAAAGCATTGGTGCTTTTATTATAACTTGATGATAGTGACAATAATGATGACTATTCTGATGACGATAATGATAATAACAATAGCTGTGGCCGTGACAATGATTAATAAAACTAAAAACTTGAAATTATTGTATTGTCATCGATTCTTGATAAAACCGCTCAATCTATTATAACGTTTGTAGGGGATGAATATCACTTTCAAATATTCCGTTACATACATTGATAAATAGACATATAAATATATGTAAAATAATGAAATATCACTTTTGTAGCATACAGTCATCCCAAGGCTTTATGAGTACATTCACAGGGATTTGGTGAAAACATCAGCGATAAGCGAGAACCGTCACAAACGGCAACTGCTGACGTCAATTCTCATTGCCGTATATTTATTTATGTTTTTGTCCCGCATATATTGTTTGCGATGCGAGTAACTGTGACAATAAATCCTTTCAGTTCTTTCTTTTCTTTTTATTTAAAATAGTTTTTATTGGATATATTGTTCTATTTTGTTAACAGCATGACTGAAATTTATGTTCCCCTATGGATTATTCTCGACACTCTTTGTACTATGAGAAAACTATTTCTTTGCTTAATATCATTACATAGTATAAAACAAAGTCCCCTACCGCGTCTGTCTGTCTGTCTGTTCGCGATAAACTCAAAAACTACCGAACGGATTTTCATGCTGTTTTCACCGGTGGACAGAGTGATTAATGAGGAAAGTTTTAGTATATAATTTGTCAAGGATTTTTTCATAATCCGAGAGTTCCGATCGGGCTGTCGTGCTGACCGGACGCGTGCGCTTAGTGATTCTCGATTCGTCGTTATACTCGTGATAGTGACGTCATCCGTACAAGTACGCGAAGTGTTATTTTTACGTGTTCGTCTCGGTTCGAGAATCTCGGGTTTTCGCGATTACTCGTTTCTTTGTTTGTCAATCGTGTCAATCGTTGTCGATCGTACGTTCTTGTCAGAACGTAGTCAATCGCCGCGTTCTTTTCAGAACGCGGGAAACTTAACCGTACTTATCAGTACGTGCAAACCGCACTTTTCAGTGCGTTCGCCGTGCTCGCCGTGCTCTACGTGTCGTCGTCCTCCGTGGTTCGCGCTGCGTGTCGTCGCGTCGCGTAGAAGCGAAGAAAGAAGTGTTAGGGCTTCCCCCTAGGCACTGTAGGTCCCCTGTGAGGCATTGCACATCGCCCACAGCTCCCTTTGATCCGGACTCGGGATAGTCCGTTAAATTCATTAAGGCGCGCCCCCCTGCCCCTCTGGCAGGGAGGTTTTGTATGTCTTCCCCCGCCCCTCTCCCCTCCTCAGGCCCCGGTATGCCTGCTTCTTCAACTCCGAGAAGCCATATTCAAGCTTGGTCCAGGTCTCATAGACAAATACGACGCGTACGCTGAAAGGCGTCGCGCCGAGTTTTCCAACTCCTCACTGCCCGTTCCATCGGGGCCGACTCTGCTCAATGATTTCATTCAAGAGCTTGACACCCACGCCCCAGGCGGTCCCCCGCCGAGTAAACCGGTTGTCCCACCTGTCTTCACTTTGAAGAACTCCTTCTCCCTGCTCCCGCAGGAGAGTCTGTCCGCTGCTCACGAAGCAGCCATCCCCGTCTCAGATGAGGAAGGCTCCCTTATGGAGCAAGATGAGTTTATCCCAGTTGTGCGCCGCCATAAGCGGGAGCACCCCCCCACCTCATCCGATAGCGAAGGCCGTCTGCCTTCTAGTAAGAAACGGTCCCCGATAGGTGGCGCTAGTGCGCCGAAAAAGGCCCCTAAGGCTCCCCTCCCCGACAGTCCGGCTTCACCGGACGCTGCGGGTTCCGCAGCTTCGGGCAAGAAGCCCCGCCCACCTCCACCCGTCACGATCCAGGACAAAGCGTCCTGGGTAGAAATCTCGAGCTTGCTGGAAACAGCAAAAATTCCCTACACCTCCGCCACCAATACCGCTTCAGGTATCCAGGTGAAGGTACCGACCACCACCGCCTATCGCGACCTCACTCGTTTCCTTCGGGACAACAAGTGGGGCTTCTTCACGTACTCCCTCGAGGAGGAACGAAAACTGCGAGTCGTTATCCGCAGAGTCCCCTCTGAACTCCCAACATGCGACATTTCCGATGACCTCGAAGGGCAGAAGTTCCCTGTTCGAGAGGTGCATCGCATGCGCTCTCCGCGCACCCGATTACCATACGATATGGTTTTAGTAGTCCTAGATCGCACCCATGAAGGGAAAGCGATCTTTAACCTCTCGACCCTCTGCGGCCTCTCCGGCGTTATCGTCGAGCCGCCGCGCAAAACGTCTATACCCTCGCAGTGTCACAACTGCCAGGTGTACGGACACTCCGCACGAAACTGCAGCCTGAACCCAGGTGCGTTAAGTGCCTTGGCGACCACTCCACTAAGGAGTGTTCTCGTCAGAAAAACTCCTCCGACCCTCCGAGTTGCGTTCTGTGTCGAGGCGTGGGTCATACCGCGAATTATCGCGGATGTCCCCGCGCACCGCGCACAAAACTCCCTCGCTATCCCAGGCGGGCGGCGTCGCCGTCTAGGGCGGCCGCCGCCCCCGCCCGCCCCCGACCTCCGCCTCTCATGTCCCGAGAGGCCTTCCCGAGCCTGCCGAGCGCGTCTCGCGCACCGGCAGCGTCCGCACCCGCGACTAGCGCGCCCCCCCGCCCCTACCGGGCCCCTCAGGCCCCGTGGGCTCCTAAGCCCGCGTCTCAGCCGATCCCGAAATCCCAGGCGGCTAAGCCTTCACAGGCCGACCCCGCATACTCCTTTTCCCTATCGAGCATTGACTACGTAGGTCAATTGCTCATTTTTCACGAGATCTCGGAGATCTCGGCATACGAAGAGACGGTCCGAAATCCGTCTCTAGGTCCCTTGACAGCCATACATAGGTTTCCAGCCATTTCGGCTACCCTGCAACGGCTCGTGCGCGCCGCCGTTAATAAATAAATAACTCGTATAAGTCAGAGTAAATCCGTGTATTTACGTCTCACTTCCCCTAAAACGATCAAGTAATAATAATAATTTTTGCTATTTCTATTTTTAGATTCCGGCGCCGACGCCGTTCAGTAAACTTTAAATTCGATATTTTAATATGCGTGTTTGCGCCCACGCACGCGTAACCTTCTCTGACGCCGCCGTGAGAGAAGGATCCCTCGTTAGTTAGTTCCCGCACACATCGCGGTTCTCAGTGATATCTCGAGCCGAGGTCGTCCCCGGATGGAGCCCCCGAGATAGCACTTTCGCGATACAGTGACTCACCTACATCACTTGCACTCACACATGAGATCAACTCTCAACACACGTGCACATATATACACATGGTTGACGGGTTTGTTTTTTTTCCCTTTTTCGAGCTGAATCGAATAGTTTAGCTAGTTTCATTCAGATATACACGTACGCATTTGTGAATCATGCAATCTCGATTGTATGATTCACAAATGAATATATGTATGAATAGTTAGAATAGTTTAGCTAGGTCAGACGCGAATTTTGTCAGGTAACAGCCCAAGCCGAGGTGTGCCGAGCACCCTTGTGTATGTTACCTAAAAACCAAATCGGCTGAGTGCCTTAAGCGCTCGCCTTAGTAGTCCGGTGAAGCTGTAAAGACCTTTCCAGGTCAATAGCATAGTCAGTTCGAAAAAAAAAAAAAAAAAATTTCATAATCCGGGTGGGACAACGGCTGCCGGGCCTGCTAGTATTATATAAAATACATTTTATATTTTGTTGCTTCCGTTGTATATTAACATTTTAATTATATTTGCGAAAAACAGTTTATTTATTTGCTTGTTACGCTTTCACGCCTTAACTACGAAACCGTTTAACATGAACTTTCGCATACAAATTGTGAAAAATACAGAAAAGCATATAAGGCACATTCATCTAGAAATAAAGCAGTATTCTTGAAGATAGGTCAAATTAACACTAATGCAAGCGAAACTGTGAGCACACATATTTATTAATGTATTGCTTTAATAGGTTATCTGTACTCAGTAATCTGTTAACGTAATTCCTTTTTCGCTTGCCTCATGTTGTAATCAATACCTAAGGATGCAGAATCTTTTATGCGAGGCATGTTAGCGACGACTAGCGATGAATTGTGATTATATCTGATGGTCATCTTTAATTTTTGATTAAAGAAGACGTTGCTTCATAAAAATCCATTATTAAATATTATAGTGAATGTTATTTTTAACTTCCACTAAGAATTGATTGGCTGCTGCCATGTCTCACTGCAATACAGAACGTTTGGTTTTATTTGCCCATTTCAACCTGAAAACGTACAATCTGAAAGAAGTCATGGAAAGACTGAAATACTATTACTAACTACTACTAATTATTACTAATACTAATTACTGTGACTAAACAACAAAAAGTAATTAAAAACACGTCCTTGTTGACGATTTAACTCGACGTTGGCAGATGGTTGACCTGCCATCGGTTGACACTGTCATGGGTGTTGATAACTGTAATGTATTAAAATTATAACAAATTAAAATACGTTACAGACTAACCACCCTATCCTTCCAATCCAATCCTTCCAATCGGACCCTAACCTTTTAGGTAGTAGAGCCACGCTGAAGCTATAACTGGTTTCAGCATGAATGAGTCGGCTCACCCGGGCAGTAGTACCACTGTCTTAACGAAAACCGACGTGAAGTAATAGTGCTTGCATTGTTTCGTTTCCTACGGTCAGTGAGAACGCCGGAGACTCACCTTCTTTAAAAGGCCAGCAACGCACTTGCGACTCCCCTGGTGTTGCTGGAGTCTATGGACAGCGGAGATCACTTACCGTCAGGTGACCCGTTTGTTCGTTTGCCCCCTATAATATTAAAAAAAACCTTACCATAAGGTTCGTCTCTTATATGTTGAAATAAAAAAAAATATTAAAGAAACATTTGAAAATATAGAAAGATTTAAGAATTATTATTGTGTACATAACAAACTGGTGTAACGTTGTTTCACACTTCCAGTAATAAACTAGTTACGAGGTGCGAGTTGCGGTCTCAGTTTAATCAGAGAGCTAACTAGTTCTGACATGTCCCCCGGTAATTGTTTCTGCGCCGGGTTTAACGCTCCCCCGAGATTTGCTCCGCACCGGCCAGAGACATGGAGGATTTATTTGTTGCTGACAGACCCAACGCAGGGTCCAGCTTGTTAATTGTTTCATAAATATGTGAACACATAATTTGGAAACGTTGTAATACTTTTTTTAAAGTTCGTAAATCTGTAAATAAATAAAAGCTGCATCTAACTTTTGTCTTTAGATGAATAGATTTTTTTTCACGTTATCAAAAGAAAAATTTGGATATATTTATTTTTTCCCATACCATCGACTATATTATATGTATTTTAATAAACTGACAATTATAATTTATGTACACGTTCGTAGCAAACGTAAGAGAATAAAATTGATAAAAATATACCCAGTGATTATAGTACCTATACTTTTTTTGGCAAGAAAGAACAATAATATTAAAAAAAACAACATTTTGGTCGAATTGCAACCATTGGACGATTATTAATATATTAAGTCTTTACCTATGAAATTGCCGTTTTGTATGAAAAAATTTAAACGAATTTTTTTCATGTATTTTTTATTTGTATTAATCGAAGTAATCACCCATGCAATCAATGCATCTTTGTCAACGCAGTGGCAGTTTATTGATGACCTTCTTAAAGAAATCAGCAGGACGGGAGGCAACAAATTCTTTAAAGGCATTTTGTACTGCCTCTCGGGTATTGAATTTTTTTCCCGCCAAGGAGTTATCCAAATTCTGGAAAAAGTAGTAGTCTGTAGGCGCAAGGTCTGGAGATTAGGGCGGATGACGGAGAACTTCCAACCCCAGTTCTTGCAACTTGGAGACCGTCTGCTGTGCAGTATGAGGTCGGGCGTTGTAGTGCAGGAGCAGCGGAGACGAGCGATTGACCAATGCTGGTTGGAGATGTGCCAGCTTCTCCATCATTGTGTTCAGTTCTTCACAGTACAAATCTGTAGTAATGCTCACCCCGTTTGGTAAGAAGCTGTGATGAATCACACCAGCGCTAGACCACCAAACAGTGACCGTCACTTTTCTAGGGGTAAGTTTTCGTTTAGGGCATTGTTTAGGTGCTGAACCAGAATCCAACCAACTTGCTGAGCACTTGCGGTTATCAAACAGAATCCATTTTTCATTGCAGGTAACAATGCGGTTCAAAATTCCTTCATTTGTGTGTTTGTTGAGCAATGCGAGGCACGTCTCGACGCGTACTTCGCGCTGGCGATCATTGAGTTCGTGGGGCACCCATTTGTCAAGCTTTTTTACCTTGCCTATTTGACGCAAATGGACCAATATTGTTTAGACGCTAACGTCGAAAGCTGCTGCTAATTCAGCCGTAGATTGTGTATCATCAGCTTCCACAATCGCCGTTAATTCGTCATTGTCGACCAAAGTCTTCGGACGACCGCGAGGTTCATTTTTCAGGTCGAAATTCCCAGAATGGAAGCGAGCAAACCAATAACAGGTGGTGCGTTGGTTTGTAGTGTTAGCTCCGTAAACGTCGTTGATGTTGCGTGCCGCTTGTGCCACGTTGCTGCCACGACGGTACTCATATTCCATAATTACTCGAATTTTTAACGTATCCATGACGACAAAAAAGATTGAAATGCGATGAAAATGTAACACCAATCAATAAACAAATGACTACTTTTGGAAAAATAATTCCATGTTTTTAAAATAAAATTAATCTGAAATTAGAATTCTTAGCCAAACAAAAATTATTTTGATTTGAAATGGCCAGTACTGCAGAATGGCAATTTCATAGGTAAATACCTATTATATAAAATATTTTTTTTTTAGTTGCTACATATTACATTACTAAGTTTATAACCAATATGGAAATCAGTAAAGTTGCTCAAGAGGCGATCAAATATACTGTTTCGTCGTTACAATAAAATATTCATTATAACAAGACTTCCATTTTCATTTCTGTATTGTATACGTTTACTTTTGTTTGAGTTCGTTCCTTTGTTCGGTAACCGAATAAAGTACTCTTACAAAGGCGATGTCTATAAAAACGGGTCAATCTCAACACACGCTCGGTAGGTAGCAAGTTAACAAACAACTTGTGAAGCTGCCAAAGTTAATCAAATGCCCGTCGCGGCTTCTTCCATAGGCCAAAGCACAAACTCATGCGGTAATCAATTTTTAACGAATTCTGTTTAGAAATAATTTCAAACGTTTCGTGAAATTGCACACTCACTAAAAAAACAGAAAATGTATATATCGCAGTTTATTTTAAAAATGTGGGGTACCAAATATGTTTTAAAGTGGTTTTTTTTTGCATCGCATCATATTTTTTCGTCCACCGTACGTCGCATTACAACCGGCTGCGGAGCAGTGGTAAAGTGGAACTTGGAAGGCGCTCTGTAGATTAGCCAAAGTCAATATGGCGGCGCCCATGGCTCAATTCAAAAAAAGATTTAAATAAATATTATTCTCAGTTTTTAAAATGCGTCTATCATCTGAATTTATTATGTATTCCGTACTCTAATACGGATATTGAAATAAAAATGTATAGTCGGATATTTTGTCTACTATTGATTTCCCATTATGATACTTATTTTTCAGTTATTAAATTAAGAGTAAAAACGCGATTTTAATAGCCTAAATCGAATCATTTTCCAAAAGCAAATCAGTTAAGAGCCTATGATTCGAAAAAAGTTTCATTTGCATCATGGTTCCATAAAACTACACAATTTTTATATATATTTCTTTAGTGAAATAAATTAAATGTACACGTAGTTCTGATTTCAAACACAGATATAGCAATATCATAAAATTACATGTGTAATAAATAATTTATATATACATATATTATAATGAAAATACAGTTTCTTAAAGGCTCAATAGCGTCAAAACTATTCAACATATCGACACCGTACTGTAACCATTTTATACAGAATTTTTTGTAGACAGTTCTAGGACACTTATTTTTTTGATTTCATTGACTGTCTGATATTTATAATGCATAACGATGCAGACGGGTATAAGCCAGTCTTTTTCTATAAAACGCAAACGCTCATGACTTAAACTAACTCATACAGTAATTGTTTTAGTTTCTCCCTTCACTGTTTGACGTTTAATTACAACCGGATAGCTTTGTTTATTGTTCTATGCAAATATATTACACAAATACGCAAATGTCATTACATTACACAATCGAAATTATAGGCGGAATATTGTGGTTCTAGTAATACAGTATTATTGAATTTAATACTTGATTCAAATAAACAATATTGACAATATTACACGTGAACCGTTTCAATCACTAGATTATAACTAGACACGAGAACAAGATTTCATACAGAGTTTAAGCGATGATAGCTTAGTTGATAACGTTTCGGACACCGCGTCGATGGACGTAAATTTGAATCCTTGCTACTGAGTTGGACCTTTCGGTGGAAGAAGGTAAGTTGGTAGCTGGTAGGGCTACGCTAAACCTATTAATGGCTTCAGTATGAATGGGCCTTCTCGCCTGGGGTAGTACCACCCTCTCACAGAAAACCGACGTGAATTAACAGTGCTTGCATTGTTGCGTTTCGTTCGGTCAGTGAGAGCGCCAGAGGCCCACCTCTCCTCCCCTTCCCCCTTCCCTTACGCCCCCTCTCACCCCAAGACAAGTTGGCAACGCACTTGCTACTCCCCTGGAGTTGCAAGTGCCTATGGACGGTGGTGATCACTTAACATCAGGTGACCCACATGTCCGTTTGCCTTCTGCGATATAAAGAAAAGAAAAAAAAGGAAACAACGTGATGAAACCATAGCATGGTGGTAGGGATTTTTCCAAGTCCGCCTCGCTAGCTACCACCCATAAATTGAAAATCTGTCGCCTAACACTTGTCGATGTGTTCCAGTGGCTGCGCTTCAGAGCCAGACGTCTCTAGGCTTAGCGTGTTAAACTACATCATGATTTAAAACTACATAAGACTGTAGTGAAACGTTAAAACTTATAAAATATTAAAAAATATAATTACATACTGAGCTTTGCTTTGAAATCAAAATCAAAATATAAATTATCCTATCTCTCAAGTTGGACCAAATTATACATAAATGCCAACTTTCATGAAGATTGGTTAAGTAGTTTCCGAGTTCATCGTGGACAAACATCATGGCACTGTATTTTTATATATAAAGATATGTAACTCATATATATGCTATATCACTCTAAAGTTTCATCATAATCCATAAGTAGTTTTTGCGTAAAAGAGTAACCCAATATACCTTTTTTTTACATGGCGAAAACCCCTACGGATACCCACCCTAGCAGGGCAGCTAAGGGTGGGTTATGTCCGACTTGCACGAACTAAAACCCCATGGTTCCTTCTCACGTCTATTGGCCGAGGAGCAAGAGTTGCTGACTGGAACTGCGTCTGCTCCTTTATAACATTTACCAGTTTTTGCCCGCAGTTTCGCTCGCGTAGGTAGATTTGACTTATCCCTCGGTAACTGTACCTTTTATTTAATAATAATAATAATATATAGTAATAATTTATCAAATTCAGATATTACATCCATTTGTTTTTGTTAGTAAAACTTAGCCTATGTTAAAGGTATACAGCATGTTTTAGAACTATTTACAAATTTCTTCACCCGCACAATCAAAAGTTAAACACACGTTTTAACAACTTTGCCGATTTGTGAACAAACTAACTATCAGATCTGCTTGATAATATCTTCAAAACACTATTTGAGCTGCCCCACATTCCATCCATATACTACAATATCGAGGCAGCCCCAACAATGCCCTGAAGACATTGTTCTCCTGTATACGCAATGCATTGTACGCAAGCAGTGTATATGAGGTCCAGAGATTGCTGGTATAGAAGCTCTGGCAGTAGGCTTTAAATAATGTTATTTTTACACTTGGTGTGCAACTTGTAAACCTCTGGACCAGCATATTTCCTCTCACCGACAATGCCCTGCGCTCTCTTTCTTTGTCCTTATTATCTTTCATTTGATGAAATGTACTTTTCTGTAACCTTGAAATGTGTACACAAAATCTTATTAAGATTGATTGAGTAATTAAGGCATGAATGCGTAACAAACTAGTTCACATTCTAATTTATATTATTAGTAAAAATAGGGATATAGAGGATTCCTCTATTTAATAACAACCAAAACGTAGAAGACACATATTTAAGGATACTTATAATAAAAGCATTTGTAATTAAATATTGTCACGACCAGCATCGGAAGAAGCCAAATTAATCTACAATATGGTGGACGTCGGTATATAAGGGCAAGAAAGTGATTGTAATATTCTGTTTTTTAAATTAATTTTATGTTAGTGTTTTGTAAGATATTATTATATTTACAAGTTGTTTTGTAAGTTGTTATTGCCTGTAGTATGGATGAGGGTGGGATGTTCTCTTTGAATAAACCCTCGACAAAAATAAAGAGGAAAAGCAACATTGGGTCAAGAAACATCTGTTTACCTATAAATTATACAGTATCGGATCACCTTCATTGTTTCAAAAGCAATTCCATGGACCAAATCTTCCAATTGAATATTATATTGGCGTTGAAATTATTAAACTAGTTTTATTAAAGACCATCGGATGAGATTTTACCGACGTCTTTGTCCCGGCCGGTGTTACAGTGAATTCAATAAACGGTGTCGCCTCACCCTCGGATCGTTTTCCATGGAAATGAAGAGAGTCGCCTTTTAGGGATCTAATTTTGTTTTTTATTCTGATTTATTTTATCGTCCAAATTTGGGCAAATACACTTTCGCCTGTTAATTAAAGTGGATGTCTAAACGGCTCAATAAATTGTAAGCTGTTAGTAGCTAAACATATAAGTGGGCATCTATTAATTACATCAGATAGCACCAGGGGATCACGGAAGGAGTGTGTCAAGCCGCATCTCACAAAATCTCACGTGGGGATGAGAGGAAGTTTCTGCAAAAACACGTAATTTTTTCGGCAAAAACGGTGTAAATATCTGGGAAAATCTAATTAATTTAGAGTAAACATGTTTCTAGACTGATATATACCGAAATATGGCACAGTTCGTTTATATATTAAAATCCATGGATAGATGTAAAGTTATTTAGTATTCTTATACCGCAATGTAATGTAATAATTGTTGTAAATGAATGTAATAATAGTAAAAATATTAAAAGGAATTGTGGTTTTTAATCATGTATACGGTGAATAAGATGTGGTCATGGAAGAGTGCATTACGTTTTCATTATTTCACGAGTATTATTCCAAGAAATGTAACATATGATAGCGAACTGGTTTGTGGAACTTGTATGTGCTTTTACAATGCAATAGCCGTTTAATTGTGGTAGAAGTATAATGTTATTTTATTAGTCTCTTTAAAACTAATGCATGTAAACATAAAATGAATGTATTAAACTACAAATTGTATTACCAAAAATGTCACCAATAGAGGGTCTAACAAAGACAAATTGTATAAAAAAAAATAAAAACCACCAAACATTGTCAAAAACCCCGAAAACCCCCCAAAAAGCATTGGCCAGTGTCAAGTTTTATTTGTAAAATAGGTAATCATTTGAATTTAAATTAATTTTGTTCTTAAACGATTCAATGCCTAAAATATTGCTTAGTTATGTTTCACGTGAAGTTAGTTATGCCATTAGAACTTTCTAGACGTATTTTAATATATCGCAAAATTTATAGAATGCAGTATTAATTAATATAGGCTTATCAATTATAGGTAACAACAATAAATATTTATTAAAGTTAGCCCAATCCAAATTAGCCGAGAATAAATAAGTGTTGTAAGTTGTACACAGTGTAATAAGTTGGGGTGTAAGGGGTGCCGAATAACATCATAAGACTTGAGACATCCAAGTCAACCTCACCTGCACGTGGTGCACCCTGCTGAATAACGAACGAGGCAATGACGAAAGCGGGGTGGTAGGGTATCACAGCCTGCCTGGCCACCATGTATATGGCGAAAAATCCCGTCATAGTGATTCGTTTCTGCGGGTCGCGTTTCGGGATTAGCCAGTGCATATCCAGCTGTTCGCATGCCGGCATGACAGCGGCTATCGGCGATTGACAGTGTGTCACTCGGTAGTCGCCATTGTTTTTGGATTTTACTATGATTACCATCAGGCATAGTACAGTCATTTTACCGTGCTACAATAAAAAAAACAAAAAAAAAAATGTATATTATAGCTGGTACTCGTAATTTTGTCCTAATGTAAGTGGTTTTGTTGTTTTTATCTGGATGTGGACTGTTGTTATTCTTCTATTTTTCTTTTATAATTACTAATTTTAAGTTACCTTTATTAAATATGTGAATTGAAAACTTCTTTAGTAACTTTGAGCGATAAAAAAATACAAGTGAGCAAAAGCTAGTTAAAAATATCTTTATAAAAGTATAAAATAAATGAAATACGGAACCCCCACGCATCAATGTGATGTACTCTTAGCTATATTATCGGTTTTATTTTTGAAAAGAACGAATAATTTCGTTGGTAGGTAATCGCGCTCGAAGATTGCAGGTAGATTATTAAAAATTCCATAAAATATCAACGTCACCGATTGCCAGTTTTATCGCATTTATTGAAATCTTAACAACTGTTATTATCTAGGATCTTTAATAGAAATGATTGAAATATTAGTACATTTTACTATTAGTAAAATACTATACTTGTTTATTTGCACCGTCTGGGTGTCAGTAACTAATGTTTTATTGAATTACGACTATCAAAATGTATGTGCTTATTCCGATAATTCTCCTAAGTATAAAATTAAATGTTCTTAATTTATTCTCCGGAATTTATTTTGAGAAATTTTGAGAAACCTTTAGAAAACTATGCGTGTTTGTTATACTTTTTACTAAATGGTTATTTTACTTAATTTTATATCGATTAAAAAAATGACAAATAAATATCTATTCTTCATATTATTCTTCTTCATGGCCCTATAATGGTTTTCTAATACTGAGAAATATGATTATAATTTAGCTGTCTCTAATTATTCCAGTATGTACCCTCATTATTATTGTTTACCTTATCAGTTCCGAACAAATAGTTTCGATTTAATCCTCGAGTTACTGAAATTTCTAAGAAATATACTTGATTAAGATCGTTACCAGCCGTCAAGATTTTGTTATTGTTATATACCAAGAAATAAGTAGGGTAATTCTAGGAAATTTTGGTCTTAGTTACTAAACACAAAGTTCGCGTATCTGAACAGTTGCAAACCAATATTTAAGCTTTAAATGCGGCTAGTAAAAGAAAAGCGTTATGTACTGATAAAAAGTTTGTTTGATATATGCAATAGAGGGGGGGAAAATAATTAAAAATTTTTTTTTTTATGTCATACCAGACAAACGAACAGGTGGGTTAACCTGATGTCAATTGATCACCACCGTACATAGACACTAACAATACCAGGGGAGTCAAAAGTGCGTTGCCACCCTGTGCTTGGGGGAAAGAGACGGAGGGGAGGGGAGAGGGGAGGGAAGGGAGGTGGGCCTCCGGCGCTCGCACTGACCGAATGAAACGCAACAATGCAAGCACTGTTACTTCACGTCGGTTTTCTATGAGAGGGTGGTACCACCCCGGGCGAGCCAACCCATTCATGCTGAAGCCAGTAATAGCTTCAGCGTGGCTCTACCACCTACTGTATTAATATAATATGTGAAAAAATACAAATTATATAATTTACCTTTACAAACCTTTTACCGAGATTTATTAGATTATCGTACTTATTATCAGGTGGGACACGAGCAATAAGAAGATTATATTCTATTACTTCCAGGAAGAGATTATTAAAGATCTTTCTCAAAGAACATTTTTTCATAATATATTACAAATATTTTTTCTTCCATTTTCGTACAATAAGGAGATTTATTTGTATTTACATGAAAAAATGTTTAAGATTAAATTGATTATAATGGAATGTGAATTAATAAATTGTCTAGATTATTTAAATTAACTTTGTTAGTAGGTGGTAGAGCCACGCTCTGAATCTATTACTGGTTTCAGCATGCATCAGTCGACTCGCCCGGGGTAGTACCACCCTCTCACAGAAAACCGACGTGAAGTAACAGTGCTTACATTGATGCGTTTCGTTCGGTCAGTGAAAGCGCCGGAGGCCCACATCTCCTCTCCTTCCCACTTCCCTTCCTCCCTCTCCCCCCAAACACAGGATGGCAACGCACTTGAAACTCACTTGGTGTTGCAAGTATCTATGCAAGGTGGTAATCACTTAACATCAGGTGACACACCTATTCGTTTACCTCCTATAATAATAGGTATTTACCTATGAAATTGCCGTTCTGCAGTACTGGCCATTTCAAATCAAAGTAATTTTTGTTTGGCTAAAAATTCTAATTTCAAATTAATTTTATTTTAAAAACATGGAATTCTTTTTCCAAAAGTATTCATTTGTTTATTGATTAGTGTTACATTTTCATCGCATTTCAATCTTTTTTGTCATCATGGATACGTTAAAAATTCGAGTAATTATGGAATATGAGTACCGTCGTGGCAGCAACGCGGCACAAGCGGCACGCAACATCAACGACTTTTACGGAGCTAACACTACAAACCAACGCACCACCTGTTATTGGTTTGCTCACTTCCGTTCTGGGAATTTCGACCTGAAAAATGAACCTCGAGGTCGTCCGAAGACTTTGGTCGACAATGACGAATTAAAAGCGATTGTGGAAGCTGATGATACACAATCTACGGCTGAATTAGCAGCAGCTTTTGACGTTAGTGTCAAAACAATATTGGTCCATTTGCGTCAAATTGGCAAGGTAAAAACGCTTGACAAATGGGTGCCCCACGAACTCAATGATCGCCAGCGCGAAGTACGCGTAGAGACGTGCCTTGCACTGCTCAACAGAGACACAAATGAAGGAATTTTGAACCGCATTGTTACCTGTGATGAAAAATGGATTCTGTTTGATAACCGCAAGTGCTCAGCAAGTTGGTTGGATCCTGGTTCAGCACCTAAACAATGCCCTAAACGAAAACTTACACCTAGAAAAGTGATGGTCACTGTTTGTTGGTGTAGCGCCGGTGTGATTCATCACAGCTTCTTACCAAACGGGGTGAGCATTACTGCAGATGTGTACTGTGAAGTACTGAACACAATGATGGAGAAGCTGGCACATCTCCAACCAGCATTGGTCAATCGCTCGTCTCCGCTGCTCCTGCACGACAACGCGCGACCTCATACTGCACAGCAGACGATCTCCAAGTTGCAAGAACTGGGGTTGGAAGTTCTCCGTCATCCGCCCTACTCACCAGACCTTGCGCCCACAGACTACTACTTTTTCCAGAATTTGGATAACTCCTTGGCGGGACAAAAATTCAATACCCGAGAGGCAGTACAAAATGCCTTTGAAGAATTTGTTGCCTCCCGTCCAGCTGATTTCTTTAAGAAGGGCATCAATAAACTGCCACTGCGTTGGCAAAGATGCATTGATTGCATGGGTGATTACTTCGAATAATACAAATAAATAATACATGAAAAAAATTCGTTTAAATTTTTTCATACAAAACGGCAATTTCATAGGTAAAGACCTAATATATAAAAAATAAATTTATACGTCATATAAATTTTACTGATAGATTTCATATTTCTAAAGTAACACATATTAGTGGCTACATATTAATGCGCGTATCCCATAAAGGCTTAGCAGTAATTAGTGAACTTAATAGAAATAATTAAAAATCGGTAAAATAGTTATACGGGTTATGAAGTAATGATAAAATTGCAATTAATAAAATAAAAGATAGCCCAAAATTACACCAGACAATGCGCTCATGGTAATTGTTACGGTACATTAAAACTATTTCTGAAGTTATACTTCTTTTGGCGCGTTAGGGAAAAATGATGAGAGTAATTTTTTACGATGCGCGCGCACACCGTCACGAAAAACCGACACACTGAACTTAGCTATAGTCAACATTTTGTTTCTTGGTATTTGTTGTTTGCATTTCTTTGTATTAAAACTTTCAATGTATCAAATACCTTTTTTCTATTGTTAGTGTCGTTTTTTCTACAAACGTAGAATAAGGCGAAAGATAAAATTTTTGAAAAGATTTTTATATTGTTACGCCAAAGAAGTATAACTTCTAACGCATGTACATAAGTACACACACACTTTTTAATACTTTGTAGGATATGAAATTTATCAAAATGTCATCTGATTTTAAATGTCGTTGTGGTGTAAGATGATGAATACGCTAAACCCAGAGGGAACTGGCTTTGAAGTGCAGTTAACGGAACACAACAATAGGTGCTTGGCGACAAATTTTCAACTGAAGATCGGTAGCTATCCAGATGGACTTAGAAAAGACCCTACCAACATGCTATGGTTTCATCATATTGTTTTCCTTCAGCGAAAGCCCCAACTCAGTTTCACGGATTCTACGTCGATCAACGTGGTTTCTGTTCGAACTATCAACCAATGACTTCAAAATCAAATTTAATTAAGAGAAACGAAGTCGCGGGTAACCGTTAGTTAATAATACTATCGATTATATTTTGTCAACCGATTTTGCCTACTCGTTTTAATTATAAAACAAATGACAGAATAATTTAAATGGAAACCGTATATGTTTATCTGTGTCTGATAAACCCTCCATTGGATCACTGAATCCATTTGAATACACAAAGGTTTATCCGGCGATTACGTTTGTTCGTTTCATTGATTTTTTTTCCTCTCAACTACAGTCCGGATCGTATTTAATTTGTTAATTTATCTGTGAAATGTGTGTACAGATAATATACGATATTTGCAAATATATCTGTTACTATAAAACAATTTTAATAGACTAGTACAAAAAGTATTTACCAATTGAAGATTAGGACGGTTACATACACTTGTGAGCACAACTTTTGAAGAGTATCCTACGAGCGGGGTTAAGTGGAAACGCTACAAGAGTAAAGTATAGTTCTTCAAGAATGAGGATGATTTGCTTGCAGCTTGCCTCATGTCATTTCTTTCAGTTTAAAATCGAAAGAAGCTAGAGTGAAGTCCATATATCGCTTCCTTTCTCGTCCTGAAGAGTATGTAGACAGGTCCAAGAGCGTAATTGGTCTAATCGCCTCGGGCCTCCTATTATTTGACTCAGTTCAATAAATTAACACCGAAATGAGCAAGAGAGAAGTGAAGTGAAGAAGCTAGAGTGAAATCCAAACGTCGCTTCGTTTCTCGTCCTGAAGAGTGTGTAGACAGATCCAAGAGCGTGATTGATCTAATCGCCTCGTGCCTCGTGTTATTTGACTCGGTCTAATAAATGAACACCGAAATGAGCAAGAGAGAAGTGAAGTGAAGAAGCTTGAGTGAAATCCAAACGTCGCTTCCTTTCTTGTCCTGAAGAGTGTGTAGATAGGTCCAAGAGCGTGATTGATCTAATCGCCTCGCACCTCGTGTTATTTGACGCAGTCCAAAAAATTAACACTGAGGTGAGCAAGAGAAAAGATCCAAATACCTATAGGTGTGTTCTGGGAGCTGCACATGAGAGTCAGCCTACTCTGGATTTAGCATGTTCACGACTTTACACCGCATCGTTATTTACCTCCAGGCGATATGTTTAGTGAGATTCTAAAAGTTTTATAACTTTTATTTATTATTATTTATTTTATATATTTATTATTATTATTTATTGTTTAAAATATGATTATAAATTAAGGTGATTGCCTCTATATTGGTGTCAACTTCTTTTTCTTTCATCTTAATATCGGCGAAGACTTATAAATGACTTGATGTTTTCTATTCTAATAACTATGTATTGTATATTATAGCTGTTAGTTTTCCTAATAAATAAATAGATAAATCTTATTTATTTAAAAGATTTTGTTTCAAAAGCTACACTTTATGTTAAAGTTTGTCAATCTCGTACATTCCATTACCAATTCTAATATAAATAAATAATATTGACAAATGAGAGATTTCATATTAAATTATATAAATTTGTTATAATTAATTTCTGCTAAAATAATGGTTGCATGTTTTACAGTAATTAAAATGATATGTGATTTATTATGACAACCCATTACCATCGATGCTAATCGGTTAATTGAACGTCTGTACCATTTTATCTATATAATTTAATGCATACGAGATATGCAAATGTATAACACGTATGGTAATATTTTTGAGATTCTAATAGATCTTACATTTAATTACATTATGAGCGTTGAATTTATGACACATTTCATATGAACATTTCATACAATAAAAGCGACTGAGAAACTTCAAGAGAGATGATTATGTTGTCACAAATCCTTGTATAATAAAAGCAATATGCTTCAGATCCTGTGTGGGATAATTCCATATCGTTACGAATATGAAATCAAATGTTTGAATTATAATGTCACTAGGGTAATAGAAAGTTATTTCGAATAAAACTCGTAATATTGAAGGTGTGACAAAACGCGTGGGGGAGAGCTCGGGGAGTGCTGCAGCTATCAAAGATTAAATAACTAATCAGATATGAAACTTTCTTTTCTCCGATTCCAAGTTAGTGAAATGAATACTTTTTTTTTAATGTAATGAGAAAAAGATTTCGTATGAGTCTGAATGTAGATTTGAACTAACCTCCGGGAATAGTACTTTTTCCTTTTGAAATTTACTTACTCTATGTACTGTCGATCTAAAACTTCACGGTTGATTTTATTTACACCAAAAAAATGCTGATTCTGTTAATTTTAATATATTTTTATATTACTTTTTGGTATTAGATAATGCTGCAAAACATCAATTTTCGTACCGTTCTGTCGATCTCCAAGAAAATCAGTTTATGTAGACATTTCTACAAAGAGAATATTAACACAATATTTATTTTGCTATAGCACATTTGCAAGAAAAATCTGAAAAGCGGAGTTCACATTTATTCGATTAGTTAAGTTGACAATATTTCTGACAACTATGGATTCTTTCCTAAACACTTTGGAGAGATTCATAGAAGCCTTAACGCGTAATCAAGAACCAAGATCGTTCAGCTATTAATATTAAAATGAATGAAATAAATCATAAAATTAAATAATCTATATATCATTTAATTTATATTACGGATATTAATGGTACATATTGTTAAGGTTTTGCTTACACTCAAAAGTTATGATTTTCGTAGAGGTGAATTTTTTTTAGGAATTTTTAACATCTAACTGCATTCTTCAAGCGTGTGACTCGAAGAAGAATAATAAAAGGATACGGTTCAAATGATGGCAACCTAAAATAAGCGATAGAAGAACAACAGGAAAATGATATTCCACTATTATTTTTAAATTTGACATTGGGGACATTGTTAGTTTTTTTACATGATTATGAAAGTGGTATATTTGTAACAATAAAGAAATATTCATTTATCAAGTACCGCTAATTCTTCATTGGTAGTGGTTGCCACGTCCGAAGCTACAGTATTTGACGCGGTGATTGATAGTTTATATATAAACACAGCTGCCGACGCTTCAAATGCTCAACCTTTAACATAGCTGTCATTCATTGATCTCAGTAAGTACTCTTCGTCATTATTTTTTATTTTCTTTCAAAAATTGTTCTTGTTCCGCCTTCGAAACAGCCTATTCGGGACTATAATTGGACAAAATTACCGATCAAGTATTGCCTTTCTGCATAATAAAGTCATCTAAATAGGCAATAAAAACTAGAATTAATCGTAAATAAATAAAAAATCTATTGACTTTGTTGGCCATAATAATTTCATTCAAAATTTAACCTAATATAGGCAAAAGTGGCGCCATCTTAATTGTATAAATTTACAGAGATACTCAGGGAATTATTCTCAATAAACAGATTACGTTGCCCTCCACGACCAGTGTCTAGAGACGGGATATCGACTTAAGTTCCATTAACTTAAACTTAACACCTCCTCGAAGGTAATCCGCTGAGCCTGCTGCTACGAAGTTGTTAAACACCGAATCGGACCCCAGCGGCTTTATTTTATACCGTCTACGATACGGTATAATCGTCATGGAACTGTAAAGTTAAATTTAATATTTAATTTGTATTTATTCATGTATTTGTATTAATATATTATGTAGATAAACGTCGGGTCTTATTTCAATTATAGTTATAAAGAGATTTATTATAACTAAGGGTCGAAATTCCGCCATAATAAGAGGTACAATTTTTTTTTCTGCAGTTGTTTATGTATAGGTATCATTGTATTGAATATTGTGGATTATAAGGTTAAGGTACGTGAAATATAACGAATAGAGACATAAATAAATAAATATAAAAAAATGTATTTCCAAAAATGTTTATTGACAACATTAAAGTTCGTCAACAACCACTAAACAAAAATAAAATAAACAAAATTGATTCAAATATAGATGAGAAAAAGCTAGTGAAGTTATTTATATTATAGGAGAAATTTGACCATATTTTATTAGTTTTTCCTGTTCAAATATTAAGGAAGAAACAGAACTTTTTCTCAAAAAAATTGTTGATGACTCTATAGCTAAATAAACAGAAAAGAAATAAAAAAAAGTCGGTTGAGAAACAAGGAGGAAGGTGTTTAACTATTTTCACTTTGCCTATTTATATATAGTTATAGATTACTTTATCTATTACCGAATTAAAATTAAGATTAGACCCGGTGGCTTAGTATAAACAGATTCACACATTTAAAGCGCTCTGTATTACATAACCTAAAAAGACAGCTGTTTGCTATAAATACGCGTAGGCTGGCGTGAGGACTATGCCCATGCAAGGATGGCTCTTTTGGAAGAGGCTTATGGACCTGCAGTGAGTCTCTCACAGGCTGATAAGAAAATCCTAGAAATGGTAGCAATGCTCTTTTTACACAAGAAAATTACATGATTTTTTCGCAATATTGATGTCTAATTTAATTATATATTCCTAATATTAGAAAAACGAAACTAGGAAATTAATATCGTAACACCTTTGGCTTTTATTAACATTATGCAAATAAAAAGCAGAAAGTTGTGAGATGGTAGTACGAATTAAATACTACAAATTGCTCATAGACTACTGTTAAACAAATACAGAATTTTATTTAGTGTCCGGTTTCTGAGTCACATTTATCTGTTCAATAGCGTTGTCGGTTCGATAACTTGTCAAATTGGGTTTCTGAACACACAATCATACGATAAACCTCCGTTAAACTTAACTGGCCAATCTGGGCATTTATTTATTAGATAGGTTTTATTTGACTCTTTAAATAGTTTTTAATATCTTGACAATGACATGTCAATGACGAACAACTAACGAATTGATAAGTTTTGTATCTAAAATAATTAAATTTATAAGTAAATAATTATAAAATAAAATTAAACCATCTACTAATCTTCAAAGTATTTTTTTAATCATAATATCACTACTATAAGTTAAGAATTAAAATAATAAAAAAAAATTTAAGCCCTCTTTCTTAAAAAGAGCCATCTAGTGAACATCTAAGAACTAGTTATGGGATTCATAGTTGTCGTTGTGTACTCAGAGACGTATTGACAGTTTATCTTATGGATAACTTTATTAAGTCAATAACTAATGATAGTTTAACCGGTTACTTCAGAAACCGGTCATAGATGTATGTATTTATTGCAGCAAAAATGTAACTTATGAATCCTGGTGGCCCAAACAAAAATCGGCTGAGTGCCTTAAGCGCTCGCCTTAGTAGTCCAGTGAAGCTGTTAAGACCTTGCTAGGTCAATAGCGTAGTCAGTTCGAGAAAAAAAAAAAAAAACTTATGAATCAATGAATGATTGAAGAAGGCATTATAGTATAAACAGTAAATATTATATGGTTGCGCCGCTTTATGTATGTTTGAAAATTCCCGCATTATGGATTAAATCGCGTCACTTTGAATTTTGGCCAATTAATGCGATCAGGTCACGCCATCTAGTCTTGCCCAATCACATTTCCCTTTAACTATGGCACATGCTTATTCGCCGCGAGCGCGACGCTCGCGCCGCCAATAGTTTCGATTGCCGCCGCCAGTGTTCGACGCGGGGCGGCCATTGTGTTGTGTTACTTCGTCCGCTATCGTCGTGTAGTTTACGCGGCTTGCAGTGTCCGTGCCGAGCCGCGCCGCATGCTTACATTTTGAGTTTTTGCAAGCTCGAGTGAGAAATAAACGCATCGCTACATACGTGCCGACATTTATTATGAACAATAAGTGTTTTGTGAGAGAAGACTCAGTGGAAAGAAACGAGGAACACCTAGCCGGCTAGCCACGTGGAGACTGTATCGCCGCAAGGTATGTGCCAGGTTTCCATCCTGCCCTTCTCTCCTTAATCGTAACTGATCGCAATAGTTGAATATCAATATAGCACCCCCGCAAATACAGTCCACTTAAATTGAACATAGATAAACCCGCATCCGCACGCCCCCGGTGACGTCGACATCGCCGCGGCGTCACCATTATAGTTAGACGTTACTTTGCACTTTCGCCTGGAAACTTCCATAATATACTAAATAAAACATCCGCTATTATTATTAATCCGGTTTTTCAAATAAACTTTCATTGTATCGATTAAATAACTTTATCTTATTAAGAAAATATGTTCAAAAACACTGTCCGATTCAATATAAAATATTATTTTATTTTAATAATAACATCTTATTAATTTGTTCACCATTATTCTGGTTGACGCGCTAGTTTGAACTTCGATCAAGTGGTAAATTGTTATTTCTTACTAGGATTGAAGTGTAAGCTAAATATTTAAGTGTTCAGCTCTCAAGTAAAGCTAGAACTGACTATGGAGTATTGCTTAAGAACAAGTGATAGGCTTATAGTACATATAAAGTTTTTAAAGAGTAATTGGAATCGTGTAGATATACCAGTTCAGTGAAAATATGTTTCAATATTTATTACGAGTAGTTCTGCGTACGACTCTGTTCACCTGAACTATAAGAAATATTGATAAGTATTTCCTTTATAGCTTAGGTAAACAGAACAGAATGCAATAGATTTTTTTTGCGTCCACTTAATTCACTTTTAATTTCATAATTTTTCCCATATATTATCTAACTAGCTTCTGCCCGCGACTTCGTCCGCGTGGAATAGTTCCTTTGGGCTAACGCTAACACGCAGCGGAAGCGTTTATGAATTGAACCAAACAATATTCTCGAACCGAAATCGTCAAGTCGTTCAAGACATTTTGAACGACCAGCCTTCGGGCCAATTCGGCCCTTTAGACGAATACCGTGCAGAAACTAACTTGCTAAAATTAATTTAGTGGGCGCCGCTATTGTGCTGAATACAAAGTTAATTTTCTTGACGGTGGTAAGTACTGCATGAACAAGCACTTTGTGGTATTATAGGTTGCCTCGGTTACTTGAATTCGGGTTGACAGTCTGGAAAATTTCAAACGATTAAATTGTCTCAATTTAACTATAGCGTTGAGATTATTGGACCTCTTGTGACTGTTGGAGATAGCTATAAATAAATATATTTTAATGAAGTTTATATCACGGATTATTTATTTACAGTTCAGGGTTTTCAGATTGACGTTTAAGGTTAATTGTAAATAAAGAATTCAGGGTTAACTCAGGGTTGTCAAATGTCCTGTATTCCCGGGAATTGTCCTTATTTTTGAGATGCCCAGTGGTATCCTTGGTATTGTTAGGTAACGTCCTGGGTTTTTTAAGAGCTTCTCGGTAAGGTTCCTTAATACCTTCAACGTTACGTTTTACTTAACTGGTATAGTTAAGTTTTATTTACGTTGTTTTCGTAGTATATTTCTAATGCTTACATAAAACGTCCAGTTTTGAAATAAACCCTTATCTCAACTGTTATAATCTTATTCCTTGGGGGGGGATGAGAAAGAATAATGAGACATAATTTTTTTGTACTTGCTAATTTTTTGAAGAGAAAACTTCTTTAGGCGCTTTGAGCGTTTTTGGGTAGGGGTAAACTTATGGGTTTGCGTCACCGATGACCTCGATATGCTCATGACGTATTGCGCTTGCGCCAGACTAGCGACCCGTAGTATAGCGGTCTGTATATGTGTACTATTGATAGTTTGTATTGAGTTCGTGCAGCCTATCATATGTTTGATTAATTGATAAACGATATAAAAATGTATATAGTTATTGCTCGGAGCATCAATAGACGTAAAAACCAGAATAATCTTAATGATTTCAATTTACAAATTATAAAATTGAAATAATACAGACTATTATTGATTTGAAAATTTAAAAAAAGGACGTAGTTATTCTATTGTTTTGAGTTTTCACTTCTTTCGGTTGTCCTTATGACTGCCTCGACTTTGCTTCACTTTCTTTGCGTTTGTTAAAAGACTTTTATATATACGCGTTGATTTTGACTGCTTCTTATATTGCCTACTATGACATTTTTTCAAATATATAATTCATATAACTTAGTCTCGTTTGGATGCAGTTCCCATTTATTCAAAAAAGGAACAACAACTTTTGAGGTTAGCGAATATATTAAAGAGGAGTGTTAAGTGATATTGTTTTTAGTCACTACAATTTCTTGGATGTCTTTTATTTACGCAATTATTGGTCAGAGAAGGCCGATACCTATTTCTGACTAAACTCAAGCAGAATGACATGCAGTCTTGTCCGAAGTCAGTTACAGATCTATTCTTGCACCTCGAATTGGGAGACCTGTGACAACCCGTATAATTTCAAAGTTACATCTGATGATTAATTTTTTACGCTTTTTTGACGCGTTTTTAACTAGGAGTTTTCTAATGTACAACGTTCACAATATTACGGTTGAGGATTAAAGAGCTTCTTTGCTTTACTACCGCGGAAGAGAGCTACGTATAGCTGAGAATGCAAAAAAACACTATCACTAATATTCACGCTAGCAACACGTAGTGTCTGAAAATCAGCCCTTGGAGCCATCTTCTAACATATTCTGTAACTGTAGCTGGGCACACTCTTAAAACTTTAAATTAAGATACGTCTTTCCTGTGAGTCGATTTTGATGAAATACAAAGCTTACTCGTATATGTCGAGTCAAAATATACTAAAATCGCATGTGAAAACTATATAAAAATTTATATATAGTTTTGTAGGCGTATCCAATAATAGACGCATGAATTTGTGTTACTTTGTTGTTCGACATGTATTTTTAATATACAAACACGAGAGATCAGCTGTTTTATTATAATACTAGTGGGCCCGGCAGACGTTGTCCCGCCCTAATTATAAAAGAATCTTTGACAAATTATATACAAAAACCTTCCCCAAGAATCACTTTATCCATTGGTGAAAACCGCATAAAAATCCGTTCGGTAGTTTTTGAGTTTATCGCGAACAGACAGACAGACGCGGTAGGGGACTTTGTTTTATACTATGTAATGATAGAAGAAGACAGCATATATAGAAAAAGAAGATTATAGATTAAAATATAGTAAAACAAAACAAAAAAGTACTTCTAATATATGATTTTAAAAAAGAATTATAATTATTGATTAGTGGTTTTCGAGTTGTCTTTCGAATAAAATAGATAAGTTAACTCGTATAATATCTAAGAATAAATAAATGAAATGATAGAGAAGCCATCCAACTCTTAGACTATTCAAACACTAGAACCTAAATACTAGAAGTTAACGACGTGACTGACGACGCAATTAGTAGGTTCATCGATCCGACTGTGGACGCTCCGGCGAGGGAAATTATGGGCTACGATTTAAAAATGACAGTAAAAGATAAGAATCAAGACGCCATAAAGGAAATAATCACAATGTAAAATATGTAACACCTGTAAACTAACGTAACGTAGCAAACGTGTTACACTTAATAGTTAAGTAGAATAATAACAATAGTTACCCATACTGGAAACGATTTTTGACAAGATTAATAAAACTAAAGACATCATGAAAAAAGCGCGGACCAAGAGTCTGCAAAGAAAAAACTAATTAGAAACAGTGACAAATTGGTCATTCCATATTTCAGATTCACTAAGACCAGTTACAGTTTTTTAGGTAAAAAGTTAGGTTTCAAGTCTCAAAGAATAATGTGCTTAGCCTATTTGCCGGATGGTTAGTGTTGGTTTAAAAGTTGGTTAAACTTCAAGAAATATCACCACACGTTCCTTTATTTATAGGACAATGTTTCTTTGACTATTTTGTAATAATACTCACACTATATATCTATACATAAATGGTAATCAATCCGTACCAATAACATTTTACTCTGTCTCATTTCGAGATGGAGGCATATACTTCTGATAAACTTGAAGGTTGAGATGGTGACAAAAAATGTATATGAATTGTATACCTTCTAATCAGAGAGACTGTCGCTAGATTATTGCTCTGCAAAAAAAATTCTTTACTAGAGACCGCCCACGATTTTTCCCATGCCGAATTACGATATAAAACACAATAAAAATACAATACAGCCTAGCGCTAGCCTGTAACGAGATATTGAGTATTGTTACACTCTGTATATGAACTCGATACTAGTAAACAAAGAATGAGTTATTGACCGTGGGAAGACAATTCAATGGGATATTAAAATAGACTAGCTCAAACATTACTGAATCGTTCGAGTAATAACTTTGGACTTCTAGAGCTTTCCACCCTCCTACGTTCAAATGTATATAAAACGCGACGCGGTAAGTTCAATCAGTTTTATTCTAGTGGTCGGAATGAATACAAAGAGAAACAAGGAAGCGATCTTCAAGAGGACTGCGACTACGGTGTCATAAGGTATAACTGTGACTGTATAGTGCAATTGTATTATAGTGTATCCACTTCATTGTCTGTGTAGGAATATAAAATAAATAGTAACAAAACTATTCATAATGACCAGACAAACTGTTGGATGGGAATATTATCACGTGCTGTGAGAAGTAACGTTGAACAACGGTTAATACTTTATCCGACATAGTTATAAGTAATTTCGACTTTCTTATAGAAGATTAAATATTCGTTTCTCCAGAGAGAAAAGTTACCGATTTAGTTTCAAATATTTTTACAATTCAGACCGAGATTGTCTGAAAGCTTTTTCGTACAATTTGACATGGATTTTCCTAGGCAACTGCTGTCAAAATGTCATTATCTCCTTTCGAAGTCTTAAGTCGAAATCTTATTGTCTCTTGTGTTTTATATTGGCTTTATAAAAGATATCCAGCAGATTATTTCAAATTTAAAAATCTCTTCGGTATAAGTTTCATATGATAAAAAGAAGAGAAAAATAGTCAACACTTAAGCTTATGTTCGTTTCTCAAAATATTACTTTTTTACGTAATTTTATCATTTCACCACAATGTCATCAGATGTTATATAACAATGTGGTCTATGACTGTAAGACTGAGAAAATAGTTGATCTTTAAAAATAATAACAATCAAAATATATAAGAAGGTATATGTGTCTGTCAGATATAGTGAATTAAAAGAATGCTAGGATGGCGATATAACAGGTCTTTATATAGAATAACAATTAATTATTATTAATTCCAACTATTTAAAACAGTAGGCAAGTGCAATTAATTCGTTATTTTTACGATTGTTACGGGACTTTCACCGGCAGATAGCGGACATTATAAGAAGTAATTTAGTCTATTTTAATTTAGAATAGTTATTAACCGTGGCTTCGCCCGCAATGCTTTCTCCAAAACGGTTCGACCGATTTTTACAGGACTTTCACCGCCAGATAGCTGATCATATAGAGAGTAATTTAGGTTATTCTATTTTAGACCAGCTGTAATCTGGGACTTCGTCAGAATTAAATTTAGCAATATATATGTTGTTCACTGTAAACATGCACGTAAGACGTGCGTTGTACTGGACTCCAAGAATAAATAGAAATGAAATTCATATATCTGTATCTATGTATGTAATTTGAATGATATTGTCTTTTTGGACATTTTGGCGGCCATTTTTTTTAAAGCAGCGTGCTTTCCTCTACATAACTCAATAATCATAGTAACATATCTATACTATAATAAAACTGTAGCAAGGTCAAATCTGTACATTAAATATTTTTTGAATTTTTTTATCGGGGTAGACTTTGTTATCGATATAGAAGCCAAAAATAATCTTTTTACAATTTTTGTCTGTCTGTCTGTCTGTCCCTGTGAACACGCATCACTCTGAAAGTACTGAACCGATTTTGACGAAACTTGGCACAGTGATAACTAATATTACGAGATTACATCTAGGATACTTTTTATCTCATAAAACGCAAGGGATTCTCCAGGATCTGCCTGTTTGTCTGTCCCTTTGAACACGTACCACTCTGAAAGTACTGAACCAATTTTGACGAAATTTGGCACAGTGATAACTAATATTACAAGGTTACATCTAGAATACTTTTTATCTCATAAAACGCAAGGGATTCTCCAGGATAACGGATGAAAGTCAAAAATTTGTAGTTAATGAAATTTTTGACGGATTTTGGTAAATTTTCATTGTGCTATATATAGCAGACAGATTAGCTAAAAAGATAAGCTATATTTCCCTAAGCTACTTTAAAAAAATACCAAAAAAAAAGATCGCCGGGATTCGAACCGTCGGCTCCGGCGGACCATATAATGTCCAGTACGTTATAACTGAGCTACGGCTATATGACATTTCTATGCGTAATTATCAACCTCATATGAAAAAAAAATATGTCTAAACAAAACTGTCACTTATATGTTGTTACATTTATTTTATTGTATAAAAAATGTTTGCTAAACAAAGATGACAAGATTTTTTCCTAAAACATAAACCTAGATAATAGTTACATTGCATTGTAGAAGATGAATCTCAACTAGAGTTCTATCAGTACGTGTGTTGTTTCGATATTTGATAAAATTAGTTTTCTAAATGTTGTTGAGTCTTGAAGTAGTTGGGTTCAGGTTTGTGAATCTAAGATTAAAATAAATCAGTTGAGGTGTATGCAGTTATTTTTTTTTTCTCAAACTGACCACGCTATTGACCTAGCAAGGTCTTAACAGCTTCACCGGACTACTGTTTGCAGTTACTATGTTGTATTTATACTAATATTATAATGAGTGGTAAAGTTTTGTTTTCGAGGAATGCTTGGTACCTACTACTGGTCCGATTTCAAAAATTCTTTCACTGTTAGAAAGGTATATTATCCCAAGTTCAGTATCTCAGTAAAAAAGGTGGTTTGTATGTCAAAAGTAAAATAAATGTGACCAAATTAAAATTGAATGCAGATTTCACGTATACTTTACAAATTCTTATAAAACAAACAACTAAAACAAAATGGAAATTTAATGTAGATAAAGTTCAACTTTTACAGTATGTTACGTGATGAAGTTACAAGGGGTACTGGGAAGACATTTATCGGCAATATATGTAAGTTAGTTTTGATCTTCACTTTGATGACACTACTTTAGGTAATGCTGCGAACAGATTCTAGGCTTATTTTAAAAGATTTCTCACATACCAACTGGGTATATGTTTGAGTGAGTCCCTGGATAGTTTGGATTCACGATTGGAAGTGCTGGATAACGCTGCAATAGGGTTTTAGGTTTTTTAAGATTATTTGCGTTTAAAAATACAATTGAAACCGGTAATAACCGATTTGGTGCAGACGAAGTTGCACGGGTCAGCTAGTAATATAATATATCGAGTTCAATGAGCACTATTTAAATTGTCGTATATTAAAAACTGCTTAGACAGATATGAAGTTTCATATCTGGATTTATATTTATGCAAGATTTCAAGACGTCAGCTCATTCATTGTTTTCAATTCAACATTATAATTATTAATAGTAATTTTGAAGATAGAAGGGGCGTTTCTAATAAGACATTAGATCAAAAACGTATTACTTATTGACTATATGGGCATGTTATATCACTATAATAATACCTTTAAATAATTGTTTCATTAGTTCCTTATACTGTATAAGTGAGCACTGAGGTAGTTATATGGTGGGTTAAGGTTCCAAATATGTTGCTGATGATAACCCTCATTTCACACACTATTACTATTTATATATCTAATGTTGCGTTACATGTTACTGTAAGTGAAGTGCGTGTCGTACTTATAATTCTTTTTAAAGAGCATTTCTATAATTGTGCATGGTCTCACAATTTTATATTTCTTTAATACAATTTAAAAAAAACGCGTGCGGAGCTGCGGGTACAGCTAGTAATCAAATAGGATCAACGATCTCAGGATATTAACAGATACCAATAGAAGAGTCAACATCGATCTGAAGATGCTCCGTGATGGAATGAAACACGTGTAATCGATTGTCCTGATTACACATCAATTTGCAACATATTTTTAATTTATTTATTGATAATTATTATGTTTATATTAATTTTATATTGTATAATTAGTGATATATTGTATAATTAATAATATATTGTATAATTAATAATATATTGTATAATTAATATATACATATATATTGCTCAATTGATTTAGTTTTTGTTGCAGTTAGACGTAGTAGTGTTCAGTCAATTCGAAGCGGAAGTGCAAAGTAGCGTCCACTATAATATTTAAGATACCAAAACTCCATTATGTATGCTTGATAGTGAGTTCAAGCATCTTGTAACCGGGTTATAATGTCCAAAGGCATATTATAGGGTGGATCAATATGTGAACGATGGGGATGTCTGGAAATGATGCCCACCTCTGTGCATCCACCAAAAACGAATGTAACTATTTATGTTTGTAAAAGTATGTATCATGAAAAGATAAACTAGATCGAGTTTCTTGCCGTTTCTTCTCGATGATCGGGTTGTTTTCCGAACCGGTGGTAGCTTTGACGTTCGTAAGCGCTTTCTCAGGCCCTAAACTGAATAAAATATTTTTGATTTTGATTTATTATAGACACGATATGTTTACGATGAATGATTGAAATTAGACGGAATGTATATGCTTTTTCTGTTGCATGTAATAATAGTAAAGTGACAAAGGGCCGTAGCAAAGGCGTCTTATTGAAGGAAGGGACTGGCATAATCACCACACAAGCCTACAACATATTCACGATAAGAAATTCATAATCGTATCTTTTATCTACATACGGTGATACTACCAGAACATTTTTCAGGTTCAAGTTTCCTCATGACATTTTCCTTTAAAGTCGATCGAAAATGTTATCAACTAAAATTAGTAAATGTACGCAAGTCTAATAAAAAATCATTTGCTGAAATCGGAGTTTTACCCTGTAGAAATACAATCAACTACTCAGTCATTTTGTGATTACTTAGTTAAATTTCGACCTCATAACCTATTTTATATTAGGTTTTTACCTATGAAATTGCCGTTTTGTATGAAAAAATTTAAACGATTTTTTTTCATGTATTTTTTATTTGTATTAATCGAAGTAATCACCCATGGAATCAATGCATCTTTGCCAACGCAGTGGCAGTTTATTGATGCCCTTCTTAAAGAAATCAGCTGGGCGGGAGGCAACAAATTCTTCAAAGGCATTTCGTACTGCCTCTCGGGTGTTGAATTTTTTTCCCGCCAAGGAGTTATCCAAATTCTGGAAAAAGTAGTAGCCTGTAGGCGTAAGGTCTGGTGAGTAGGGCGGATGACGGAGAATTTCCAACCCCAGTTCTTGCAACTTGGAGACCGTCTGCTGTGCAGTATGAGGTCGCGCGTTGTCGTGCAGGAGCAGCGGAGACGAGTGATTGACCAATGCTGGTTGGAGATGTGCCAGCTTCTCCATCATTGTGTTCAGTTCTTCACAGTACACATCTGCAGTAATGCTCACCCCGTTTGGTATGAAGCTGTGATAAATCACACCGGCGCTAGACCACCAAACAGCGACCATCACTTTTCTAGGGGTAAGTTTTCGTTTAGGGCATTGTTTAGGTGCTGAACCAGGATCCAGCCAACTTGCTGAGCACTTGCGGTTATCAAACAGAATCCATTTTTCATCGCAGGTAACAATGCGGTTCAAAATTCCTTAATTTGTGTGTCTGTTGAGCAGTGCAAGGCACGTCTCGACACGTACTTCGCGCTGACGATCATTGAATTCGTGGGGCACCCATTTGTCAAGCTTTTTTACCTTGCCAATTTGACGCAAATGGACCAATATTGTTTTGACGCTAACGTCGAAAGCTGCTGCTAATTTAGCCGTAGATTGTGTATCATCAGCTTTCACAGTCGCGTTTAATTCGTCATTGTCGACCAAAGTCTTCGGACGACCGCGAGGTTCATTTTCAGGTCGAAATTCCCAGAACAGAAATGAGCAAAACAATAACAGGTGGTGCGTTAGTTTGTAGTGTTAGCTCCGTAAACGTCGTTGATGTTGCGTGCCGCTTGTGCCGCGTTGTTGCCACGACGGTACTCATATTCCATAATTCCTCGAATTTTTAACGTATCCATGATGACAAAAAAGATTGAAATGCGATGACACTAATCAATAAACAAATAACTACTTTTGGAAAAAGAATTCCATGTTTTTAAAATAAAATTAATTTGAAATTAGAATTCTTAGCCAAACAAAAATTATTTTGATTCGAAATAGCCAGTACTGCAGAACGGCAATTTCATAGGTAAAGACCTATTATATAACCTAATGGAACAAAATACAAACTACAACTTAACCCAAGAATACACCTGTTGGCGACGCACACGATGAGTAGCTTACACATAGTTTTATACGTAGATTTATTGATATTTTATAGAGAACATATATATAGATTTCTTGACATTTAATATAGATTTGTTAGATAATTCATGCGAGTATAATAGAATAGAGATATAAATTGGATATAGAATTGTAGGAATGTTATGTGTGTATTGAGTTATTTAATATGAAATTATAGATGTGATATTTATAGTAATAGGGATTGAATTATGGATATGTAGAAGCATGTGTAGAATTATTGAATATAGAATGATGTATGTATTGATTTATAGGATATGTGAATTATAGGTAGAATCATGTAAATTAATAGAGAAATAGGGACTTATGCATGCATAGAATTACTGAATTATGGATTATATAGTACTGTGGGTTAGTATAGGGTGACTTATAGATTATATTCGCATTAAGTAGGGAATTACATGATAGATTTGTGTAAAATGTAATAAATGTATTGTATGGAATATATAGCGTGTGTGCATGGAGACATTCGTAGAGAGAATGTAATAGAATTACATACGTTATATGCTATTGAATTATAGATTATGTAACGAGAATTATACGATCGTACAGAACAGTAAATATGGAAGATCGTATAATTTAATATAGACAGACGTTACAAACGTAATGGTTATAGAGGTACAACGTTTACAACGGTTTTTAACGATTTAATAATTATATGGACAAGGACAAATTATATACCGGCTCTCCTTTGTAATGTTAAAAATACTAATTCCTAGAGACTAGGCGGTGGATTTTGCCTTTAATAAAGTAAAATAGTATATTTTCTCTTAAATGGTAATTGCACAAGCAATATACTTGAATAGGGTCCGCCGAATAATATTTGTTATGACGTTACGGTATCCGAACGAGCCCAATAAAATAATATATTTTATTTTATGGTAATTCTACAAAACAATAGTTGAAAGTTACCCACCGAACGGTATCTTATAACGGCTCCACAGTAATTCTCACGAGACGGCGTTGTAAACAGAAATTTCTAATTTTATTATGTATCGTTTTTAAATAAAATATAAATGGAATTAAAATTATAATAAGGAATATATATATATATATATAACCAGCGAACATAACGTAACGATATGTAATATTGAATATCGAGTAAATGTGAATGTGAATACATATAGAGATTATGTCACCCTATACAGATAGATGTAAATAACACACTGAAAATAGATTTACATATGAATATAAGTTAAGGTTTATGTAATAAGATTATTATAGAGTCATATTATATTATAGAATTATAGAGTTTAGTGCAAAACGGCGCTTAATATAGAGATAACTTTATTGATATGTAAGATAGATATAAGATATAAATTTTAGACTATAGATTGCATGCAAATAGATAATAAGAAATTTATATTATAGATTTTTTATATGTAAAAATATGATAAATAAATACAAACGCGATTACCGAGTCAACGAATAAAGTCACGCTGTCTAACGGTATCGTCGCCGGCCCGATTTTGCTTATAAGCATGGTCCGCGCGGTACTCCACCGTAGTTCGATTGCACAAGTCATCAGAGTGACATCGAATAGTTCGATTGCACATCTCATTGAGATACCATCGAGTAGTCTGATTGCACAAGGCATCTCAGTACCATCGAGTAATTTGATCGCATAGTTCATTGCGATAACATTGAATAGTTCATCGAGCAGTCTTCACTGATCGTCATTAGTAGTGCTCTGTTGGCTCGGGGACGCGGTCATTATACGAGAACCACGGTGTTTTCTTGCGACCACCCCGACCTGCGCTTCAAAATCTACCACCTTCATCGGCTGGCTCGTGTATCACATTGCACATCATCGAGGCCCCTTCAAGACATCACCGGCATCCGACAGTCGACACCGAGGCGGGCTACCAGCGCCCTCGCTACCACCTTCGAGAGTTCTACGCCCGCCCACCACCGGGGAACGTCGCCTCGCCTCACCTCACCTCATTTCCACCTCACCCCGCCTAATCGCGGGCCGGTGACGTACGAGGGCGAGAAATGTCGCCATATTGACAGGCGGCGTCCCCAACAACACCTATGATATAACACAGATTGAAGTAAATCTATTCAAAGGTTATTCAAACGTCATAAATGAGAATGAGTTTATTTGTTCCGCTTTCAAGCATTAACTACACAACAGATCATCATGAAATTTAGCATAGACGTAGTCCGGGATATAAAAATGGATATAGGGTATATTTCATGCAGCAAAAATATACTGTTGCCGTAGAACAAATCAAATCTATACTGACGCGAACTGCTATGAACTTATATTATTAGTGCTAAATGCTGAGCAAGCAGTAAGTAAGTAAAACCATATAAAAGCAATTGTAATGTAATTAAAAAAAAGTAATAACTAAGCAATTGTGGCCATCAATCATATTGTAAGTATCGTGCCGAGAAGACATACCTACCTTATTGCGTCTAGGGTGAACTTTGACCTTTTTTTTTCAAGAAAAGAACTTACAGATGGACATCTTAATCGAACGGAGCCACGAGCAAAAGCTAGTTGTACAACACACAAACAGCTTTAATGTATGGATTTACTCGTAATTTAGAATATTAATGGTTTACTATATTAAAATGTAAATTACAGTCCAGTGGTTTCGAAAGTCGACGCTGACCGCATTTCTAATGTCAAAATGCAAACGTATCAAATTATTAGAACAGGTGCTACAGATTATACATTTGAATGAAACTCGAAAATTTAAAATAGCCGGGAACGACGAGTCAAGCTGACTTTGCTTCTAAGTCTCTATAACTACATCTTCGGAAGTGCAGTAGGTACTGTTATTTGATATAAAATTGCGTTATTATTCAACTTATATCTTTCAAATATAATTTTTGAAGTGAAAAGTTCTTTAGGCGCGTTGTGCGATATTTTTGGCATGAGATAAAGTTATGATTTCTCGTCATGACATAACATATGCTAGTAAAGCGTTACCGAGTATACGTGGCTTGCGTTAGACTAGCGACGTGTGGTATTATAGCCTCTGTACATGTAATATTGTGATTTTACGGCTCATCTTACGTTTGCTTGATTGATAGACTTTATAAAAACGTATATAATTATTCCTCCGAGTGCCAATAGATATGAAAACCACACTAAGTTGTCAATGTCAAAATTTCAATAAACAAATTTTGACATTTAAATATTGTCATTCACACTATAATTAGTAGGACAATTCAAAAGAGAACACATTTATTTCATTATTTTGAGTTTTCACTTCTGTCGGCAGTCTATATGACTGACTCGACTTTTTTTTTTTAAACTACTCAGTAGGTAATAGTCGAAAGTCGTAGTATCTGAATGTTTAAAATTATTGAAATGTTTACTAGACATCTACTTGGCACATATTGATAAGTTTTTTAGAATGATTTCCTTTATCAAAAATACTATTAGATGACGTTGAAGGAGGATGAAATCAGGATGAGGAAACCTGTAGGCTTGAAAATATTTCCGTATAGTAGTAAAAAAATATGTAAGCACATATTGTACAATATGTGAAATTACAGATATGTCATAGATTTGATGCCTGTGGCATACCCGGTTTTTGAGATACTTAGTTAAACTACCAATAGTTATTGACTCAACAAAGTTATCCATAAGATAAACTGTCACATGGCCGGTTGAATTTTACTGACATTTATCGTATGATTGTGTGTTCAAAAACACAATTTGGCAAGTTATCGAACCGATAACGCAATTGAATAGATAAACTACCATTAAAGTACTTCAGGAATCGGGCATTACTAGTTAGTCGAGAAGAAATAACTTTTGAATTTAAACTTCTTAGGGGCACGGCGGGGAAAAAAATTTGTTACGCGTTACGCATTACGCGTTAACCGTAAGGTAGGTATTTGTGTATCTGTAAGTACGTATAAGAGTCTGTCTGGGTTTAGTAGTACACAAAATGGGTAAATGTATAGTTAAGTATTTATACTACGGGAATTCGTATAGTATATAGTTTATGAGCATTCTCATATATACAGGCTGAAAGTTTAGACAGTAGCAATATTTATGGGGAGCAGACTACACTTGATTGTTGTCCTAAATCAATTAAAAAATAGGTGCTTAATATTTGAACTAATTATCTAGAAATATACAGAAATTATACGCAATCCTCTACGCGTCTATATTAAAGCACAGTGATAATGACGATCGGGTGATTTCATTTTCACTTAATAGTGAACGTGGGAACGGCATGAGCAAAACAAACGGTTTATTGTCCGTTTTATTATCGAAGCTTAATAACTCCGGGTCGCCCTTTACAGCTTTCGGTACCGGTCATTGCACCTAGGTATATTATGTTTGCGTTTATACTTTTGAAAGTCTTAGAACAAACTTTAACTTAGGTTCTCTTTGTTCTTTATTCATATTTGTTTTGATATTATTATATTATATGTTAAATGATGTATTATATCCTAAAATACTGCGAGTGTTTAGCCTTTCACCTGGTATATGATTTAATACATATAAGCCAAACAAGTTTCACTTCTTCCGCGTGTACACACTGATACATGCAATGTTTTATTTTTTATGAATTATCCAAAAAATAAGTAACATTTTTATAATTGTTTAGTTTATGCACATAACAATCGGGTCGCAGAGAACAGCACTTATTAATGTTGGTAAATAAAGGCAGATTTTCTACAAAACGACACACATTCGTATGACAGAAACGTGACCGGAATGAATGTAACGAACTGGAAAATAAGTTTGCTTGTACAATTCTCGCAGCGTATTCATAAAACGTAGCTGTTTGTTTTAAATATACATAAATATTTATGCACATTTATTGAACATAATTAATGAAATTTGTCATCCATTTATTTACAACTAGCTGTACCCGCAGCTCCGCACGCGTTTTTTTAAATTGTATTAAAGAAATATAAAATTGTGAGAACATCTACAATTATAGAAATGCTCTTCAAAAACAATTGTAAGTGCGACGCGCACGCCACCTACAGTAAAATGTAATGTATACATTAGGTATATAGATACTAACAGTGTATGACATGAGATTTGTCATCAGCAACATATTTGGAACCTTAACCCACCATATAACTACCTCAGTACTCACTTACACTGTATAAGAAAATAATGAAACAGTGACTTAAATATGTTATTATAATTATATGATATGCCCATATTGTCAATAAGTAATACGCTTATGGTCTAATATCTTATTAGAAAGACCCCTTCTATCTTCAAAATTACTATTAATCCTTATAATGCTGAATTGTAAACAATAAATGAGCTGACCGTCTTGAAATCTTGCATAAATATAAATCAAGATATAAAACTGTATATCTGTCTAAGCATATGTTAATATTTGACAATTTAAATAGCGCATCATTGAACTCGATACGATATTCTTATATGTTACTATGGTTACTGAGTTATGTAGACGAAAGTGCGGTAAATAAAACAAAATGGCCGCTACACTGACCAAAAAGACAATATAATTCGAATTACATACAGATATATATGAATTACATTTTTTTTTTGAGTCCAGTACAACGCACGTCTTGTTACATGTTTACAGTGAACAACACATTTTTGCTAAATTTCATGCAGACGAAGTCGCGGGTAATAGCTAGTCTAAATTTAAAAAAAATAAATTACTTGTTATGACGTATTCTATCTGCCGGTGAAAATTTCGTGAAAATCGGTCCAACCGTTTTGAAGTTAGCATTGTGGACGAAACCGTGGTTAATAGCTAGTCTAATTTAAAGTAGCTTAAGTAACCCGCTGTAATTTTTGCTATCTGCCAGTGAAATTCTCGTCAAAATCGGTCTAGCCGTTTCGGAGATTACCCGGAACATACATACAGACAGACAGACACACGGACAGACAGACAGACCTACAAAAATTTTAAAAATTGCATTTTTGTTATCAGTTGCTTGTATACTTTCATACCCAATCAGTAAAAAAATGTTATTAACCGACTTCAAAAAAAGGAGAAGGTTATCAATTCGTCTGTATTTTTTTTTTATGTTTGTTACCTCATAACTTTGGACTGGGTGAGCCGATTTTGATTATTATTTTTTTATTTGAAAGCTGGTACTTCCCGTGTGGTCCTATTGTAATATGGTCCAGTTCCGACAACGGCATCCAGTGCAAAACCGTATAAGTTTTAAATTTGCATTAATTATGTAAACGACAAATAGACGAATAACTCAATATCACGCTAACCGATTTCGATGATTCATTTTTTATTGGAAAGGATGTACTTCAAGGGTAGTTTGATGAGAATTTGGTTAGGTTCTGATCATGGGATCCGTGACAAAGTAAGAAAACTTTCAAGAAACGAGCCTACTCCTTTCTTAAGGGCCGGCAACGCATCTGTGTTTCCTCTCGTATCGCAGGTGTCCATGGGCGGCCGTGATCACTTACCATCAGGTGACCCGTATGTTCGTTTGCCACCAATATTATTAAAAAAAACTCTTCAATTCTTAGGAGCCTATTGTGCTTATGTTCGTTGCTGTGTTGCAACATGACGCAAGCATTGTAATTACATTACTTAAGGTATATTATGTGTGAAGCGATGGTAGCCAAGTTGGTGGTAGAAACTATCGCGGATTATTGATAAGGTTGCGTTCGTACCAAACGTTACTTATTGTACAACCAATTTAAACCATATCGCATACTATACCGATAGATACCATACCGCAAAAATGCGCATATTTTAATATACTTAAGTACTATACTAACGGAGTTCGCGGGCACTGCTAGTAAAATATATTTATGTACACTAAAAATTGAAAAATAAAGTAAATTTTCAAAAAAAAGTATTAACCGACTTCAATATCAATCAAAAACCCATAAGGCACTAAAAAGCGGAAAATAAATAGTTTATCAAATTAACCAAATTAAATAAAACATATGAATATGTGTGCTACCTAGAGATGTATTGGAAGTCGGTGCGAACCGAAAATCATTTCATCTACATAGGTACAAAGTTAATACTTTTTTTTGAAAATTAACTTTATTTTGATATTACATACAGACACTTCATTTTTATCATATGTATAAATAGACGATATAGATAGAAGATTACTAAATAATTAAGCGAATTAAGATAACTTTTAATAGAAGTTTTGGATATACTTAATAATTGTCTAATATTGTTTTAACAATTTTAAATAATAATTATAATTTGTTTTTGTCACAGAAGAGTAAATTTGGATATTTCCGGTGTATATTTATTATAATTATTTCTAGATAATTAAACGAATTCGGATATATTTCGACTTATAATTAAGAATTAAAATTGTTGTAGATTGTTTTGTAAACCGTGAATGTTAGCAATGTTTGTAATAAAGAAAATATGTTCTATTCTAATCAAAGAAAAAGAGATATAGGGTAGTTTAGTGAGTTACAAACGAACAATATAAAAGTAAAGTTAGATTCAGTTAAAAGGACATTCTTTGTACGATTATTGTAAGGTGACGTTGTGGAGAAGGAAAATATATTGTAATTCTGACTAGTAGTGTCGGTTTTGTGATGGATCGTGGTGAGAGTTATCTGGAGCACGCTCGCACGCCGACATGTACAAACTGATACACGATTTTTTTTTCTAATTTACGGCAGTATATAACCTATACCACTTCCATTATCTAGAAGAATCTAGTGATAACTCATACGTTAATCTAGCAAGGATCACTGATGGTTCCAAAGAGATGTATAAATATATATGTACATATTTATACATAAAAAAATTTACTCGTCTTCGCAGTTGATTAAAAATATGTATTTCTATAGCCCTCGTGTAGGAATCTGAAAACATAATAAATTACTTGCAATTATATCTTAGAAACAATTGACAATCCGATAATATTTTTAGTTTCAATGCTAGTCCGTCGAAAGGACTTGAGGATAAATAGCGTACGGGTTGTTCAAAACTGTTTCGGCTATGATATACAACGGGGTCCAGCCAAGCGGAAGTTTCATATTTGAATGGGAAGTCATAATTCTGTCCCCAGCCGCGTCGTTCAATGGACACATTGAAAATGTTGAACAAGCAGAAGAGTTACTGTTTAACACTATTATTTCGTATACTTTCCATAGGTTGTATAGTAAATGGACATTGCAAATTACTGAACACTGTCTGATTGATTAGATCCTTCAAAGTACCTATATATATTCCAATTCGTGGTTCTAATTACTTCGTTATGGAATTATACAAAATTGGGGTACTTACTACTCACTCCTTTAAGAGAGGAATAAATGTGTTAGTGTTAATTTTTTTTTTTTAATTTATTAAGGGCAACAAACAATTGTACTCCGAAATACATATAAGCAATATTACATAAAAAAGAACATAGTTCTTCGAGAACAGTCCGGTCCGTCGCTCACGGAGTAAGTAGGTATACAAATTATTTATTTTAGGGTAGTAAATTAAATCAAATACACGAATGGTAGTTAACTAGTAAGCTTAAACTTAAAATACAGTACTAAGTTTAAAAAATAAGTTAAAAGCAACAGACAATCCAAACATTCAAATCATACCACAGTTAAAAACTCAATAACAAAATAAGATATAACTTTAGTTTAGTTAATTCTCAATATTTTGCAATAACGAAGTCAGGAACTGGTTTTACCCGTTTAAAATTACTGTCTCATTTATATTAACAATCTATAGTCGGTATGTATATTTAAAAAAAAAAACAGTGATATTATAATCGCTACTGATCAGCAATATGACGTTAAAAATAATTTGTTTGTCCGTCCGTTTGTGTGTTGATTTTACATTCAGATTTCTTTGGAAATTGCGCTTGATATTTTATATGAATTTTTGTGTTCGGGTAGTTTATTTAATTTTTAAGGGTGAAATCATCGTAATAACCCTTTAAAGAGTCATAAAAATATTTCATAAAATTAAGTTCCATTTAATCTCAACCGAATTTGATGTAATTGTGTACAAGGAAATTATACATCATTCCAAAATTGGTCTACAAGACATATCAGTAAAGGTTTTTAGAAACGTGAAAGGTAAGTTCCTATATTTTGATTAAATAAAATAAATAAATAAGAGCCACGGGCACATCATCATCTTCTTACCCTTATCCCACCTAAGTAGGGTCGGCACAACATGTTTTCCTTTTTCACTCTCGTCTATCAGATGTCATCTCAGTATTCACACCTTTTATACACATATCATTTTTCACACAATCCATCCATACCTTTTCGGTCTTTCTTTACTCTTATCAACCATTATACTCAAAGCTATTTTAGTTACATGATCTTCATCTCTCCCCATGACATGCCCATACCATGCTAACCTATTATTCCTCAACTTCTCTGTCACTGGTGATTCAAGTTTATTTTCAAACTTCCTCTGATATATTCATTCTTAATCTTACTTATTCTAGTTACACCACACATCCACCTTATCATTCGCATCTCTGCCACATCCAGTTTTCTCTCATCTGTCTCTTTCATCGCCCAGCACTCAGATGTGTACAACATGACTGGTCTTATAAGAATTTTATACACCTTCCTCTTGAGTTTCAAGGGCATTCGTGGGTTACAAGCTACACCAGACACCTTTCGCCATTTCATCCATCCTGCGTTTATCCTATATCTCACGTCCTTATCTGTGCAACCGTCGTGTTGGATCAGAGAATCGAGATACCGGAAATCAAAACAGGTTGATAAGGATATACCATTTAAAACTATAGGAGAAAAACTGGATAGACCACCGAAGTCACAAAACAAATGTTCATTTTTTAGTCTAATAATTTTCAAACCAACATTCTTCAGTTTTTCACGCCATTTTATCAGCCTACTCTGAACCTTGGCACCATCTTCGCTGACAAGAACAATATCATCAGCAAACAGCATACACCAAGGTGTCTCCTCCTATATGTCTGATGTTAACGCATCCATAACCACAATCTGCACCCAGCATGTACGGTATTTTAAGCAGAACTATACGCGCTTAAAAGCGACATAGATGGTCAAGTTTAGTGGGGACACCAGAGTCTCGATATGGAGTGATTCTAAATCAGCCCTAGACCTACTAAGTACCCAAAACTATCGCACCCGTTACAGAGAACAGTACGAGATTGCATAGAAGAAATACGGGCAACTGATAGAGATATTCAACTGTTTTGGCTAAGAGCTTACGTCTGAACTGCCAGAAATGAGTGAGCAGACGAGCTTGCAAAGTCGGCAGCGCTGAAAGGCGCACCTCACGACTACGACAAGATCCCAGTGTCTTATGTCAAAAGAAAGATCAGGAAGGAGTCAGTTCAGATATAGTAGGACCAATACAACTCCTTTACCACAGGCGTGATCATGAAGACCATCCTCCCGGACATAGCCAAAGCTTACCGGTTGACGAGGAAAGTGAAGTGGTCTTTTACTTACGTGCAGATGTTGACAGGACATGGAGGAATAGCAGAATATCTCCACAGACTTAGGCTAAAGGACGACCCAAGCTGTGTGTGTAACCTCCAAGAGAGGGAGTCAGTGTGGCACTTACTACTCGAATATTCAAGATTTTTGGCCGCCTTCTCTTAGCCTGTCAGACCTGCATGCCATCCTAGCAGAAAAGGATAACAGGCCCACATTCCTCCAATTTGCGGAGAAGATATTCTAAATAGCGGCCAAGGCAAACAAAAGCTGCACGCCGGCATATCCTCTACAGACGCCCACAATACCAACCAATAATCCTTATGGACTAATAGAGTATGGGACTCTGGCCTCAACTTACACAACACTTGTCAGTGGGGCAACTCCTGGCACATGGCGATAGAGGGGTACCAGGAATCAAAACCCGGAGGGTGGCCCTCTTCATGAACAATAACTACGAGACCCTCGGCATCAGCTTCTGCATAGTAAGTCTCCGGAGCCGCATTGCGGTCTCGCCCGCTCTTCCGGCCGCAAAAACATCTGGAGAAGGAAATCCCACAGAGAGTCGTCCTCAGAAATAATACAAACAATTATGTCCCAAACCCATAGACACACTAGTAACCCACAACAAGAGCGATAGACCGTCTTCGGAGGAGAGTTCGTAAGATCAAATTTAAACCGTAGCCAAAGAAAACCAGAACGGACATGGGGCAAGTCTTCCCACGCGTCCAAATTCCTGTCAAAGGACCACTGCATCATATGAAAAATGCTATACTCAAGTTCAAAGGCATATTCGAGGCCATGCTTAAAGTCAACACACTGACGTGTACACAAATCTTAGAGGCCCACCATCTGCGAATCGTGGACTTGAGAGTTGCTAGACTAGAAGCAGCGAAAGCGGTCATCTATATTACGACACTGTCCAAGTCCTAGCAGCTACATGACCGCTTACAATTCCACCGGTGGTTTGGTACTAAGGAAAGAAAACGAAACACGGGTAGCCACTCAACCTCAGAAGTTCGAAGCGCCCCCGGAGGATCCAATCGTAGTAGTCGCTCGGTGCACAAGAATCATGCTGGAGAAAAAGATTCTTGAGAGGGTAAAAACCACCTCGAAGGTTGTATATCTAGCAGTGGCGGAAGGCACCAATATGACACGAACGGGATAATGGACGAACGGGGTCCCAGGCTGTGTAAATACTATGTAGTTGATTAGAAACTTCGATGTGGAGAGGGATACTGCGGCCACTACTACAACTGAGGCGGCAAAAGACTTACAGGAGAAACTGGTGCATGCATACGGCAAAAAAACCGAAAATCGGGTGCACACCACGGCGTCCATATTGGTAAATGGTTTCAGAGAGCACGATTTTTGACGTACACAATAAATAAAACGAAAGCAAAAAAAGGTGCGGACCAAGAGTCTGCAGAATAGACGAAAGAAAAAAAAACGCATCCATAACAAGAAGGAATAAATAAGGGCTTAAAGCTAAAGCTGAACCCTGGTGCAAACCTGCAGTCACATTGAAATTATAGGTAACTCAAACTTTGAACCTAACGTGAGTTTTGAATTGACTATACATACAACGAATAAGTTGTAGGTACTTTCCAGGTACTCTCTTTTTCAGAGCCCACCATAGAACATCTCGGGGTACTCGATTATGTGCCTTCTCCAGATCAACAAACACCATATGCAAATTCTTATATATATGTCTGTATTTTTCGTACAGTTGCCGAATTGCGAAAATGGCATCTATTGTCACACGTCTAGGTATAGACCAAAATTGATTCTGAGTCACTTCAGTCTCATCTCTTACTCGTCTCACTATCACTCTTTCCCAAACCTTCATATTGTGTGACATGAGCTTTATTCAGCCACGGGCCCATCTAGTTCTAAATTACAACCTTTGTAACAACGTAGATATTTCCTAAGAACGTTGATATTTCATTTCTAGATACAACGGACACATTTAATAGCTTAATTACAAAATATTTCCAAGAACCAATAATTCCGTTTGATACCTTTCATTGATCTTTAATATTTTCAAATAAATATATGGTATCTAATACAAAGCAGAAGCTAATCGATGAACAAAGAGAGTAGTGATCTCAGTTGCTTTAAGCTACTTTGGAAGCATTCCAAATGCAAATACGTAAAATGAAGCAAATATAGACAGATAGAAGAAAATAGTACTCTGTATATGTTTTGTAGAACCAAATGTTTAAATTATTTAACTATTTATTTAAATAAAATTATTTATATAATATCTCTGTGTTTATTAAATTCATTGAAAATATTTTATTTATCCTAAATCATATTACAAATACGAATTTCAGTTTGTTTGTTTGTCCAGGCCTTAATTACTCAACCGAGCATAATATTATGCATACACATTAAAAAGTTCTGAGAAAATGACATAAGGTACCTTTATTTCAGAAAAAAAGTGCTGTTCCCGACGCATATTAAATTAACATTACCGCAAGCGGAAATCATGGGTAAAATATAGTAATAAAAGAAAGGCATTTTATCCAATAACACAATATTTTCGAAATTTGGAAAATTGCTTGAAAGGGATACATTCAGTTCCGATGAGGCATTCTAAACCGCCTTAAGTTTTGTTATTGATTCTCCCTCCCACATTTTTTTAGTAATGGATTCAATTAGGTAACTACAAAATGTATATATAATAACAGTACACGCTTTGATTAGTTAAATATATAACTTCAAATTTTTTTTTACTTTACTTTTTCCACATAAACCGGTAATTTCATATGTAAGGATCTAATAATATAAATTGGTCAATCGGCAGAAACGTGACACACTAAAAATAGTCCAAGTAATGGGTCTATCACTTTTTGCACAATGACCATGGTGCAATCAGATACACATCCTGACTTACTCGCTTGGTTACTGGCAATAGATATATACAGGTTGATTTCAGGACACGACGCGCCTAATCGTGCCAGTATGATTGAAGTGTACAATGTATGAATTGTTAATCAGCAAACGGTATCTTAATTAGCGTCTATTAGAAATTCATGAATACAGCGACCTAAAGCCATGTTAGCTCAGCTTCGGACACTACGTTGATCGACGTACGATCTAATCTTTATGAATAAGCCAGAACTGTCGGTGAAGGAAACGATGACATAACTATAGCTTGGTTGTAGGGCTTTTCCAAGTCCAACTAGTTATTTACTAGCCTTAAACTGAAAATCTGTCGTCGAGCAACTATAGGTGTGTTCCAACAACTGTACTTAAGAGCTAGTCCCTCTAAGTTTAACGTGTTTACCATTTTGCATCACGTCGTCGTTTAAAATCAATGAAATTGTAGTTTTTTTTTCGAACTGGCTACGCTATTTGCCTAATAAGGCCTTAACAGCTTCACCGGACTACTAAGGCGAGGCACTCAGCCGATTTAGTGAAATTGTAGTCAAACGCTAAAAGGTATGAAGTATAAAGTACCTTTGTTTACAGATATTTAGTCGACTCGACACTTTATTTTGACCAACACGACCAATCGACAATAAGACAATTAACAGACAAAAGGGCACTTGAATATTTGTGGCACTTGGCGAATTGAACTATGTTTTTTTTTTTTTTTTTCGAACTGACTATGCTATTGACCTGGAAAGGTCTTTACAGCTTCACCGGACTACATTGAACTATGTCAGATTGACAGCCGCATATCATTCAAAGATAGCGTCTATATGATAGTGCGAGCTATCTGTACTACAGCGCCATCTTTGAACAACAAATTACATTTTGTGTGATTAAATGTAATGCAGTAGTTAGTTTTGTCTCGAACAACATTAAAGTCTTTCTTCGCATCTGACCCGCAAAAATGTAATTACTCTATATAAAAAATACACAAATAAATTTTATTACTTACATTTATACTGTTCGTCTCAATTTCACGCAAAATAAAAAAAAATGTTGGATTTTTACTTGCCAACTTATGTCAATGAATATATTTTAACAACAATAATCCTCGTCAAAAACTGTACTCATACATGTCAACTGTAATGTGTTTAGGATCACCGACCTTGTTTGATAGGTCGCGACCGACTCGTCCAATACTATCCTGGAAGCATTCCAACCACAAATCGCTGAATTTATTTGCCTTCAAACGTAGCCAGTGCATCTACGTGCATGGTATACAAAATGTATTTCCAACGTGGTTATAAAGTTAACGGATGTGGCCTTTGTGTAATAAGTAGTTTTATATGATTAGTTAGCTACGCTCGCGGTATATAACAAATCATAGTTTTATATGTACTTACATTTAATGAGTGCTCTTTTAGTATTATTCAGTCTGTTATTTTTTATTTTGATTGTTACAGCTTATCAATTTCAAATTGCATTCAAAAGGTTCTTTTTAATCATTGAAAATAATTAAAAAAATAATCTTTACAAATTATAATAATGCTATTTATAATTATTATATAGACCATATAAACGATTAATTTGATCTTGTAAATTACATGTACTTCCCTTATATAAAATGTCATCAAATTCAGTTGAGAATATATAAAAATGACATCTATTTTATAATTTATCTCAATATGTAATTAATAGTTGCTGTAAGTAGTCTTTTTTTTTTTCTCGAACTGATTACGCTATTGACTTGGCAAGGCCTTAACAGCTTCACCGGACTATAAGGCGAGCGCTTAAAGCACTCAGCCGATTTTATTTGGGCAATTAGCTCAAGAGTGCACGAGACACCTCGGCTTGGGCTGTTGCCTGATACATGCAATTCGCGACCTTTTTTTAGCGTGGGGAAATCCCTTATGGATACACCACCCTCTCGGGGGAGAGAGTGGGTTATGTCCGACTCGCACGGACTAAAACCCCACGGTGTACGTCTTCCGGTATAGTTGGGGCGGCACGAGATCTCTATAGACTTCATCGTGCCGCCCTAGCGCTTGGCCCAGCAGTAAAAGCGCCACCGACGGGCCCCGTCCTGTTGGGAGACAGCCGTGTACACACCGGCCGTCTCCTCCGTCCACCGGACCTGTGCAATGGGAAGATGGGCCCCTAGACCCATCTTCCCAGACTATTGGTGTACAAACAATTTAGGAGGGTATTCTGGGGACGCCCGAGAAAGCTCTTGTATCAAAAAATCTGTATATATATATATATATTATATATATATATATATATATATACATATATATATATATAAACGTTTTTTTAATCAATAAAATTGTTCGCCTTCAAGAAAGAAAGGGTGTAGGAGCTTCGGCTCACTACTAGAACATTCCAGACTAACACGGACAGCGTAATAATAAGACTTGGAGAGTGTAAAATAGACTGTTTATTAAAATGATCATAAAAGGTATTTATACAGACATGCGACATTTAATTTATTTGTTCAATTGTTTGAACGATATTCTATTTACAATATTTACAAAAGTTTCAGCCAGTCTACCAGAGAGGATGACATTCTCGGTAGCTACATGATTCCCCCTCAAGCGAAGCGTACCGGCATCTTGATGCTTCGACCGGAACGAGTCTTCTGTAGGGTGATTGGCTCGGAAGTAGCGTTGCCTAGAGTAGTGCTTTGTTGATCCACTTCGTTGAAACCGTAGGCAGGTTTTAAACGGTCGATGGATACAGTTGCTTCCCTTGTAGGCAATTGTAGGGAATACTTTTGTAAAGTGCTTTGTAATGGAGGTTTGTTGAGAGCGACGACACGTAGGAAATGATATTTTAATGGCTGAAGATCTGCTTGAATGAAAAATTTTATTTTTTAGTGATGCGTAGTCTAAATGAGTCTGTAGTCTCCGCAGACGTGAAATGTCTCCGTTTTCTTCTTGGCGACAAAATAGGCTTGACCAGGGACAGTTGCTGGGTCTGAATAAGCCTTGACTCATCATGTGTTCCGTTTTAACAATTTCATACCGTTGCGGTGGTATTGTCGTGCACGGCAGTGTATCGTTTGACCAGTCGTTTCGATAAGGTGTTCGACGCTTTGATTCGAACGTAATTCATCGAAGTAAATGTTGGCGTACCTGGGAATTCAATATGTTGCGATTTGACAATCCAGGGTTGATACTGCGTGTGGTTTCGTGAACCGAGATGCGTGCAGGAACTTTGACTGAGAGTTTTGTCGTGCTATCAATAAGCTGTCGGCTTTCGAGATCGACGATCAGCTGATGATATAGAAGAAAATCGTCTCCGAGTATTTGTTGTCAGTCTAGCTGTAAGTGCTGTTCATACGGTACCAGTGTTCGATCACACCATTGCTTTGTGGGTGGTACGGCGTCGTATGCACTCGTTGGACTGTTCGACTTCCTAGTGATGTGTTAGATGCGGTAGTTACGTTCCTCGCTGGTAGATTCCTGGCAGGGTAAAATGCATCGTCTTGCATTCTTGCCAAACCGTCGATGAGAGTAGCATCATGGTGACGGCGACGTAGTCTTGCAGGAATCTCGCGAGTGAAAATTGTAATAAGCTTGCGTTTACAGGATAGGAATAACCGTTTCATAACTTGGCATCGTCCTTCCTGTGTTTTTTCCGCGTGGTTACATCACTGTAGGTGCGGCGGCATTATCACGTGAGCGTGCGTGATAGTAGAACTCGGCATGACTTCGGATGACGAGGTTCTGATGCGCGGAAATGCGTCGCGGCGACGGCGTTACTGTTTGTCGGAACCTCGGAATCATCTCTGGAGAGCGCTCGGAACGCGGCGTCACTAAATGTAGGAGTCTGAACTAACTTCTGAACATTTTCCGTTGGAGCTTCGCATCCCACTGCTGTCACCGCCGAAGGTGCGTCGCGTCGTCGGGGTCACCAAATGTAGGAGCTTCGGCTCACTACTAGAACATTCCAGACTAACACGGACAGCGTAATAATAAGACTTGGAGAGTGTAAAATAGACTGTTTATTAAAATGATCATAAAAGGTATTTATACAGACATGCGACATTTAATTTATTTGTTCAATTGTTTGAACGATATTCTATTTACAATATTTACAAAAGTTTCAACCAGTCTACCAGAGAGGATGACATTCTCGGTAGCTACAAGGGCTTTTTCTTCTTATTGAAATTGGGTTATGATATGTGAATTTGGGTTGGATGAAGGTACTCTAGAACACATTATTCTGTCCCTCTATAGGTAGGAGCCCGGCGGTCACCTTCCGCCGGGCGGACCGTGGGGGCGGCTCTACAAGGTTGATTAGCTTGAACGATCCCTTGCCGCCCCCACACAACGGTCTGTCGGTACACCGTGGGGTTTTAGTCCGTGCGAGTCGGACATATCCCACTCTCTCCCCCGGGAGGGTGGGTATCCATAAGGGATTTCCCCACGTTAAAAAAAAAAAAAAAAAAAAAAAAAAAAACAAATTTTTTTCAATCGCCTCAATTTAGTATTTTATGATATTTTACTTAACAATAGGTATACGTTCCTCACATTTTTTCAAACGCATAGGTGCAAAGGTGTGTATTTTCTCCTGTTAACAATATTCTGGGTAATTCTATAAGTTTTAAGAAAATTAAACTTTAACATAACACAGTAAGTAATGGTAATTATTATGTAAATATATATTTATTTTAGGCATGATGTATGTAAGTGTTGAGTTTGTCTTTGTGTATTTCAGTGGCTTAATCTTAAATTATATAATAAAAATGTAATACTAACTATAAAGTGACTCTTCGATGACTGTCTTGACACTAGTAGAATTCGTATCTATGAAACTCCAATATTAAAAAGTAAAAATTGAAGTTTGTGATTTTGGACGTTTGGGGTAGTCTCTGCTACTACCTACTGATCCGATTTTGAAAATTCTTTCAATATTACAAAGGCATATCAAATTACTTTTTATTTTGTTAAATATAAATTTTCAATAATTCATCACAATAAATGTAATTAAAATTATCAAAATTCTATAATATGGCGTGCGTTACTGGAATGTTTTGAAATAAAGGAATAAAATCCATAACAAAATTAATTACTGTTACATAAGAAAATAAATGTTACAATTACTAATTACAAAAGTTTAAGTTATTATATACATACAGGTTTCATGTATACTTTACAAATTCTTATTAAAACAAATACCTAAATAGAAATGGTCGAATTTGATGGCGATAAAGTTTACTTTTTACAACATATTAATTGATGGAGTTGGTTAGAATATAATGGGAAATAAAAACTATAAGCCGGTAAAATTATTACGTTGTTGCGAGGATAGTCAATGGGGCGCAGAGGTGAGGGCCAGACCAGCAACCCAGGGGATACCGGGAAGACATCTCATGCCTATATACATATATAGGATAGTTTGGAATCACAATTGGACTCGGTAGGTGTTGCTATAATCAGGTTCTAAGTTTTTATAAGACTTTTCACGTCAGCAAATAAAATTGGAACCGGTAATAACCGATTTGGCGCAGACGAAGTCTCGCGGGTCAGCTAGTATGTATATAATTATTGCTCCGAATACCAATAAATATGAAAACCACACTAATGTTAATAATTTCAAAAAATAAATTCTGAAATATATATATTATCATTTACACTATCATTAATATGAAAATTCAAAAGAGAACAATTTTTTTTTTGTTTTGAGTTTTCACTTCTGTGGTTGTCCTTATGGCTGCCTCGTCTTTTCTTATTGTATAGTATATACACAGTAGTGTGTGGAGCCAAAATTTAAATTGAAGAACGACTTATCTTGTAAATTTTATATCTTCGGTTCCGTGTAGTTGTGGTCGAGGCTGTATTTTACTTGGTTCAGTTATGGCGTTGCAACCTAAGTATTGAGCGATAAATAACATCGGAAGAGTAGTTTTACTGTCTGCTTTATACTTTGTGAGCTTATTAAATGTTATAAGCAGCTACAAAATTGTCAACTGAAAAAATTCAGAAGTAGTAGTACTGTACTCAATACGTACCTCGCGAATCATTAAAAACGAAATTCCAGGAATTCGGTATCTTAACTCTGCCCTCCCAATACATTCTTGATAAATTAATGTATGTCCGTAAAAACTTTGAAAAACTAAATTTAGTAAAAGACCGGCATAATCTAAATACTAGAAACTGTAATAAACTGGTGGTCCCATGTTTCAGACTTAGCAAAACCAGTAATAGTTTTTTAGGTAATAGTGTTAGGTTCTACAATAAAGTCCCAAAGCATGTTACCAATTTGACGGACTGTAAATTTAAGCGCCACGTCAAACGGGTTTTAGTTTCAAAAGGATATTATAGAGTGGATCAGTATGTGAACGATAGTGATGTCCGGAATTGACTCCTCTCTGTGCATCCACTAAAAGCTATTGTATGATGTATTGGAAGTATATGTTAAAAAAATGTACCCGATCGAGTTTCTTGCCGGTCCTTCTCGATGACTGGGTTGTTTTCCGAACCGGTGGTTGTCTTTGACGTTCATAGGTGCCTTATTAGGGCCTAAACTGAATAAAGTATTTTTGATTTGATTTGTACTAAGGTTAATCAAAGGCAGTTCTTCTATAAAAATGTATGTACATTGAATTTACGAGTGAAAATACATTGTTTTACCTTTTTATACTGACTGAAATGTTATAAAATCATACAAGGGTTTATTTTGTTTTGTTTTATTACACTGAATAAGTTTTATCCTTTGACCACAGTCGTACCTGAAGTTAAATAACGATGTGGTTCAAGATGGTAAACACGATAAACCTGGATGGACTGGCTCTTCAAGTGCAGCTGCAACACACTTACATGTGATTGGCAACAGATTTTCGACTTGCGGGTGGAAGCTAGCCAGGCGTGCTAAGGGCGACCACATTTTAGATGACTATAATAATATTTTATCTTTGTTAAGTTTTAACCTCTTTACGACATTACGCGCAAGCTTTAAAGATTGACGAAGACTATAGACATGTTTTATTGGCATCTCTGTGATTGTCAGAATAGCTAAAAAGATAATTAAAGTGTTATTGTTTGTTTTTTTCTTCGAATATAAATGTGACACGTGCACTGAGTTAGTTGTTTATTCTAATGTAAGATGTAAGAAATATTACACAGCAAGGAGCAACGTGTCCAAATATTGCTTACTTGAGACTTTGTATTGCAGGTCCTAATTGTTCATATGTTGATTAGGAACAATATCAAATTGACGAGCCTTTTGACAAAACTGCCCTGGAAAGCCATTTTGTTTTAATGATATTATGTTACTAAAAATGGTAATTATAGGAAATAGTAATAAACGCGAAGTTAAAAAAAATTATATTCGGAAGAAGAATAAGAATTATCTCATAGTTGTATTTGGAACTTAGTAATTATATTTGAAACCTCAACAGAGAAGTTTGCGTAAACCAAACCTGATTTATTTTTCTCTTTCATGAAGCCGATCTATATTTACACTGATATTATGACTTTGTTGGTAGCTGTACAAATACGGCAACTAAAGAAAAGACGAGATCTCTCGTAGTAGGCCTCCTTGGCAATTAGACTAACTATTGGATATGTCGTTGTTGGCAGTCAACGTGTTGAAACAAACAAGTTCATAAAAAGAATGGAACTGATGTAAGATCTAATTCCAAACATGTTACTAGCAAAAAGATTTTTTGGCAAATGTTCCAGATATAATCAGAACTATTTATAGATAGATAGATTCCAGAATAGTATAACAACTTAAAACCATCAATTATCGTCGTTATTTTAATCAGCCTGTATAATCGAATTCCGGAGTATACGTACGAACCACAGAAAAATACAGCTCGACGGGAACAACTGTTTAATTTACCCGGGAAATGTTTATTATCTTTAGGGAAATTTCAGCGGGACGTGACCCGAAAAGGGAATGCTGAATTTCATGAAGCACTCGCACCTGAAACAAAGACTGAAAATGTGACTTACTTTTTGTTTAGATTTCCGTACATATTATAAAGAAGTTAGGGTACAATTTAAATTATGTCGAAAATTACAGGACAGATAGCTTAATGCGAACGAACCTCGAATGCGAAATCAGGAACGATGCTTAACATTTCAATTCAAATAAAATGCTGCGTCGTTTTATATGGACCTTTTTTATGTTTTTGTGGTGCTGATTACACAATAATTGTAATGTCGTATGATAATGTCGTAAGTTATGTACTAGTAACTGCCCGTGACTTTATATGTGTTAAAATTCTATTAGTATTGTAAACGAGAAAGTTACCTTTTCACGTAAAAATTACTGAAAGGATGTTGATAAAACTTTACCGCTAATTAAGGTAATATATCAAAATAATGATGATTGTTCCGAACAATTTCGGCCATGACAACCTCTTTGACCCCTAATCAGGCAAATGGTACTAGTGTGCTCGAAGATGGCTTACGTAGCCTATCTTTACGACGAAACTCCATGCACATTGAGGGCATGTATGTGAGTACGTCATTTTCTATCGGAGTCCAGTAACGGAAGCGGTCAGATGCGCAGGATGTATAATGTGTACAAGAGAACGCGCAAGACACAGGTGCACATACTCGTCCTTGTTCTTCTAGACTCATTGGAACGGGGAACGTTACTACCGGAAAAGAACTCAGGAGAAGGGTCAGTACTCGCACTCCCTTAATCGCCTTTTACGATACCCACAGGAAGATATAGGGTGGAGATATTTTACTCTGCCTGCACCACACGACCCGACAAAATAACACATAGGTCATATGCTATATTTACTAGAATGTCCGTTACTTACCAAGGAATATATCAAATGCACATTAACACGAGCAGAGACCTATAGCTAAAAACTTAGTTAAAATATGATACAGTCTAATAGCATCTAGAGACGTGTAAAATATATAACATAAGAACCTTCTCCATCAAAAACGCTTAGTTTTGCAAATTTTTATATTGGTCTGTCAAACAATGGTAGAATTTATCGATGAACTGGCGGGCCCGGCGGACATTGTCCTTCCGTGATAACAAAAATCCTAAAAGTCAACAGCAGTGCTACTTACCGGGTTCGATTGAATCTAAACCGTTCTTGAATCTACCTGAACACTCACAAAATTTTTTATCAAAATCTATCCAGCCGTTTCGGAGGAGTTCAGTCACATACACACGGATAGAAGATTTATATATGTATAAAGATAATACACACATACTTTGTAGTTGTTTCGAAACATAACATTAAAGATTTAAAAAGGTTTTTATGAACATTGTAAAAATACATGTAATGAATGTTGTGTGGGAACTGAAAATACAACGTTGTTTAGATATATTCTTTTACAAAAGTGGTTAGATTTAGACTCAGTAGAACAAGTAAGAGTAACTTAGGTAATAGATTTTTATTATATGTACGTATATACGCAGCAGTTCAAATACCGTTTAAAGCGGGTTTTACTGTGGTTATTATAAAACGTCGGGTGTAAGGTAATTATAGGGTGGATCATTATGTAAATTACTTAGCTCTGTAACCCTTACCCCAGACGAATAAAGGAGCAATAGTCAGTTACACGAAATTATTATTTTTATTAATTTTGGGAATCACAGTAAGCACACCTGTATACTTAATACAAACAGACAAAGAATGAGTCATAAACCGTAGGAACGCAAAATGGTGTAGTCACAAGTAGTGGATTGTTTTATCGTAGTCCGGTGAAGCTGTTAAGACCTTGCTTGGTCAATAGCGTAGTCAGTTCGAAGAAAAAAAAAAAAAAGAAGATTGTTTTATCAAATTTTGATGATGGTAATGAATGTGACGAAAAGATAAAAAAATTGGGGATGATTACGAATTAAATGCGAGTAAAATCGTATTTGTGAATCCACATGACAATGGGTTTAGGAAAGGTGAGAAAGGTACTTAGGTGGTCCACGACCTTTATAGGTCTTCTTCTCCAATTCACTTCCATTTGCGTAGGATTGTAGATGGGCTAACGAGCAGCGATTTAAGCCTTCCATAGTTTTCCACCATCCTTTTTTGAAAGGTAATACATATACAAGTATACAGCAGTGCGTCCGGACAGAGTTGAATTCTAAACATCGGAGCGAATATGAACAGAAACAAGCAACCCAGAAGAGAACCGCGGATGTAGCATCATAATAATGTATTGTGTTTTTATCTCATTATTGTTTTTACTTTTTTTTTTGTTAGTACAAAATAAATTTCATCTGACACAAACGCCATTATATTTATTAATGGGCATATAACCTACGGGCGTCACAAAAATATAAAAAAAGAGAAAAACATATTTCAAATTATATAATTACTATCGTAATTATTTGCTTTAGAATATAAGCGAATAAAGTCATCATTTCTTACAGTTGGACTTAGTGAGCCTGAAGCATGGAATGACCAATTTATGGCTGTTTCTAGTATTTAAATTACCTGGTCTCTTACCAGATCCAGCATATCTAAGTTTTTGCGGACATACATTAAATTATTAAGAATATATTGGGCGGATTGAAAGAGAGCGTAGCAAGAGATTTCCGTAAGTTAGTTGTTATAGGTTAGTTAAATTAAGCTCGAAATCCAGATTTTTTTCTAGAAGTAGATAATGTCAAAACTCTTCATTTACGCTTAACACAGATTCATTTATTCCCAAATACACGTCGTAATTTTGTTTGCAAAAACAAACAAATAACATTTACTAACTTTATAGTAACTATAAAAATGGGTGTTTCAACCTGTTTGAAACGATGGCGGCTCAGTTGTTACCAAGACATCGTGTCAATCGACATAGGTTTAAACGCATGCAAATGAGATGGAGATTTTGGTGAAGGAAAATTTTGTGATGAAAGAACTTTCTTTAAGTCCGCCTGTAGCTATCATCCTCAACTTAAAAATATGTCGCCAAATACCTATAATTGAACCCCGGCAGCAGTATTTAAGAACCAGTCCTCCTCTAAGTCTACTACGTTTAACATGGATCGTATTTCATTTAACATCAGGTGATATTATGGTCAAACACTAAAACAAAAAAGTATTGTATTTTTTTGTATCGGTCTTCGTAGACCTAATTACCTTAAACAGTTTCCCTTAACTACGGTTTATTGTTTGTATGATATGCACTTAATTCATTTTTGTCAAAAGAACGTTGAATTTTTTGGGCACTGCGGGGACACAATGTTTTAAAAAGCTAATTGGTGACGCCGCGGCGATGTCGACGTCACCGGGGGCGTGCGTGCGGGGGTATCTATGTTCAATTTAAGTGGACTGTATTTCCGGGGGTGCTATATTGATATTCAACTATTGCGATCAGTTACGATTTGGGGGAGAAGGGCAGGATGGAAACTTCGCACATACCTTGCGGCGATGCAGTCTCCACGTGGCTAGCCGGCTAGGTGTTTCTCGTTTCTTTCCACCGAGTCTTCTCTCACACAACACTTATTGTTTATAATATATGTCGGCACGTATGTAGCGATGCGTTTATTTCTCACTCGAGCTTGCAAAAACTCAAAATGTTAGCATGCTGCGCGGCTCGGCACGGACACTGTGCAAGCTGCGTAAACTACTCGACGATAGCAGACGAAGTAACACAACACAATGGCCGCCGCGCGTCCGTCGCGCGCGGCGCGACCCACCACTATCGAAACTAGCGGCGCGGCTCGGCGCGCTACCGAATTAGCATGTGCCATAGTTAAAGGGAAATGTGATTGGGCAAGACTAGATGGCGTGACCTGATCGCAATTAATTGATCGGGCTTCAAAGTGACATAATTTAATCCATAATGCGGGAATTTTCAAACATACATAAAGCGGCGCAACCACTAATAATACAGAAACTATCATATTTGCAAAAGGTTACAGTCATTGAGAGATGGTCACTACAGAAGACTAACGTGGAACATCACGTGTACCAATATTCCCAACTATAACTTTGAGATAGGAGTGCGAACACTACTACACTGTGGCAGAAATAGCTCTGGTAGTTATATTGCTGTGTAATGTTGCGGATATTCTACCTATCTTATGTAAGATGTACTTAATATCCTTTATTCTCTCAAGTATATATATTATGCTAAGGTAATAAAATATATCGTATATTACGAAAATGGGTCTCCATTTATAACTAGTGGTCGAAATTTGAACATAATAAGAGGTACATAGTTTTTTGTTCATGTGTTCATATATAGATATTATTATTATTTGTTAGTCAATTTTTCTTCTTTTCTTTCTAAATAATAAAAGTTGTATCGTGACATATATAGACTTGGGCTCGTGGATGGATCGCATAGAAAATAATAATTGATTCCAACTCTTGTTGTTATTCACAAAGCTCGTCTATGGCGATTAAAAAAAGTAAACAAGGGAGAAGAAGTTATAGAATTGATTTATTTCAGCGCATGACCACATATTATAAAACGAAGTCCTATGCCACGTCTGTCTATCTGTCTGTGCGCGATAAACTCAAAAAACTACTGAACGGATTTTCATGCAAATTACACCAGTAGGTAAAGTAATTAATGAGGAAGGTTTAGGTATATAATTTGTCAAAGTTTTTTTTATTATCAGGGCGGGGCAGCATCTGCCGAGCCCGCTAGTTAATATATGAGTATTAGCTATACTGCGTGACTTCGCTCGCATCTATGGTGGTTTGTCTATCCCCAGGAATATTTTTTTCTATGTCCTTTCTTGCCCTTGATAACGTGTTTGTACAATTTCATGATTATTGGTTGAGTAGTCGAGGCGTGAAATGATAACAAGCAAACAAACTCCGAATCGCATTTATAATATTAGTGAGAAAGGATTACGTTTGGGACGTACAATTTGGTAGCTCGGGGATTATTGCGACAGAAGGCTGTCGTATACAACTCTTCGCAAGGAGTATTAGGTTTCCGTATAGAACCGTGAAGCCTTAGTAGTGGCGACAATAGAAATATAAGTGATTCTTATATTTTCTTATGAAAATACGCTAAAATCAAGTAAATAATTGTAGGTACCAGGTTCCTTTCATAACATTAAAATATAAAATGAAACATCGGTCTGTCTATTCGTTTTTTTTAGTATAGTTTTATTGGGACATGTTTTAGTGTAATTCATTTAAAGTGATCGCTAGTACGTGACAGAGCAAACTAAAATATTGAACGCTTTGTTCCTAGCATTAATCTTTATAGTACTGGATAATGTCATCATCTGTCTATACATGTAATAAAAATGAAGTGTCTATATGTAATATCAAAATAAAAATGTTTTACTGATTGCGTACGAAAGTATACACGCTACTGATAACAAAAATGCAATTCTTAAAATGTTTGTTGGTCTGTCGGTCTGTCTGTTTGTTCCGAGTAATCTCCGAAATGGCTAGACCAATTTTGACAGGAATTTCACTAGCAGATAGCTAAAATTACAGCGGGTTACTTAGGCTAAATTACGCTAAATTAGACTAGCTATTAACTACGGCTTCGTCTGCAATGCTATCTCCAAAACGGTTGGACCGATTTTCACGGAAATTTCACCAGCAGATAGCGGACATCATAGCAAGTAATTTAATTTATTTTAATTTGGACTAGCTGTTAACCGTGGCTTCTCCTGCAGTACTATCTCCAAAACGGTTCGATCGATCTTCACGAAACTTTCACTGGCAGGTAGTTTGGCTTCGCCCGTAGTGCTATCTTCAAAATGGTTAGACCGGTTTTCACGAGACTTTCACTGGCAGATTTTAGTTTATACTAGCTGTTAACCGCGCCTTCACCCACAGTGCTTTCTCCAAAACGGTTAGACTGATTTTCACGGGACTTTCACTGGCAGATAGCGAACCTTATAAAAAGTAATTGAGGTTATTTTATTTTAGACTAGGTTTTACTCTGCAAAAATTTAGCAAGATTACAACTCATTCTTTATTTTTCATAAGAGAAATAATTATCAGCTTACTGTTTACAATTCGACATTATAATTATTAATAACTTTAATGATATAGAGGTCTTCCTAATAAAATGTTAGTAATAAGATGTTAGATTATAAACGTATTACGTAAAGGGTTCCATAATACAATTTCTTGCGGAACAGACAAGCGTTTATTTTTTGTATAGTCACAAAATTTTAATTATAATAACAGCAATGTATATTAAATGTAATGTAAATCTTTATAATAATATTTTAAGTTATTGTTTCATTAGTTCCTTATACAGTGTAAGTGAGCACTGAGGTAGTTAGTTATATGGTGGGTTAAGGTTCCAAATATGTTGCTGATGACAAACCTCATTTGGCACGCTGTTAGTTATATATCTAATGTACACGTTATTTTTAGTGGCATGCGTGTCGTACTTACAACTGCTTTTAAAGAGCATTTCTATAATTGTACATAGTCTCACAATTTTATAATTCTTTAATACAAATAAAAAAAACGCGAGCGGAGCTGTGGTTAGTATTTTGTGATATGCGTTTGATTCTATTTTTAGGTAATAAATATGGTCTATAAAAATATCCTGCTATAAATTTAATTCGAAGTTAAGTTAAGTCATTATTGTTAAGAATCTTACAAATACCTTAATAATTTTGTCATTCATACGAGCAAAATTGTGGGTACCTCTAGCATAACATTTGTAGTCAGCCATAAAATATCGATTCTGTAAATTTATCGTTTAAAAAAAAGTTATTTTTATATATACCAAAATAAAATATTTATAGCAATGGCATTGATTTAACTTAAGAGTACGTATAATATTATTTTAAAGTAAAGACTCAGATGATAAGTTAATCAATTATATTTTGAGCTTAGTGCGAGTTTGGACTTCGGGAAAAAAAAAAGTAACGCTTAAGATGAATATATAATAACATATTTCATAATAATACATAATATAATTATTACATTAAGATTTCCATAGTTTCGAAACGTATATGTCGATACAAAGTGTAATAATGAATAACGTACATTGAATCAGTCAGGGGAACCAATTAACACTAACACTGTATGCACTGTGAGTATTTATCCGAGCAGAGCTTCGCCTTACAATAACTTTGACATACGACCGCCTCCCTAACGACGACGTCTTGCCTTTTTAACCGACTTCAAAAAAAGGAGGAGGTTATCAATTCGACTGTATTTTTGTTTTTTTTTTGTGTTTGTTACCTCATAACTTTGGACTGGGTGAACCGATTTTGATTATTCTTTTTTTATTTGAAAGCTGGTACTTCCCGTGTGGTCCCATTTCAATTTGGTCCAGTTCTGACAACGGCATCCAGTGCAAAACCGTATAAGTTTTAAATTTGCATTAATTATGTAAACGAATAACTCAATATCACGCTAACCGATTTAGATGATTCATTTTTTATTGGAAAGGATGTACTTTAAGGGTAGTTTGATGAGAATTTGGTTAGATTCTGATCATGGGATCCGTGACAAAGTAAGAAAACTTTCAAATGAGCCTACTCCTTTCTTAACGCATCTGTGTTTCCTCTCGTGTTGCAGGTGTCCATGGGAGGCCGTGATCACTTACCATTAGGTGACCCGTATGTTCGTTTGCCACCAATATTATAAAAAAAACTCTTTAATTCTTAGGAGTCTATTGTGCTTATGTTCGTTGCTGTGTTGTAACATGACGCAAGCATTGTAATTACATTACTTAAGGTGTATTATGAATGAAGCGATGGTAGCCGAGTTGGTGGTAGAAACTATCGCGGATTATTGATGGTTGCGCCGCTTTATATATATTTGAAATTCCCACATTATTGTGATCAGATCACGCCACTTTGAAACCCGACCAATTAATTGTGATCAGATCACGCCACCAGCCCCGCACCCTTTAATATGGCACATGCTTATATAAGGTAGCGCAACGAACGCGCCGCCAGTACATTACTGTAGTGTTGACCGCGCCGCATCACAGTGTTGTTGTGTCCGCACCGCGCCGCATGCTAACATTTTGAGTTTTCGCATGGTCCAGTGAGAAATAAACGCATCGCTACATACGTGCCGACATACATTATAAACAATAAGTGTTGTGTGGGAGAAGACCCAGTGGAGAGAAACGAGAATCACCTAGCCGGATAGCCACGTGGAAACTGCAGCGCCGCGAGGTATGTGCCAAGTTTCCGTCCTACCCTTGTCTCCCTCTTCGTAGCTGATCGCAATAGTTGAATATCAAATATAGCACCCCCGCATATACAGTCCACTTAAATTAGCATAGAATCCCCCGCACGCCCCCGGTGACGTCGATAACGCAACGGCGTCACCAATTGATAAGGTTGCGTTCGTACCAAACGTTACTTATTGTACAACCAATTGAAACCATATCGCATACCATACCGCAAAATGCGCATATTTTATTATACTTAAGGCGGAACGGAGTTCGCGGGCACTGCTAGAAAATATATTTATGTACACTAAAAATGGAAAAATAAAGTAAAAACCGAAAAAAAAAGTATTAACCGACTTCAATATCAATCAAAAACCCATAAGGCACTAAAAAGCGGAAAATAAATAGTTTATCAAATTAACCAAATGAAATAAAACATATGAACATGTGTGCCACCTAGAGATGTATTGGAAGTCGGTGCCAACCGAAATTTCAAATTTGTTCCAGGTAGAAATGTATTACAGAGACGCGAGAGTGGACTTAAACTTTGTACCTATGTAGATGATATGATTTTGAAAACAGAAAATTTTCCACTTAAAAAAAATTTGAAATCAATTTTGAAAAAATAAATGTTACATAATTCAAATTGTCTATACATTAAAACATATATTTTGCATGATTTTCCATGACAGTATTATTTTAAACGATTAAGTCTAAATAAAAACAATTCAACAAATTACATTTAGATCTCACTATTAAATAATGTTGCTACAACAAGTAGAAGTAAAATTACTACTAAGAATTATTCAAGAACCGACATATCCGTATCAAGAGCATGAAAACAAGATTCAGTCTTCAAAGAACTTAAAGATAAAATATTCTATGAATAATTCACACGTCAAATATCGAACAGAATGAGTTCCGCCTATAGGAGCTGTCACTTGAAAAAACTTACTATGAATATATTCAGGGAAAACTTGAGTGCGTTTACGACACACACCGTTTTCGTATTCGAAATAACTGATTTATATTTTATTAACTCATGTTTTAGTATATTCCGTGTTGTTGTTTTTCATTTTACTTACTTTAGTATTAGAAGCTTTCAGTCGGGCTTATTTCACAGATGAAATTAAACTATTTTTCACGTCTGGCTGGATATTTAGCTATTACAATCTGTGTGGCTAATGAAATATAATCTTGTAATATCAATCAAGTATTTCAAAATAAGTGAAATTTATTCATTTTTCTGTCACTTTAAAGCATTTGGTAGAAACTGTGGCCAGCGAAAAGTATCTGGCAATACTGGATACTACTTTAGAGTCATGTTTTATAAAACTTATATAAAAATCAGCCATATACATTTAAGTATAGTAGCTCTTATTTTTAGTCACTTTTCTCACCTGGTATCTCTATATAGGTATCTCTACAAACTCAAACTCTCTGAGTAAATAAGCATTCTAAGTACATGAAACACTACTCAGAATTTAAGGTATAAGGTAATATATGAAATATTTAAAACTAAATTGAGAGTGGTCCTCCTCCTTTTATAGCGGGCCCAGCAGACATTGTCTCGCCCTGATTATAAAAGAATCCTTGACAAATTATATACCAAAACCATCCTCATCCCTTTCATCACTTTATCTACTAGTTAAAACCGCATGAAAATCCGTTCAATAGTTTTCCGAGTTTATATATATAATGCTTTGGGGGGCTTGCAGCTTCGGTTCTCCATTATATACCAGGAGGGCCTATATATATATATTGTTGAAAATAAAAGAAATGTCGGGTAGTTGTACTGCAACGACCTATCTATGGAGCGGCGCTCGCCGTGTTGACTCACTCTTTCGGTGGCCATCGTAGCGTGCAGGCAGTAGCTCTGTCCGAACTCGTGTCGGTTATTTAAAAGTGATTAATTGTTAAAGTTTTTCTTAACAGTTTATATCTAAATTGGCCAGTTTTCTTTTTTTAATAATCAATAATTGTTTTTATTTCTAACAATATATATATTAGTCTTATATTATGTACTTTCTTGGCATGTTTTTGTATATAAGTTAGATGAAAATCAGCCTACGCTTTTCGCTAAGTCCCTGGATCAAAGGTTTAGTCTGAAAAAATAACTAAAAGACGGACGGGCCCAATCACTTTTATATTTCATATATCGAGAATACATTTATATTTAGAGATGTTGCGAAAAATAATAAGGCAAACGTAAGCTTCAAAGAAATATTATAGCGGTGTATATTTAGACATTCGATTATGGGTTCGATAACGTAAAACCTAATTTCCCGTAGAGTCTACAAATAGATGCTTTATAGTATAGGAAAATGTTGTACCCGTGATACAACTGATTTGGCGATGTCGGGATTTACTGAGAGTGTTATGAAAATGTGAAGAATTATGTTAGCGTCATCTTAAGCGATAAGCTCCTTACAGAAAATATTACTAAAATGGAGATTTTTTTTTTTAAATAAACAATTCGTCCAATTCTTTTTTAACAATGTGGTGAATATCTTTAAATCTTTTGTTGGAAATTTTGTCACTTATTACCTTCCTAGCTTTTGCCTGTGGTTTCGCTCGCGTTAATATGGATTTGATCTCTCTTGGGTATAACTATTTTGATAAAAGTACCCTATGTTCTTCTCCGTACCCCTTACGATGTGTTTACAAACGTTCACGATGACCGGTTGAGTAGTTAAGACGAGAAAGCGTATCAAATGAACAAACATACTTTCACATTTATAATATTAGCTAAAAAAATACTTACCAAGGTAAAATTAAATGAAACTCACATTACGTATGGAATTATGATTAAAACGATTAGTAATAACAATAATTATTCTAAGTTAAGTTTGTAGACGGTAGAGCCACTCTACAGCTATTACTGGTTTCAGCATGAATGTGTCGGCAAGCCCTGGTTAGTACCACCCTCTCACAGAAAACCGACGTAAAGTAATAGCGCTTGCATTGTTGCGTTTCGTTTAGTCAGTGAAAGCGCCGGAGGCCCACCTCCCTTTTCGCCCTCCCTCCAAACACAGGCCGGCAACGGTCTTGCGACTCCCCTAGTGTTGCTGGTGTGTCTATGGACAGCGGTGATCACTTAACATTAGGTGACCCATCTTGTAATTTGCCGCCTATGAGATATATATATGATATAAATTAAATTAAATCTATTTATGTCTATAGGTATATATCTTTATATGAAAATGACAAAGCAATTATTATTGATAAGAAAGAGACTGAAGAGATAACTGAACGTATGTACGTTACTTACAAGAACATACGAAGCGTTAAATGCTTACTATGTTGTTATTTATTATAGACATAATACATATATTTACATAAGATTGTTACAACCAAACTTAATATTAGTTGGGTAAAATATGCACCAAACTCATAATATACTAAAACTGCCTTTTTTGCGGTAGTAGTTTTAAGATATCAGGTATGGGCAGTAGTAATAATGTAATTTTGTTTATTGCAAATAATTGCTGAAATGTTCATGTGATATTTATAAACGTTACTTTAGTTGGGACTATATTTCCTAATAAACGTTACTAATCTGCTCTTAAAATATTAATAATTTTTAAAAAGAATATCTATGATTTCCCTCAACTAAATACATAAATTGCTATATGTTGTTGTTACATTTAGTGCAAATTTCTACATGAGTATATTGCTTGCAACATGACTATCATATCTCAAAATTGCTACATCCTCTTGGAGTATTTCCAAACATATCACTGTTCCAAACATATCAAATTTTAGCTACTACACCCACTAGCTGGGAGAATTATCAATCGTTTATCTTCATTATAAAAACTAATAAGTCCATCTTTAAAAGTCTATCCTTTATCCTTTCTGGTGATGTTTTTACAATGTATTACTGAAAAAATGTAGAGATTTTTTTTTTCACTGGATATAACGATTTCAACGTATAAAATTAGATCTAGAACCGCTAATAAGAATAGCTTTGCAGAAAATATATCTTTATCTTCGAAGTCTTTGTGAACCTAAATTATGTTTCTTATGATAATTTTGTTCTAGTTTGTGTACTTTTAATCTATACATATAATAAACGGCTAACGGGACGAAATCTGTACATTAAATATTAAAAAAAAATACTCTGGGAGGGCTTACAATCAATGACAGAACACATTGCTATAGTTTTTAAAATTTTTGTCTGTCTATCTGTTGTTTGTACAGGATTCACGCAAAAACTACTCGACGGATTTTGAAGAAATTTGGTATGGTAGTAGCTTATATACCGGTATAACATACTAGCTTCTGCCCTCAACTTCGTCGGCGTGTAATAGTTACTTTTGGCCCCCGAACCCGAGAAAAACCTCTGTTTTGGAACATTCTTCATTGATGCTCCACCCCCATTGGTCTTAGCTTGATGCTATATATTATATAAATGAGCTATCTAACACTCTTCAAATAGGAGCAGTAATTCCTGAGATAAGAGCGTTCAAGCAAACAAACTCTTCAGCTTACTGTAATAAGGCCAAATCTGTACATTAAATATTTTTTGAAACTTATAATCGGGGTAGACTCTGTTATCGATATAGAAGCCAAAAATAATACTTTTCCAATTTTTGTCTGTCTGTCCCTGAGAACACGCATCACGCTGAAAGTACTGAACCAATTTTAACGAAACTTGACACAGCGATAACTAATATTACAAGGTTACATTTAGGATACTTTTTGCCCCATAAAACACAAGAGGTTCTCCAGGATAACGAAAGACAAAAATTTGTAGTCTAGACTTTTTTGCGACACCTTAGTACAAGAGCCAGCAACGTTGGAAGAACGAGATTTATAGAAAAGCTGGTTATTTAATATATCTTCCATTATGCCTTTCCAAACAGGATTCAGGGTACCTGGAGCCGGTTAACGTTGTGTTTTTTAAAGCGCATCACACTTTTACAGGTCAAAATTTTGATTTATAAATAATTTTAGGAACAATTTTTTATCAGTAACTTTTAAACGCTATTAAAAACATGAATTTATCACAGCTAGACATTTTTTTATATACAATAATGTGCCCGATGATATATATGTTTTATAAATAAAAATAATTAATTTCAACCCATTTTATTTTTTCTATTGCAGAGAACATATTTCATTTTATTAACGACGCTATCTTAAATACATACGTCGATAACATACGCTGCCACAATTATCGCTATCTTTATCGTGCAACCAGTGCTGCACTAAACTAAAGCTATAGCTAAGTTATTCTGTATACATATTATTTTTATAGCAATAAATCGATCTGACTTTTTTTTATATTATAGGAAGCACACTTACAGGTGGGTCACCTGATGTTAAGTGATCACCACCGTCCATAGACACTTGCAACACCAGGGGAGTTGCAAGTGCGTTGCCAGCCTGTGTTTGGGGGGGGGGGAGAAGGGAAGGGAAAGGGGAAGGAGAGGGGAGGTGGGCTTCCGGCGCTCTCACTGACCGAACGAAACGCAACAATGCAAGCACTGTTACTTGACGTCGGTTTTCTGTTAGAGGGTGGTACTACCCCGGCCGAGCCGATCCATTCATGCTGAAACCAGTAATAGCTTCAGTGTGGCTCTCCCACGTACAAAAAGTTGACTATTGAGTAAATAACTGACTGGAAGATTAAATTTGTACTTATTTATGTCTAAATAAAATAATAATAAAATTACGGCTATCCCAACGTGGTTTGAAATTACTTTTATTGTTATTTACAAAACATAGCATTAGGTGCATTATTGGCAATAACAAAACTGTCTGGGAATAATAATACCATGTTTTAATAGCATTTCAAGGTTAGTGACAAAAAACATGGTAAAATTATTTAAAAATCAATATTTTCGTCTCTAAAGGTGCGATATGCACAAATAAACGCAACGTTTACCGGCAGCCACCTAGCCCGCACGTTGTTCGGAAGAACGTAAAGATATATAAAAAACAAGCTTACTAAAATTTGCTTTCAAAACCGTTGCTAGCTCTTAGACGAATAGTTACAGGCAAGTGACATTTGACGCGCCGACGCAATTCTCATATTTTTTCATATTTATATTTTTCTTCAATACAATGGAGTGTGAAAAAGTTTTAATACAAGTAGAATATAGTTATGATAAAGTAAGAGGTAGAGATGATTATTTAATTTTATTTTTACGTATTGTGGAAGTTGCAGATTCTATGTACAGTAGGTTAGGTGTCATGACAGATAAAGAGAGAGAGAGTGTGTATATAATATATACATACATAAAATTTTCATTTCAATACCAACCAACTCAAGGATTACCTTTTGAATTATTAACTTTTATTAACTTGATTATCCCAGATCATTTAGTGTTTAATTTATTATTATTTATTTTATAAATATTTTTATCGTTTAATTTACAATTGAACTCTATCAACTTGATATTTTATAATGTAAACTATACTGACTGTATAGTAAGCGTCTATAAAAAAGAGAAAGCAATTTGGTTCCAACTGGGGTCCATAGACCCATCAAGCTATTTATTTACATTACCGCCAATATATGTAGGTTAGTTTTTATCTTAATTGAACCCGGTAGATGACGCTACGAACGGGTTCTAGGCTTATTTTAAAAGATTTCTCACATACCATCTAAGTATATGTTTGAGTGACTCCCTTGATAGTTTGGATTCACAATTGGAAACCGTAGGTGTGGCTGCAATCGGGTTTTAGCTTTATTAAAATTATTCACGTTTAAAAATACAATTGAAACCGGTGATAACCGTTTTGGTGCAGATGAAGTTGCACGGGTCAGCTAGTGTTTATATAAATGTGTTTATTTTTATTATTTTCAATTTAAAACAGGGTTCTTATTAATAATTTAAACTGCTCGTAGTGATTGTTAGGTTAATGATATATCTTTAATCGTTGATCGCTGGTATAAGGGGCCTTACCACCAATTGACACGAGCTCATTATAAGCGTTACGTTGCAGCCAACATAACACATTGTGCTTCAAACAAACGTCTAAGATGCAGTATATTTTAGTTTTATTTTTAGCAACTAATCCTCTAAATTATTACTACCATTGTCGAGTAGGTAATAATATTACAACATTCTTGTGACAATTTCAATGTTCTAAGAAGATGGTGGTTCCCTTGTAAGAACTTTCCATTAAGTTTTTGTGGCATCTCAGAATTCATGATCCGCGGAATTATTTTCCATCCACTTCACTTCTACGTCCACTGCACAATAACCGAACTATATTACATAAAACATCACAATATTACAAAATATAGAGTCAAATAACACAAGATTGTGAATTAAATATAAATTCCACTACATGACACACTAAGATCCCGCCAAAAACAACCTACAATGTAGTTACTATTTGCACTATGTTAGTACTACATCGCATGACCAGCTCAATAGTCGGTGCATTTCAAGACTGTTACTCTTAAACAAGGTATATTTTTTTAAACAGCTTTCACGTTTATATGTAATGTATTGATGGCACTGCAACTGATTCGTGCTCGAGCTTCGCGGTATGGACTTTAGACTGCCATCAGCTGAATGCAACTGTTCCTTACCTGTTATTTATGAGAAATGATCCAGCTGTGTCAGTCTTGATACCCATTATACTAGACCATAGTGACGTCGTCATAGCGGACGAATAAAATTTCATATCCGCTTCTTTAGTGATTATCTAAAATGCCTGTAATCATTATAATTACGCATAAGCGTAAATACTTACCTTTCTTAAAAACTTATAATATGATTGTTTCTTTCATTATTTATAAGTTTTAGCGTTTCGCTACAATCTCAGCTGATATAAAGTGTCAACGTAGCTTAAGATGGCAAAACGCTAAATCCAGAAGAATACTGGCTCTCAAGTGCAGCTACCGGAACACACTACTAAATGCTCGACTATTGATTTTACACGCAGAATTATTAGAAAGTTCTACTTCCACTATATTATAACTTCTTCAAAATGTTTTTGCCTTTACTGAAAACTCCGGCTCGCTGCGGAGATACAAGCTTACGTCGACTGACACGGTGTCCAGATATACTGAGTCAACATCGTTTCGAAATTTGTTTTTGTGAACATCTGGTTGGTACATAAAGAGATAAAACAAAAACAATATCATCCTAATCACCAAATTTTTTTAAATAGTTACAAGCCATATTGACAGCACTGTGTCTGGTGGTAAGCGCACTATAATACAAAACTAATAGTGGCCAACGAGAAGTTAGTAATCATCATCATCAGCATGCTATTCTTCATTCTGCTGGATATACTTTGTCTGATTTGCGAAATGCAACAAGCTAAAATGTAGGATTTCTTACTATATACATAGTAGTAGTATATGTACCACTTCGCTGCCATCTTGGTTGCTGAATATATACCATGACAACCAGTCAGATATAAGTATGACTTCATATCATCTAGGCATATATGAATTCTTTTATATAATAATATAAATGTCATAAAAGCCTTTACAAAGAGGTATCCTTTCATATGAAGATATAAGGAATATTACTATCGATTAATCTAAAAATAGTTACGAATGCGGAGAATTTTTTTCCAAGAACAATAAGTGGAGAAACAACTGGTTCAAGAAATGCCTTTGATTGCTTGTGGCACAAGACGAAGAAACTTTTTAGGTGTGGTCCAAGTAATTTACTTTATTTCGGTTTCAATTATCATATTTATTATTTGCGGGCTGGTGTCCGCGTCTTTCTCTTATGAAAATGAATCTTGTGCTTCATAAAAACTTCATATTTCATATAGATTAATTATTGAACAAATCATAAATGTGCAATTTATTCGGTATTCCGACCACATCGCTCCGCTTCGATGGTTCCACCCAATACCTCCTTGATACCCTAGATAGGCTATCTGCATTGTGAATGATGCAAATAATAATAAAAATCTTGAACCGCTTCAGTTACGAAGAGACATTGCCACACAGTGCTTGTTTTATCGTCTATTTCATGGCAATTGTTCTAAAGAGTTATTTAAACTCATCCTACCCTCCCTTTTCTATTACAAATCTACGCGGGCGAATATACGTCTCCACATATTCACAATAGCAACCATCCCGGAAAGAACAAAGAAGTTCGATACTTGTTCGTTCTGGGAAGATGTGGAAACGCCTCCCAGCCAGTGTGTTCCCTTTTTCTTAAGATATCGGGCCCTTCAAATGTGACGTGAAAAGGCATCTTTGCGGGTAGGCATGATGACAACGTCAGTCGTGGGTATTAAACACTAATAGTCGCCTTTGTTTTTGGTCTGTACCGTACTTCTCATCAGGTATTTTGAAGTTATTCTGATAAACTGGTATACATATACGTGTATAAAATATTTTATACTACTTTGTCATAGTAAAGATAAACATGCTTGGTACATGAGTTGTGTTAACTGTAGATACCTATATCGAATAAGTCATGTTTTAATTAACCAACTATAATTTATTACTTACAATAAAAGAGATTTCTACAGCGATGAAGTCGCATTCAATATCATATGACCTGTTATATATCAACAATGAATTTGTTACTAATTTTTATTTATTGGGAAACTGAAAATCTACTTAAATTGTACTGTATTTTATATCGATAAATATTTTTCACCGAATCTCATAAAGCAGAAGGGTAAACTTGCAAGTATATGGTCAGTCAGTCCCCATGACATGGCTTCAGCTGACGAGACGGCTGGTGTATACCCAGCCTCAACCTGCATCCTTATTAGGACGAGTGCCGGCGGCGTAACTCGTCAGGTCGACCGTTGGGGCGGCATGGTGGTTTGCAATGCACGACCCCGTGCCGCCCCACTAAAAGCTACGAACGGTACACCATGGTGTTTTAGTAAGTACGAGTCTCACAGTACCAACGCTCTTCCGCGAGAAGATAGCGTGTCCATGAGGATTTCTTCACGTTAAAAAAACTACGTTTAAAAAAAATATTTTATTGCGTTGTTTTTTTTTTGCTTTAAACTCTTATCGTTTACACCATACTTGTTAACTTTCAAGTATCGTCCAGCGGACCGTGTAAGTTGACAACATGTTACAAATATGTCACGACAAGCTAAGAACTCTTACTAACTTTGTTACAGTTTCGCCGGTAAGTTTTTAATTGGCATTTGTTATCGTTATCTATCTATCTATACTATAATAAAACTGTAACAAAGCCAAATCTGTACATTAAATATTTTTTGAAAATTTTGATCGGGGTAGACTTTGCTATCGATATAGAAGCCAAAAATAATCATTTTACAATTTTTGTCTGTCAGTCTGTCTTTCTGTCCCTGTGAACACGCATCACGCTGAAAGTATTGAACCGATTTTAACGAACCTTGACACAGTAATAACTAATATTACAAGGTTACATTTAGGATACTTTTTGTCCCATAAAAGACAAGGGGTTCTCCAGGATAAGGAAAGACACAAAATTGTAGTTAATGTAACTAGACTTTTTTGCGACACCTTAGTACAAGGGCCAGCAACGTTGGAAGAACGAGAATTTTAGAAAAGCTGGTTCTTTAATGTGAAGATATATTATGCCCTTCCAAACAGGATTCAGGATACCTGGTAGCCGGTTAACGTTGTGTTTTTTAATGCGCATCACACCTTTACAGGTGAAAATTTTGATTTATAAATAATTTTAGGAAAAAAAATTTCGGTAACTTTTTAATGCTATTAAAAACATGAATTTATCACTGCCAGACAATTTTGATATTTGACAATTACAACAACAGCAATAAACTTGACAATAATGTGCCTGATGATATTAAAATATTAAAATAATTCATTTCAAACCATTTTATTTTTTCTATTGCAAAGAACACATTTCATTTTATTAACCATCATGATATTGAGATTTCACCCTAAACAATGAAAAACAACGATAAACGTAGACATATGACTTGAGACTGACGTCATCTTGAATACATGCGTCTATAACACGCGCTTCCACAATTATCGCTATCTTTATTATACAGCCAGTGTTGCGCTAAGCTATCGGTATAGCTAAGTTATTCTATACATATTGTTTTTAATTTACCCTCTTTTATGTCTAAATAAAATAATATTAAAATTACAGCAATCTTAACATACTATTTATATTTACAAAAAATAGCTTCGAGCACATTATTGTTAATAACAAAAATGTCTAGCAATAATAATTTCATGTTTTAATAGCGTTTCAAAGTTAGTGAAAAACAAAACATTCTAAAACTAAACCTTTGCTAGCTCTTAGACAAATCGGTACAGGCAAGTGACAGTTGACGCGACGCGATGCGTCATATCTTTTTTTTGTATTTTTTTTTCAATACAATGGAGTATGAAAAAGTTCTAATACAAGTTGAAGATTGTTATGATAAAGTAAGTGTTTTTTAGATTGTAAGATTTTTTTTTTAATTCCATCAATTCTGTAATTCATATTATATATGTAATTAATATATTATATTAATGTATTATGATGGTAGAGCCACGCTGAAGCTACTACTTGTTTCAGCATGAATGGGTCGGCTCGCCCGAGGTAGTACCACCCTCTCACAGAAAACCGACGTGAAGTAACAGTGTTTGCATTGTTGCGTTTCGTTTGGTCAGTCAGAGCGCCGGAAGCCCATCTCCTCCTCCCCCTTCCCCCACTCCTCCCTCTCCCCAAACACAGGCTGTCAACGACTCTCCTGGTGTTGTTAGTGTCTATGGACGGCGGTGATAACTTACCATCAAGTGACCCGTCTGTTCGTTTGCCTCCTACAATATAAATAAAAAAAAATGTATAAAATCTCATTAAAATCGGTTGAGACAAAATGAAAATAAAATATATTTTTTTACTATTTATAAAAGTCAATCACATATGCTTTCCATGTATAAAACTTAACTAAAATCGCTCAAGATTTTTGTAACTTCAATATGAATATACAAACAGACAATTTTTTTTTTATTATGATTAGTGTCTAATATAATAAATATATTAACAACATTTAACACAATTCAAGAATAAATAAATGTACAAACACAAAATACAAATTTATTTAGATAGGTGACTTGTACAGTGTGTGTACGTATAAAACGGTGTTCAAAAATCCGTAACAAAAAAAAAAACACACCCTAAAGTACTACCAAGCTGCAATCAAATATGTCGGGGAAAAGTTATATGAACATTTTTTGGCAACGCTCGCTGTTAGCAGATAAAATTTTTTATTGTAAAGGACTTTTTTCACACCACGTGTAGTTATTTCACATATTGTACATATAAAAAATGCGGTGATACCCCTTCGTCTTCTAACTTACGATTTTTCTAGGTATTGTGCTTCCCTCCTAAAAGCGCTATTAAGGAGATTAAAAATATATATACAAAAAATCAGAGTGAATCGCAAAGACATACGATAGAAGTGAAACTTTTGTGTCGCAGGAAAATGTTTTAATTTAAGAGATACAAAAAAAAGCCAACGTTACGCGGTGTTCCCAGGCGGTCACCCATCCAAGTACTGACCACACCCGACGTTGCTTAACTTCGGCTAGCTGACGAGAGCAGGCGTTTTCAACACGCTACCCGACACAGTGTTTGCCGCCACCAGTTTTCGTCACACAAAATGTTTACCGATCAGAATTCAGAAGACCTCCCAGAAGACATTTCATTTTATAAATTCCACTTCATACATTTTTATTACTATACTAGGTGTGCTCGCGACTCCGTCCGCGTGGAACCTAATGGAAAAAAACAGTGACTAATAAAATCATCTGGATGTATTAAGTCCATTTACTTATCTACTTTTCTCCGTACTTCAGTCGCGTCGTCAATAAAATTACAATGACTTTTGATAGAGTGAACTAATTTTAATGAAACAGACTAAATGTCACTCGAGGATATGCTTTATGATTTTCTTGTATTATCGTGAACGTAGTACTTTAACAGTGATGCGTGTTCACACAAACAGATAGACAGACAGACATTTCTAAAAATGATTGAAATGTATTTTATTACTTATTCCAAGGCACCTGCAAGAATTTTTCTCACAAAAATCTATAAAGTACAGATACATTAGATTTACATTCTTATTATATGTATAGAAGATAGTGCATTCCTTTATGTTATTCTATCTATCCAATAGACTCTAATTTTCCGAACCCTAAAAGACCAGCCATTCTTTATAAATTGCATAACTCCTAACACGATCTGTTAATTTTAATCCACATACACAAAGTTATTTACGACAAGATCATGATTTGATTTCATTCAATGTGAATATAAAAAAGTAACTGAATATATAACAAGTATAGTGCAAATTGCCCTTTACGTGCAAACGGGTGGCGGCAACAGACAATGTTGTGCAAACATAGTTCGCCGCAACTTTTGGTTCGTTAGGGAACACGTTCTGAATCACGTAGATAGATAGACATGCATTTTCCTGTAGAGTCACTTTTAGTTCACATTTTTATCTTATCTTATCATATTTTTAGACAATAATATGAAGATAACTTCCTTTTACACGTCCATTACACTAAATAAAAGTGCATTAACATACGAGGCTCCCTTTTTTTTAACGTGGAGAAGAATCCTCATTGGACTGTCAGGTCTGAGCTGAGTCGCTCGCCCTCCGCGTACTAGGACGCAACGGTGACGGTGCCTTTCGGCGAATTTTACTGACTAAAAAACTCCACGATTAATCCTACGCCGCACTGCGGGGGGTGTAGCATTGACTGACCTCGATTAATGACTACGAATATATCTCAGGTCGGTTATAAACCTGTATATGGAGTTTTGGCGGGTTCTTGGGATGTCATGTAGTTGATTTTATACTTTATTCGTAATCTTGTATTATTTGGCTCTATATTTTGTAATATTGGTGGTGTTTTACGTAATATAGTTTGGTTATAGTGCACAATAGAAGTGGATGGAAAATAGTACCACGCAACATACATTCTGACTCGCCAAAAAAACTCCGTGGAAAGTTCTAACAAGATGGCCACCATCTTGTTAGTTCATTGAAATTATATCAAGAAACTTGTAATATCGATACTCGCTTGACAATTGCAGTAATAGTCTACTAGAAGATTGGTTGCCAAAAATGCAATGGAAGAAGAACTTGTAATACTATTAACTACTCGACAATGGCAGTAATAATTTAAAAGATTAGTTGCCAAAAATAAAGTTAAAAAAAAAGATAACCATCAAAGTAAACATACTTTGTTCGATGAAGAATTTGAGAAAGCCAACACTAACGACAAAAAAATAACTCAATGTTTTTTTTGTTAGAAACTCATAAAAATTGATTAGTACCTCATAACAGTTTTTTTTTCAGTTATTTGCGTATATTGTACAGTATTATGAATTTTCATTACAATGATGGATTATATATATATACACATACATACATACATTCTCATGTACCATTTCCCTACTATTTTTGTAATTACTATATGTTTTCTTGTATTGAACTATCCTTATCAATAGGTATAGCCCCGTGTCTTTGTCGTGCATAAAAAGACAATACAAATTAATAGCAGCATTCAATGTAAACCGAAATTTTTAGTGTTCTTAATTTTATCTTTCCTTCTTTATCCTTATGGCAAAACGTAATATTATGTAGCCTAGATACTTCCACAGATTGCGTCCTACGTTAATGTGATACCTATACCCAAATTATATCAAAAATTTCGAAAATATTCGTATTCTAATGTACACTTGAAGATTATAACATAGGTATATAACAAGAAATATTGTAACCGCTTGTGAGAGGACTTTAAGATAATTACTAAATTCATAGAAGAACCAGTTCTGAATATAGACAGTATGTTTTGTAATAACGATAAATAATTAATAACTGCCGATATACTGCACAACGGTCTTCGTGCCAAATTTGGAGGCAACAGACGATATTGTGTTCAAACACGGTACACCACAACTCCTGGTTCGTTAGAGGCGATGTTTCAAGCTGCGAGTAGCGTTTTGTTGAAAATATCTATATGCCTAAACATATTGAATTATACTCAAAAATTATATTCAAGTAAACGAAGAATATAAATCAGTGATGCTTTATATTCTTTAAATAAGTTTGTATTTTTATTGAAGCACATCATAATGCCGGTACTGTATCTTATGGTAAAATACAACATAATCCTGAAACAGGTCTGACCAATGAGAGATTAGTACTACTCTATGCAATAGCTAAACCGATTTTATCACACTTTTTCAAGCAGATAGAGGACTTGAAACTTATTAAGGGCTAATCGGTAGTGGTCTTTAATATATTGTATAGCAATTATTATAACATTAATTTCAGATATATTCGTTATAATATTATAAAAAAATAATCTCATATAATTATAACGTATGATAAATCAAATACCAAGAATATCGACTTTAGATTAAAATGGAAACAAACGGGGTATTTTGATTGGTCGAATATATTCACGAGTCAATTTTGTAAATAAAAACGAACTGCATTCAACTGTTTTCATTGGTTAAAATCGAATCATATATTACAGCGATTAAGGCGAAATGCTATTACTATAGGAATGATTGATCGACTTTGAAGCTGTCTCATTTAACTGCGAAACGTGACAAATCGTATCTATCCAGTAAAGTACGTTTTATTAAGTCACTAGCTGACCCGTGCAACTTCGTCTGCACCAAAACGGTTATCACCGGTTTCAATTGTATTTTTAAACGTGAATAAATTTAATAAGGCTAAAACCCGATTGCAGCCACACCTACGGTTTCCAATTGTGAATTCAAACTATCAAGGGACTCACTCAAACATATACTTAGATGGTATGTGAGAAATCTTTTAAAATAAGCCTAGAACCCGTTCGTAGCGTCATCTACCGGGTTCAATTAAGATAAAAACTAACCTACATGTATTGGCGGTAATGTAAAAAAATAGCTTGATGGGTATATGAACCCCAGTTGGAACCAAATTGCTTTCCCATTTTTTTAGACGCTTACTATACAGTCAGTATAGTTTACATTATAAAATATCAAGTTGATAGAGTTCAGTTGTAAATTAAACGATAAAAATATTTATAAAATAAATAATAATAAATTAAACATTAAATGATCTGGGATAATCAAGTTAATAAAAGTTAATACATCAAAAGGTAATCCTTGAGTTGGTTTGCTATTGAAATGAAAATTTTATGTATGTATATAATAGGTCTTTACCTATGAAATTGCCGTTCTGCAGTACTGGTCATTTCAAATCAAAATAATTTTTGTTTGGCTAAGAATTGTAATTTCAAATTAATTTTATTTTAAAAACATGGAATTCTTTTTCCAAAAGTAGTCATTTGTTTATTGATTAGTGTTACATTTTCATCGCATTTCAATATTTTTTGTCATCATGGATACGTTAAAAATTCGAGTAATTATGGAATATGAGTACCGTCGTGGCAGCAACGCGGCACAAGCGGCACGCAACATCAACGACGTTTACGGAGCTAACACTACAAACCAACGCACCACCTGTTATTGGTTTGCTCGCATCCGTTCTGGGAATTTCGACCTGAAAAATGAACCTCGCGGTCGTCCGAAGACTTTGGTCGACAATGATGAATTAAAGGCGATTGTGGAAGCTGATGATACACAATCTACGGCTGAATTAGCAGCAGCTTTCGACGTTAGCGTCAAAACAATATTGGTCCATTTGCGTCAAATTGGCAAGATAAAAAAGCTTGACAAATGGGTGCCCCGCGAACTCAATGATCGCCAGCGCGAAGTACGCGTCGAGACGTGCCTTGCATTGCTCAACAGACACACAAATGAAGGAATTTTTGAACCGCATTGTTACCTGCGATGAAAAATGGATTCTTTTTGATAACCGCAAGCGCTCAGCAAGTTGGTTGGATCCTGGTTCAGCACCTAAACAATGCCCTAAACGAAAACTTACCCCTAGAAAAGTGATGGTCACTGTTTGATTGTCTAGCGCCGGTGTGATTCATCACAGCTTCTTACCAAACGGGGTGAGCATTACTGCAGATATGTACTGTGAAGAACTGAACACAATGATGGAGAAGCTGGCACATCTCCAACCAGCATTGGTCAATCGCTCGTCTCAGCTGCTCCTGCACGACAACGCGCGACCTCATACTGCACAGCAGACGGTCTCCAAGTTGCAAGAACTGGGGTTGGAAGTTCTCCGTCATCCGCCCTACTCACCAGACCTTGCGCCCACAGACTACTACTTTTTTCAGAATTTGGAGAACTCCTTGGCGGGAAAAAAATTCAATACCCGTAAGGCAGTACAAAATGCCTTTGAAGAATTTGTTGCCTCCCGTCCAGCTGATTTCTTTAAGAAGGGCATCAATAAACTGCCACTGCGTTGGCAAAGATGCATTGATTGCATGGGTGATTACTTCGATTAATACAGATAAAAAATTCATGAAAAAAATTCGTTTAAATTTTTTCATACAAAACGGCAATTTCATAGGTAAAGACCTAATATTATATACACACACACTCTCTCTCTCTCTCTTTATCTGTCACGACACCTAACCTACTTTACATAGAATCTGCACATCTACAATACGTAAAAATGAAATTAAATAATCATCTCTACCTCTTACTTTATCATAACTATATTCTACTATTAAATAGAAATTTAATAGTAAAATTAAAATTTAGTAGTAAAATTCTATTAAAATTTTTTCACACTCCATTGTATTGAAGAAAAATATAAATATGAGAATCGCGTCGGCGCGTCAAATGTCACTTGCCTGTAACTATTCGTCTAAGAGCTAGCAACGGTTTTGAGAGTAAATTTTAGCAAGCTTGTTTTTTATATATCTTTACGTTCTTCCGAACAACGTGCGGGCTAGGTGGCTGCCGGTAAACGTTGCGTTTATTTGTGCATATCGCACCTTTACAGACGAAAATATTGATTTTTAAATAATTTTACCATGTTTTTTGTCACTAACTTTGAAATGCTATTAAAACATGGCATTATTATTCCCAGACAGTTTTATTATTGACAATAATGTGCCTAATGCTATTTTTTGTAAATAACAATAAAAGTAATTTCAAACCATGTTGGGATAGCCGTAATTTTATTATTATTTTATTTAGACATAAATAAGTATAAATTTAATCTTCCAGTCAGTTATTTACTCAATAGTCAACTTTTTGTACGTGGTAGAGCCACACTGAAGCTATTACTGGTTTCAGAATGAATGGATCGGCTCGGCCGGGGTAGTACCACCCTCTAACAGAAAACCGACGTCAAGTAACAGTGCTTGCATTGTTGCGTTTCGTTCGGTCAGTGAGAGCGCCGGAAGCCCACCTCACCTCTCCTTCCCCTTTCCCTTCCCTTCTCTCCCCCCCACCCCAAACACAGGCTGGCAACGCACTTGCAACTCCCCTGGTGTTGCAAGTGTCTATGAACGGTGGTGATCACTTAACATCAGGTGACCCACCTGTAAGTGTGCTTCCTATAATATAAAAAAAGTCAGATCGATTTATTGTTATAAAAATAATATGTATATAGAATAACTTAGCTGTAGCTCTAGTTTAGTGCAGCACTGGCTGCACGATAAAGATAGCGATAATTGTGGCAGCGTATGTTATCGACGCATGTATTTAAGATAGCGTCGTTAATAAAATGAAATATGTTCTCTGCGATAGAAAAAATAAAATGGGTTGAAATTAATTATTTTTAACCGACTTCAAAAAAAGGAGGAGGTTATCAATTCGACTGTATTTTTTTTTTTTTATGTTTGTTACCTCACAACTTTGGACTGGGTGAACCGATTTTGATGATTCTTTTTTTATTTGAAAGCTGGTGCTTCCCGTGTGGTCCCATTTTAATTTGGTCCAGTTCCGACAACGGCATCTAGTACAAAACCGTATAAGTTTTAAATTTGCATTAAGTATAGCGGACCCGACAGACTTCGTTCTGTCAAAAAGATTTGGAATGTGGCAGTTTTTTGGTCCTACCTATTTTATAGCCGGGGCAAAAAATTCTCCTGAACAGAACCGTCACCCTGGTGATAGGGCGGTGTGTGGGGTTCAGCTCGGGTGACCAAAGTATTTTCGCTTGCACGAACTTTGGCCACCCTTCTGGGACCCACTAAAAAACCCCGACTGGGATGTTTGCCAGAGGGCTTCAAACTAAAACTCAGTAGAGTAGGTAACAGAAAATCCAAGAAAACCAACACCTCTACACCGGCAAATCGGCAGGTTGTTGTTGTTATGGTTGTTGTTTCAATTTTCAACTTCTTTTTAATTTGATATGACTTGGAGTCACGTCCTTTAAGCCATACCAATGTTGTATGTGTGTAAAGTTTTCATTTTCCGATATTTATTATTTTATTCGTTGGTCATGTCATTTACATAATATTAGTATGTATTTAAATAATTTTGCACAGATAGGGATATTAAATTAATAATAATAAAACACTTTTGGTAACGCGGTTTGTGTTTGACTGATGTAATGACGTGAAAACTGATGCATTTTATGTCGCGTGCCGAAACTAAAACAAAAGAAATAATATCGTGAAGCCGACCAAATTGAAAATCAGTACTAATGATCTATAGCTCTTATATTTGTGACTATTCAATTTGGTCTGGTTCGCGATATTATCACTTTTGTTGAGTTTCGGAACGCGACATTAGATCCTCCAACGCGCGCACGCACACTGTTTTGATAGATATGATTGAATTTGAACTTTGTGCAGCGGTATTAAAGTGCAAATTGTCTCTTTGGCGTCAGGAACACACCTACATTGCTTGGACAATAGTGAAAGCTTGTAATTTAATATGAACTTTATTGAATAGCAATAAAGTTCAAATTGATTCTACATTTTAGTTAGAAAACGTTTGTATGGGAAAAAGAAAAGGGCTGATTTTTGGGTTTTCCCGGCAATTATTCGAATTCTTCTCGCCGTAAAAACCATCCTTGGACTTCAACGAACATTTAAAAAAAAGAATTGGCAAATTCGGTCCAGGCGTTGATGAGTTATGCGCTTACCAACACATTTTGCGATTCATTTTTATATTATAGATAGTAATTATAATAACGTCCACCGCATGCGAAATAAATTACGCACTTCGCACTTATTATGCTAGGTAAAACTTGTAATAATTTTCATCTTTACTAAGCGATAATGATACAATTTAACAAAGATAACTTAAAATCATTTATAGGGTTTAACTAATATTAATTATTCCAAATAACGATACATATTCGCATGCATCAGCTCATACATAATATTATGAGACAGTCTATTAGTACAATTCCCTCTACTCCCCATTTCAGTCTAAACTCGTTTATCTAAGACAACTAACATGCAATTTTACGACAACAAATTCTCAGAACCGTCAATTTTGCAGCACGTTAAATAAAGAAAATACAAACTAAGCAAGAAACAATGTCTGGATAGTTCGAAGTTTGCAGTTTTCTTTATATTTTCCGAGCAACAAATACGGGGTACTCGAATTTTCTCCTAGACAGAATGTCTCATAGAATGTGACTTGGCTAACATCATACGAGTGGACGATAGCGTCCGTGGCTTTATATTTGTCCGGCTTAACGAACTTAGGCAGTATAAAATATAGAATATTTTATTTTCTACATAGTATAATTTCAATATATCGATCTGAGATTTATTTTCTATATTATTATTTTGTATAATAGAATTCTTGCCAGTGATTCTGATTTGTAAGTAAAATGTATGTAGAGGGCTAAAGGGAAAAACTGGCTGTCAATTTTTTTTCAAATTTTTTTTTAGTTCATGACCACAAGAATACTCTTTTCATAATATGACTATTTACAACAAGTGTAAAACGGATTGTTACATTTTTGTAGTTGTTACGGACAGATGAGCTATAAATAAATGTTGTAAATAAATGTTTAATAAAGGTTTCACTATTTACTACGAACAGATGAGTTCTCATGTATATATATACATATTTCTCTCTACTAATGCTCATTATGCGTAACGGAATGTCATATTATACTAATAAATACGATATATGTGCAGGTTTAATGTGTCTGGTATAGACAGACAAACTATCATGTCTATGTGTATAAATTTGTTTACATAATACGTACAGATAAACTGTCGTATTATACTCTAATGTCGTATTATATGTCGTATTTCGTATTTACTTGGTTTCTGTGTTCAATATGTCTTATGTGATATTTAGAAATATCCTTTATGTAACAATTCAAATATAACCGCCAATACGATTATTATTATTATTTGTCTAATGTTATACGGAACCATCACTAAAAATATAATGTGAATTTATGTGAACTATGTAAATGTATGGACGAACGTGCGGCAGTAAGGCACGTATTATGTACTAATTGTAAGACTATAATTGTAGTGTTAAACCGAGGAAAATATGTATTGTCACAGGCTCGTTACATACGATTATATACATTGTGAAAGCTAAAATATACAGTCCACTGAAGTTACTGAAGTCAATCAATGTTTTATTGCTTCTGAATTACCGTAGTTACAGTAGTTGTTGTATTTCTTCTTTAATAGTGAATAACTAGCTAAGTCCGTGACTAGACCACGTCCGTTGTTATTATTATTAAGCATATTTTATACAGAAAATAATTACATATACATATAACATACAAAATTTCCTTTCAAAATCATTCATTCTAATGTATTCAAGTCCACGATAAAAAGCTTCCAAAATTTAAATTGTCTCTCCTGTGAAATTTTGTAAATATGATTTAGCCGGTTTTTCCCTTTAGCCCTTCATATCATTTTTGTGGAACGTCACAACCTGTCAATACAAACTTTATTTAAAATTTGAATAACTTTTATAGTAAATCACTTACAAAATACAACTATAGTTTTTGGCGGAAACTTAGTATATCATGCAGTGGTTTTCTATATTTAATTCATAATATTTTGTTATTTGACTCTATATTTTGTAATACTGGTGGCATTTTACGTAATATAGTTCGGCTATTGTGCATAAGTTAAGTGTATGAAAAATAATACTACGGGCCATGAATTGTAAGATGCCACAAATACTCACTGTATAATTTTAACAATAGGGCAACCATCTCGTTTGAAAATTGAAATTATCGTAATATTATTACCTACCCGACATTATTTATTGAATTTACGTATTGCAAAAGAATTGTTATGTCACAATATATAATTATGAAAAGTAAACTTCTTAACTGAAAAAGAGAAGTTTATTTCTCAGATTCCTGTACGAATTTTAAACACCAAAAACCAAAATCAGCTAAAATATTTAATTTGTGCTCTAATTTTTAAATTATTATTATATCTATTCATTATCCATTTTTTGTCATTGTAGTATTCCAAATAGATGGTTTAGTTAAGAGTTTTGAAGTGAAACTACGTATGGGAGTCTATTTCGGAGTTGTGGTTGCCAGCTCAGCTATAATCCAAGGCGCTATTCCCAAATAAACTGAAATTTAATAGTTATCATACATCATATTCAAGTTAGAGATGGGATAAATAAAACAAGTAACTTTATTTTTCTTTGTAATAATAAATCTGGTGACAGGGGATTTGACCTATGTTCTACTATAGAAATAGTCATGTGGCTGAAGCAATTAAAACTTTAGACGATTAGCAAAAACTGTAGCCTTGTACATCGTACATACACCGCATCGACGGCCCAGATAAATTGAAGCAACTTTTAATTACTTTCGACTACCGTCGGCTTCAATCCACAAGGCTTACGCGGGAGCGACAGCGTGTTAAAATATTCATTCGCTTTTAAATTAATTCAGCGGAATTTCAAATGATGACGGTTCATAATTTTAAATTGATATCATTTAATTTGAGTTAGTCTCTATTAGAAGAGTCTAGTAAAAGACCAACATAATTTAAATAGTAGAAACAGCAACAAATTTGTCATTCCATGTTTCAGGCTCACTAAGACCAAAAACAGTTTTGCCGGATAGTCAGTTCAAGAACCATGTTAAGCTAGTTTTAATGTCTAAAGGCTATTGTAGGGTGGATCAATATGTGAACGATTGTGACGTCTGGAAATGACTCCCCTTTCTGTGCTCTTACGAAAAACGAATGTAACTATTTATGTTTTGTAAAAATATATAATATGAAGAGATAAACCAGATCGAGTTTCTTACTGATATTTCTGGATGACTGGGTTGTTTTCTGAACCGGTAGTAGCGTTGACGATCATAAGCGCTTTCTCAGGGCCTAAATTGAATAAAGTATATTTTGATTTTGATTAAAGTCGTGTTTCTGTATTTCACAATATACCGCAAGGAATGCATTATTAGACACTATTTTGTGATCATTCGCAGCTCTTCGGTCCCTTATGCATTTTTTTATGAACCAGCAACAGTAATTCATGAACTTTTATTTTTTATTATAGTCCGCGCAAAACACTTTGTCCGTTCTGAATATAGCTGCGCAGAACACAAATTTAGGTATACATACGTATTATATTACATGCTTAGCATCGAGACAACTTAAGGATAAATAAACGCCAATTTTAGATTCCTATAATAATATTTAATCTTGTTTTGTATCGAAGCTTTGACGATATTATGTGTAAGCTTGAACTTGCGGTTATATTCAGACCGGCCAAAAAGTTTGGCACGGACTGTACATTACAATAATTATTTTATTTACGTGAAATACAATATGTTGAATTCTATATGTATCGATTTAATGAAATTAGTAATTGGTTAAAATTCGACAATAATAAGGATTGCACAACATTGTCTTGACGTGTTAATTGATAATAATTATCTGTACTTCTTTTTGATTTTTAATTTTTAAAACTCAATTGAGTACTGTACAGATATTGTCGATTGTTGACCGTGAAGAGAGACATATAAATAAAAGTTTCAACTCGTCAATGGTATGGAAAAATACTACCTGCAAATCTTTTTTATTAATAATCTATACTATATATTATCACGCTAAGACCAATAGGAGTGGAGCGCCAATGAAGAATGTTTCAAAATCGGGCATATTTTTCGCTTTGATTGATTTCGTTGCGTGTTAGTGTTAGTATTATATACGTTGCCATGGTAACGTGGTAAGTTTCTATCGCTAACATTTTCAAAGATTATTTTGTGTCCCTATTCAAAAAGTTTATTCTACGTTAGTTTTGTTTCCAATTTTTTATTTGCAATCTATTACGTATTATAAAAATAAATAATAACTTTTTGGTGAATGGATATAGCTACAAATAATTTTTTTTTTTTTATATTGGGTCGATATTCTTATATTATTATATGTTGTCTGTTTGTTTGTTTGTTCCGGGTAATCTCCAAAACGGCTGGACCTATTTTAACGGGAATTTTACTGGCAGATAGCCGAAATTATAGCGGCGGACATATTCTATTTTATTTGTCCGCGGCTTCGTCCGCATTGCTATTAGGTCTTTACCTATGAAATTGCCGTTTTGTATGAAAAAATTTAAACGAATTTTTTTCATGTATTTTTTATTTGTATTAATCGAAGTAATCACCCATGCAATCAATGCATCTTTGCCAACGCAGTGGCAGCTTATTGATGCCCTTCTTAAAGAAATCAGCTGGACGGGAGGCAACAAATTCTTCAAAGGCATTTTGTACAATACTTTCTTATATTTTTTAAGTGAACACTGAGGGTGATATGTAGGTTCCAGATATGTTGCTGATGGTAAATCCCATCCCATTCGATACATTGTTAGTATTCACATATCTAATGTACACGTTACATGTTACAGTAGATGGTGTGCGTGTCGTACTTATAAATGTTTTTGAAAAAGCATTTCTGTAATGTACACACCTACTCACAATTTGACATTTCTGTATTACATTTTTTTAAATTCGTGCAGAGCCGCGGGCAACAGCTAGTTATATATAAATAGGAAAAAGGTTATTGATTTCTATAAAATCTATGAATTGTAACATTATTTGATCAATCATCTTGCAAGTTTGGCGATATAACTATTTTTCAAGGAGATGGCTATTGTGCTATTATTCATTTTACTCTAAGTTATTACTAGGTGACGCTGAAGCACATTGACTTCTATACCATTAACTGATCGTCATTAAAATTGGTATGTAATTGTATACACATTCACATCAGATCCAATTTGCTAAAATTCAACTGTTTATTACGATAAATAATAATAGCAAAAATAATAACAGATGCGGGCGTAGTTAATAAATTGTATAATGAAAAAAAAAACTATATAAAATTGAGTTATTCGAAAGAGATTCAAGATTTAGTAAACAATTCACTGTTTGTGTTTCAACGTCGTAGTTTGAATAATAAATTACTCATTTTATTTCTCTGCTGCGGTGAAACGATAAATCGTAGTTTTCCGAGTTTTTTCCAAGAAATATTTCCATTGCTTTTAGCAAAATTACGTTATAATTATATATGACTGAAAATCGGCCATAAATAGAGATAGTTTTGATATAAATTTCGAAAGCAAGTTTTCAAATAATTGAATGAAAATTCTGTTTTTCTATAAAATAATCCATAGGTGAACGGCATACATAAGCGAGTAGCGGCTATTATGATTGGAATATTCGAATCGAGTTAAGCCGTTGAAAGCTGCTACATCTATGCTATATCTGAATTTTGTGTTTGATTTCGGCATTTTCATTTAGTTATTATTGTAAAGTTCTCCCAAGTTTTTTAAAGATGTCATAACTCGTGTTACATCACTTGCAGGCTTAGCGTCTGTATCAATTAAGATTATAGACCTATACAAAAATGAGCATTGTTACTCTAAAAACAATGACAAAACCTTGGAGTTTTGAGACGCGATGTCACGTATTTTATTACTTTATAAATTTTCTCAAACCGTGGTAAAATGGAATAAAACTAACAATACAAATTAAAAAACCATTTTTCTTTTGAACAAATCGGACATGGATAATTTAGTTCTAATCGAAGGAAATAAAAACAACTAAAAACCAACTAAGTACTGCGACCAAGTACATTGATCGATCTTTGAACAGTACACAGCCTGAAGGTTTAGTTACTAATGAATTATGCACAACACGTGTAGAGGGCATGTGTGTAAAAATAGATTCAAATAGATAATTGTCCCAGAACATAACTCTAGTATTTTACGGAGATACGGTGTATTTATTTAACACATTCTTAGCATAAATTATTAAACAAGGGTTTTCCTCATCACTAATAATAACTGCCTGAGTCAATCACTCTGTAGTGAGATGCAAATAAACATTTAAGAGTTTGGATAGAACTTCCGACCTAAACAAACGTTTGATACGAAATATCAGTGTTCAGAACGTATGATACGAAATATTAGTGTTCAGTATGCTACCTGTTTCTTTGTAGTTTTTGAATATTATATTTTTGAAATCAAAACATAAATCGAGAAATATTAGGTCTTTACCTATGAAATTGCCGTTTTGTATGAAAAAATTTAAACGATTTTTTTTCATGTACTTTTTATTTGTATTAATCGAAGTAATCACCCATGCAATCAATGCATCTTTGCCAACGCAGTGGCAGTTTATTGATGCCCTTCTTAACGAAATCAGCTGGACGGGAGGCAACAAATTCTTCAAAGGCATTTTGTACTGCATCTCGGGTATTGAATTTTTTTCCCGCCAAGGAGTTATCCAAATTCTGGAAAAAGTAGTAGTCTGTAGGCGCAGGGTCTGGTGAGTAGGGCGGATGACGGAGAACTTCTAACCCCAATTCTTGCAACTTGGAAACCGTCTGCTGTGCAGTATGAGGTGCGCGTTGTCGTGCAGGAGCAGCGGAGACGAGCGATTAACCAATGCTGGTTGGAGATGTGCCAGCTTCTCCATCATTGTGTTCAGTTCTTTACAATACACATCTGCAGTAATGCTCACCCCGTTTGGTAAGAAGCCGTGATGAATCACACTGGCGCTAGACCACCAAACAGTGACCATCACTTTTCTAGGGGTAAGTTTTCGTTTAGGGCATTGTTTAGGTGCTGAACCAGGATCCAACCAACTTGCTGAGCGCTTGCGGTTATCAAACAGAATCCATTTTTCATCGCAGGTAACAATGCGGTTCAAAATTCCTTCATTTATGTGTCTGTTGAGCAGTGCAAGGCACGCCTCGACGCATATTTCGCGCTGGCGATCATTGAGTTCGTGGGGCACCCATTTGTCAAGCTTTTTTACCTTGCCAATTTGACGCAAATGGACCAATATTGTTTTGACGCTAACGTCGAAAGCTGCTGCTAATTCAGCCGTAGATTGTGTATCATTAGCTTCCACAATCGGCTTTAATTCGTCATTGTCGACCAAAGTCTTCGGACGACCGCGAGGTTCATTTTTCAGGTCGAAATTCCCAGAACAGAAGCGAGCAAACCAATAACAGGTGGTGCGTTGGTTTGTAGTATTAGCTCCGTAAACGTCGTTGATGTTGCGTGCCGCTTGTGCCGCGTGGCTGCCACGACGGTACTCATATTCCATAATTACTCGAATTTTTAACGTATCCATGATGACAAAAAAGATTGAAATGCGATGAAAATGTAACACTAATCAATAAACAAATGACTACTTTTGGCAAAAGAATTCCATGTTTTTAAAATAAAATTAATTTGAAATTAGAATTCTTAGCCAAACAAAAATTATTTTGATTCGAAATAGCCAGTACTGCAGAACGGCTATTTCATAGGTAAATACCTATTATTAAATGAAAACTCCAAATAGCATAATTACATCACAGGTAATTTATACACTAACTTCTAACCACATCTTCGTCTAATCATTATTCAGTATATTCCGGCTGAAAAGTAGCCTTTGCTACTACTTTTATACCAAATTTCATTGCAATCGGTTTGGAAGATTAAACATAAAAAGGCAACAAATAGACAGAGTTACTTTTGAATTTATTACTATGAATTCGTTACTTCGATACTTTAATTGCCTGAAAAACTGGAAACATTTTTTTTTAACTCTCAGATATTTTTGTGAGTTTAAATGTCTCTTAGCGGAACAGTTAAAGAGAATAATTAAAAGATGCGCGTAAACTATTTAAAAATTTGAACTTGATACATATCTTGACACTTGGACCACAGAATAAACCCATTCGCTATTAAGAGAGCAGGAAACAAAGAAATTGATCACTATCACAATCTATCGTAGCTAATGGATACAGTCATTGTTGGAACGAAAGATTTTTCTCTATAGTTTTAATTTGATTAGAAATAATAGAAATGGAATAGATATATGTGCTTATACTACGCTAAAATCTATTTTAGTATTATAACAATGTATTGAATAAATACCAGACTCCATCAATTCCGAACAATGTTCAGCCTAAAATATCACAGACCTACAAAAGAACTTACGAATAGTCCTCTACGTTATATGTTATACAAAGGGCAAATACTGCTCACTAGCTGAGTATATACGGATAGAGAAAAGCAGCTCTAAAACATTATAGGATTATCATCATAAGTGTGAATATCGCAATTTTGTTGGTCCTTCTGCCAAAATAACATTAAATTACAAACACTGTATGCAATTTTAACCTCGTACCGGTGATAACTTACTGTGAAATCCGGAATTAAAATGTAAAGTCTAGTAAAAATCTAAAGCCAAAAAGTACCTATAGGCTTATATTTTAAAAGTCAACTAGCGAAGCTATGGTTAAAAATTGTAATTTCTTTCACATAATATTTAGCATATTTAGCACATAACATAAACATAGCACATAACATAAGGCTTTATGTTTTATAATAATAATAAATATTGACCTGCCCTGGCTTTTCACGGTTAAAGTGTAAAATTTTCTACTCCGTGACATGGATGCAATGTACTTATGTGGCATCGTAAGTGTATAAGCGATTTATGCCTGGTTACTGAGGTACTTTAACTGCAGTTTATCTGTTCAATAGCGTTATCGGTTCAATAACTTGTCAAATTGCGTTTCTGAACAGACAATCATACGATAAATTCTTTCTTTCTTTCTTTCATAAATCTCAGTAAAACTCAACAGGCCATTTGAAAGGTTTATCTTATGGATAATTATGTTGAGTCAATAACTATTGGTAGTTTAACCGAGTATCTTAGAAACCGGGCATTAGACACGTAATATTCCATCCATTTCTTGCACTTTGGCATTTAAATTTTATAAGTCTCGCTACACAAACAGACTTTTAGTTCTATTTCTTATCCTTCTCCTACTTAAGTAGGGTTGGCACAATGCTTTCCCCTTGCACTCTCCCTAGTCAGGTGTCGGCACAATGCTTTCCTCTTCCAATCTCCCCTATCAGATGTACTCTCAGTATTCACACCTTTTGTACACATATCATTTTTCATACAATCCATTCATACCTCTTTTAATCTTCCTTTACTCCTCCGTATACCCGTCCACCTTCATACTCAAGACTTTTCTAGTTACAAGTAACAAACGAATTTTTAATTGTTAAATATCTTTGAAAATTAATATATATTTGCTGTGTTAACTTAGTCGTTTGTAAAAAAAAAAACCCGCAAAATTTCCTATCGGAATAATATTGGGTCGCACTGACTTACGCTAAAGGCAACAATTCTGAGAGTTGCCAGCGAAAGTTTAAAATTCAATCAATTTCGCGCTCAACAGCCTCCGTTCACCGGTCAGGTGTTTTGTTCCTGTAATTTCCTTTATTCATTATTATATTTTCACCGTTCAACATTGTTGCTTTATGCAGATTTATCAGAGTTTGTTTTCTAAGAAAATTTATTTGTTAAAATCACAATTGTTGTTAACGGTGTTGTAACTTTAATATTTATAAGTTAAAGCGATTTGAATTTGAATGTCCATTTCAAAGTCCATCAAAGATTTGCACAGGTTATCAATGATATACTTTTTATGCTTCTACCACTTCCAGATATTTAAACTTTGTTAGTTTAATAAGACCTTATATTTGTCAACGAATAAATAACTAGATTTGAAGTCATAATTTTTCTCTTGATCAAAACATTTTATTTCTAAAATTGCCTCTTAATCCTAACTAATGTTGTAAATGCGTAGGTGAGTTTGCGTGTTTGTTAAACTTTTACATCTGTACTACTCAACCAATCATCATTAAATTTAGTATATACATTCTAAGAAGTAGAGACGAGGGTATAACTGCGAATAAATATAAGTTGTTTGTAAGACAGCTCTATTCACAATATTATAAATTCCTTCTCTTGTATGATAGAATTGATTTTATGTAGCTCGATGATTAGTGGCTCAGTAATTCATCGTTCGGTTACTAGAAGATTCGATGTTCACAAACCTCTTGATAATAGATACGTTTCTCGTAGACTCGTTTCTTCTAGATTGTTGTATATTACTTATAGAATTATTGCGTATCTCTTTTCTCGAACTGCCCTCTTGAACTGTTTTTGTCGAATTTTCTTGTCTAACTGTCATGCTATGAGTCCGTCCTCACTCCTTATTAAATCGCCTGATTACTGCGATTCGGCAATGAGCGCGTTCCGTGTGTGTATCCCACATTCCATATGTGAACTGCAACCCTCGACCCAGCTGGATGGCGCTGGGATACATTTTAACCCTAACGACCCAAATAGCTCGTTTGTTTCCGCGATGTACGTAGTAGTTCCTTTGCACCAGAGGCATGGCTTAGCATGTACACAAAAATCTATTCCCTACAACCATAATATATATGCAATATTTTATTATTTCGAAAATTGTAATATAATCTTAAACTATCAAGTTAGCATAAACAAATTAAACATTGGTCGCTGTCAGTAGCAGGTATAGTTGTACCTTTTATTAAAAAGTTCTGCTTAATTAAGCTGTTCTCGAGGCATACTTCAAATATACTTTAACGTGAGCAAATCTAGTTAGTAATAATAACGTGGTAGTGACTCTATTATCCATTATTACGTATAATACAAGCGTTTACAAAACTAGGATCAGTTATTCATAATTAAAAAATTATCCACCCGCAGAAAATTAACACAAAATCTACACTCTACTAAAATAAATCGTCGTGTTGAGAAAAGTACATCTTCAAATTCACGTAATTATAATCGGGCTATAACAAGAACTTAAGTGATAATATCTCCAACGTGACAATGAGTATTGTCACGTTCAAGACTGTTAGGCGCGGCGTGCTAATGGCCTTCGAATTGTCGTAGCTTTAGCAGAATATAAGAAAAAAATAAAAATACATGATGTTTTGTATATTCGTTACAATTTTTATGAAGTAGAAGAAAAAGGGGTAGTCACAGTTACTTAAGTGAAAAAAAATATAAATTCAAAATTATTATACGAAATATTCTTAACAGAAAGTAAAATAATTAGTTATGTAGAAATTACAATTAAAAAAACTTTAGCAGCAGTTCTCCGTGCATCCGAGCAATTGCGGACTGGTTGCGGGTAATGCCAATTTAAGGAATCTATGCAAATGTTATATATGTAGCATAAATAATAAAGCCTTAAACACTGCTCAAAGAGAGTATTCAGAGACGGCAGTATATAACTGTACTGTAAATTATTATTATTCATTGCATAGGATATACTTATTACTGAATCCTGCATATTAAGATTTTACTGTCATTAAATAAAGCCGTTGTATTAATATCTGACTCTAAATCATACAAAGAGGTGGTAGCTGTTTCATCTTTCAATTTACCTTTAAACTTAACTTTATTCCTTGTATGCCTCTCTGGTCTTTTCTCTCCACATTCTTCACTGGTTATTTCCTAACCATCGTTACTAGAACCTGACATTTATTAGCATTATTATAGTATATAATATAATTATGAATATACAATAAGGTGCCATCAAGCACTCGGCACTAGGCACATTTAGAAAATGATAGTAATAAGAAACACCAAATATGTCTCTATAACTTTCACATCATATGTGTTTATATCTAAATAATAGTTTAGAATAATACGCCTTAAAAAAAGTGGTGATCGCTCTAAAACTTTGACTCTCAAAATTTATATCAAAAGCGGCAGGAAACTTAGATCTGTCTCGACCATTTTATGATACCTGAACTAGCGTTGATGATGAGGGTTAGAATCTGGTGGTAGCACTATCACAATTGCAATGTAGTAGGTATACGTGAAACGATGATGTTTCTGCATCTGAACATTTCACAGTAGAAATTGTAACACTCTTATTACTTTAGTTAGACTTTCCATAAATAGTGATGGCACTGCAAATGGCATCAAGGGAATTTTAAAAAGAAAACCTATTATTATATATTATAGTGCCAGATTTCCCAAGCGAGGATAGTAACAAGCTTGACGTGTGCTACAAAAACCTTATTACATACTACCTGACCCGTGTCCACTTCGTTGGGCGGTAAACATTTATAAAAAAACCACCTTTTGTGACTTAAATATAAAAGTTAGACATATGCTGTCGCTGATTTGCAGGCATGACAAGCTCTATAACTTTTCTTTGGATCTCAATCATATATCTTTCATCGCTAAGGCAGCGTTCGTAAGAAAGGTTTTCGTTCGACTGTTTTTTCTCCGACTTTGCAAATCCGACTACCATAAAAAAGTCTTTTCATTTTTCGCCTTAATATATAGCCTGTGACACTCACAAATAACGTGGCTTTCTATTGGTAAAATAATCTTCAAAATCGGCTTTGTAGATCCAGGTATTACCCCCTACAACGTCACAAACTCACAAACTTTACCTCTTTATAATATTTGTATAGATTTCGCAAAACAAATGGTTAAATATAGGCTTAAAATGATAAATTTAAATATTTAGCCACTTCTGCCTTTGGTTTGTTTGCAGATTTTCTAGAAATGTTTCCTTTTTTTTACCACAAAATTAATAAAACCACAAAATAAAAATAAATTAGTGAATTTTAGGAAATTAAATTCAACGGTAGGTGCCGAGTCGTGGAATAGGATACAATTGCTTAATAATCCATTCTGGTTGAACTATCATATAACTACCAAACGATAGTGACTATTAGTGAAGTGGTAGTGTGTACAAAGGTACTATATACCAACAATGACTCCATATCATATGAAAGAACAATACCTAACGTTCGATTATTTTGCCACCTTCAAATAAACGATCTGTCGCAAAGCGTTCTGTCGGTGTGTTCTTGTATGTACACTTAAAAACAAATCCCATTTGTTGGCTTAACGTGGTATTTTTGATGGTTATGATAAAACGTTAAAAACTGCAGAAAAAAATTACATAAACTAATAATATTATTTTTTTAGTATTAAAACTACTAAATTAATCGACTACATTTATATAAATAGAATCTGAACATAACCAGGAAATACTGTTTCATATTCTTGACATGATTCAGGCCATTGAAATTTAATAAATGTTCTCTACTCTTCTCTACTCGTGAGGTATTGGACGCGTATGTATGAGTGTTGAAATATAACCCCCTCTTGGATGCAGTTACATGATATTCAAATGCGAGACACGTTATCGTTACATCGTTTCGTTTTTATGGCAAGCCGCCTTTATGTAATGCATTTATAGTGCGATTTCAAATACTGCAGACGTTGGGCGGTTTATATTGAGCATTTAAAATACGATCAGATGCTTCATTACTTTCGTATATCGACAAGTAACGCCTGTAATGAAGACTCTATAGTTATGTTGTTCTATTTCCTTATAGTAAAGGCATTAAATAATATCGTTTTTGACAAATCTCGCATACATACTATCATCTCATTGTTCACCTCCTGATAAATGATTTTTAAATATTACAATCTTCTATATATGTAACTCTATATATTATTTAGATAAATCAAGAACGCTAACCTTCAACCAATATCAATAATAATAAAACGAAGTTGTCATTCATGTCTGTTTGTTTGTGTGCTTAGTATTGACTAACTAATACCCTCAACTTCGTCTGCGTTGTTTATTATTGTAACAATATAATTGATAATAATAAGTCATTGATGTGCAGAGGCGAAAATAAAAACAAAATAGCAAACATTTGATGTGGCTGAAATGATTAAATGCATACCTATGCTTTTCTCGAGCTTAACTCGCGTCATCATTGAAATTACAATAGCTCTTGTTATAGTGAACTGATTTTAATGAAACTAAGATTAAATGTTACTCGAAGATATGCATTATGATTTTCTTGGTGAGGTTTTATCGTGAATGCAATACTTAAGCAGTAATGCATGTTCAAACATACAGACAGACAGACATTTGTAAAAATGATTGATATGTATTTTATTACTTATTTTTAAGACACCTGCAACAATTTTTTTTTACAAAAATCTAAAAAGTACAGACACGTTAGATTTACATTCTTATTAAATGTATAGAACAGACAGAAGAAGAAGATATTGGTAAGGGTGTGTAGGCTCAGTCAACCGTAGTTTGTGTAAATACGAGGAACTAAGTTATACCAATAATATTAGACCTGTTAGAATACATTATTCTAAACGTTGAAAATAAATACCTAACTCTTATTAAAATAAGATAATAAGTGTAAAACACATAACCTATGTATGTATAGAGTGCCTTTTATGTCTTTATGGGAATTTCAAGTAATTGTTTCTTTGATGTCGGGCGAAACCTTTTGTTAGATTTTTTGTATATCCATTAACGCATTGCTGCTTTCACTTTGTCCTGTAAGGGAGACGGAGTGCTTTATAAAATAAATTGGAGATGAGTTAAAAGTACTTGCATTTACCATGTTTACATATTCTACTACCTTTTCCTGTGACTCCACTCGCACTTCAAATGTGGTTTATATTATGCGATATTTTTGGAATGAAACTTCTTATCGGAGGGCTTTGAAATTCTAATCGGCCACGTTCTTGTGTGACTAAAAGTAGTAGCAATAAGCACTGTGTCGGGTGGAGTGTTGAAAACACCGGTTCGCGTCCGATCACCGAAGTTAGGCAACGTGGGGCGCGGTCAGTACTTGGATGGGTGACCGCTTGGGACTACCACGTGACGTCGGTTTTTGTTGTGTACCCACTTAATTAAAATGTTTCCCTGTAATATAACAGTTTCACTTCTTTCGTGTGTCTTTTCAGCACACCCTGTTTTTTTTTGAAGTCATAACATTTTTAGGCGCTTTGAGCGGTATTTTTGCCAGTAAGTATAGTTATGATTTAGCTTCATAAAATGCTAGTAAAGCGTGACCGAGTGTATTGCGCTTGCGCGGCTTGGGTTAGCTTAGCGACGCGTAGTATAGCGGCCGGTGTACGTTTGTAGTCCGGGGAAGCTGTTAAGGCCTTGCTAGATCAATAGCGTAGTCAGTTCGAAAAAAAAAAATGTTGTTTTGTATTGAAATTGTGTGTGAATCATATGTTTGATTAATTAATAAACTGTATAAAAATGTATATAATTATTGTTCGGAGTGCCAATAGATGTAAAAACCAGGCTAATGTTAATAATTTCAATATATAAATTATGCAATTTAAATAATTCATGCTACAATTCATTTCAATATTCAAAACAGAACATAGCTATATTATTGTTTTGAGTTTTCACTTCTGTCAGTAATCTTTGTGACTGCATCGACTTTATTTCTGGAGGTGGTAGAGCCACGCTGAAGCTATTATTGTTTTCAGCATGAATGGGCCGGCTCGTCCGGGGTAGTACCACCCTCTCGCAGAAAACCGACGTGAAGTAATAGTGCTTGCATTGTTGCATTTCGTTCGGTCAGTGAGAGCGCCGGGTAACCCATCTCTCCTCCTCCTCGACCCTACCCCACTCCCTCTCCCCCAGACACAGGGTGGCAAAGCACTTGCGACCCTTCTGCTGTTGCAAGTGTCTATGGACGGTGGTGATCTCTTAACATCAGTTTTAAAAAATTACGATTATTATAAAGACTACGTGTTCAGAAATATGTGTTTTCTCACCATAGATAAGTGGGGCAAGCGGTGTGGTGCTTAAGTTTTTCCTCTGTACTTAAAAAATATTGCTAAGATTAATGGACGACGTCGCGGAGACAAGTTTTTTTATTACGAACACGAAATATATAAATATACGTAATCTATCTATACTAATATTATAAAGAGGTAAAGTTTGTGAGTTTGTGACATTGTAGGGGGTAATCTCAGGAACTACTGGTCCGATTTGAAAAATTCTTTGAGTGTTATATAGCTCATTTATCGAGGAAGGTTATAGACTATATATCATCACGCTAAGATCAATGAAGAATGTTTCAAAATCGGGTTTTTTTTTTCCTCTTGAGAGCTTCTGCTGCGTGTTAGCGTTAGTCCAAAGTAACTATTCCACGGGAACGAAGTCGCGGGCAGAGGCTAATCTATGTATAAATAGGCAGTAGGACAACGGTTAAGAGCATTCTCTGTTTCTCACCCGATTTCCTTCATTCTTTTTTTATTTAGTTGCTACTGACGAGTTTTATTGTTACCAAAAATATGGATTTTTTTATCTCTATGGTCGAATTTCGGCCACTGAACGAGCACTCGTATCTTTACATAGTATAAAATGAAGTCGCTTCCACTGTCTGTTCCCTTAGATCTTTTAAATTATTTAACGGATTTTAATACAGTTTTCAGTAGTAGATAGAGTGATTCAAGAGGAAGGTTTATATGTATAATATATAGTTATTATAGTACAGAAAAGCCGAAAAATTCAAAGATTTGTAATGTGATGTCGTAACAAACATATTTTTATGCGCTTAAATCGCAAACGATTTTGGCTAAACTTTACGAGATAGATCAGATTAATGTACTACGGTATTGTATATCTTAGAAAGATCGATAAAAAAGTTGGTATATATTTATCTCTAAAGGACCTACAGTAACTATTTTTATCTTTTTACAAAAATAATGATGTGTTGTTTACCAAGCCATTTTATACAATACAGTATTATTCCTTATCCAATTAAATACATTACATACGTTGTACATGTCATGTAAATCAAAACTGCCCTTAATAGTATTTCATTAAAATGGGTATCTATATAGCACCCGTAGCTGGGGCGGGTCGCTAGTATATAGATACACGAATTGTTATATAATGTAATTTCGTAAAAATATTTGGTCTAATTTTCGATCGGCGTATTTTAAGAAGTACTTCTCTAACAAATGTTTCATTCTCCGTTCAAAGATTTCGAATATCACGTTCATAGCCACGTCGAGCCTTCCCTTGGGCGATTGTAAGAACTTTGATACCCTTAGAACTGAGACAGCCGAGAAGCTGTTAAACTTTTGCCGGAATCGGCTCACTAAGCCCGCTCCTATTACTTTGGGCTCCACTTCGCTTCAAGTAACACGGGTGTTACCTGACGTCACTTGCAAATTTCGCAATAGAAACGAAAGACTTAAAGTTTGATTAAGCAATTTCGGATCTCACCTGATGGGAACGAGTAAGAATTTATGTTATACGATGTTCGTTGTATTTTACGTTATAATTTGTTAGTTATGATTGAAATCATGTTTTCTTCTATTTATGTTTAATCACAATATACTCAGTCCGAAGATGGTCGTAATGCTATGCTAACTCATTATAAATGAGAAAATGAGTTTGTTCTTTACGCTTTCACAACTTATCTACTGAACTGATTGTAATGAAATTTTGTATAAACATTCTTAGGAGTACAGAAAAGAACAAAAAGAACATTTCATCCAGAAAATATATTCTTCCCGAGGAATAGATAAAATCTACGTTAACGCGTACAAATCCGCTGGAAAAGACCTGTACATATATGTTTTAGGGACTTACTTTGAGTGTTATCCAAATTATGCTCTCAGTGATGACTCATCGAACTGCTAGTGACTTCACATCTAGCGATAGTCAATTCTCTGTTGATTCTCGTGGTGTAAGATACTATTAAAAGAACACTATATTATCTTATCTTACTTTTAATAATTACTTTGTCTAAACCTTCGATCAACAATAACTAGATAACGGGTCGGCGCGAAAAATACGTCTCGGTAAATAACAGCTCACTTGAAATGTGAGCTTTTATTTGGTTTAGTTTGTTTGAAACACAGCCAATGTAAGCACGTTTCACATGCCGCAGTAAGATGCAAAGATGTAAGTAAAGATGCAAAAATAATACCCGAAAAAGCAATTTAACGGCCGGACTATCTTACTTTCGCTAAATACATATTGAATAAGTTATATTTTAAGCTTTAAACTAACAAATAATATCAAATTTTGAACAAGATTACCGATTTTATACCTGTAGTACAAATGTTTGGCCAAGGCTCTTCACCCACGCACAATAACGGGAAAAAGTACTTTATTCATTGCGTGTTAAGGTTGAACACACTAAATGTTGTTTATGTTGTCTTTTCATTTGTGAGGGGAGTAATTTATTGCTTTGCTCGTTTTATCGTAAGTATTAGATAATATTTTGAACATTTGTGACTTTATTACAAGGTGTCATGGTTGTAATTAGGTTGAACTTAAAACTGTTTTAAAACTTTTTTTCTCCCTTTCTTAGTAAACAAATAGCTACACATAAGTATATATTTACGCGGACAGCTTTTAGCTTCGATTTTGTACGTGACCCTTTATCTAGTTATTGTTGATCGAAGGTCTAAACAATGTAAAATATTGTGTGTAATTAGCATCCGTTCATGGCTTCGTTGGCGGCATTTTCAGATTGCAGAATTCATTCCAATATAATCGACATTTATAGTTATAATTTGTCTAAATTAAAAAAAGTTGTAGGTAAAAACTATATTAATGTAGTGCAGAAATTAATTAAAGCCCATTTGCTACTTATTTGTCAAAGAAAGACAAAGGTTCATCCACCCTCATGAGCTCTGTAGTTTATAATATTGGTAAGATAACTTGATAGTATAAATAATATCTATATATATTATTTTCACTGCTACAAATATATTAAAGACTTTATAACAAAGGGTCGTAAGATAAAAATTGTTCCAGCACAAATATGTTTCCATATATCTAGCCTCTCTGATTCTACTACTTTTGAATTTATTCACATTTATACTCCTGTAATAAACCAGCAATTTTCCATACGCCCACTCGTTACCAAGCTCTCGATGTTAAACCTTTAAGTTATCTCCGAAATATAATTTGGAACTTCATATTGCCCACGTACAATTTAAATTACTTTTCAAAAGTTCCAAAAAAAACATAAATGAGATTTCTTAAAGTCTTATGAGCACTAATGTAAAAAAAAAACCGAAGATCTTTAAAATACGACGAAGTTAAACTTTTTTGACACGTACCCGCATAATCCGATCGTTCACGATATTACTTGTGAAAGAATAAGTTTATTGGATTTTCTGTTTAACATTATTGCCGAAGTTTCGAGAATACTTTTCTTTCTATTATGCAAACTTTTTTTTCTATTCATAGCTTAGAGATTTGATAGCTATATCATCCTGATATTTATATCAATGTGACTACAAACGAAAGACGCTAAGCATTAAAATAGAACTGGCTGTCAAATACAATCGGTAGTTAGCCAATCTTACGAATACATCTATACCTTTTTCTTCAATACATACAATAAGAATGTACATATAAAAAATGTCTGTACTTTTTAAATTTTTGTAAAAGGAATAAAATAAAATTCGATCATTTTTCCAAAGTCTGGCTGTCTAATTGTATGAACACGCATCACTACTAAAGTACGGTGTTCACGATAAAACCTCACCAAAAAAATCATAAAGCAATCCTCGAGTAACATTAATCCTGATTTCATTAAAATCGGTTCACTCTATCAAAAGTTATTGTAATTCAATCACGATGCGACTTAAGTACGAGAGATGAGAGATAAGTAAATGGACTTAACACATTCAGATGATTAGATTAGTCACTGTTTTTTTACATTATGTGTCACGCGGACGAAGTCTTGGGCACAGCTAGTGAAGTATAAAACGTTATATCCACGAATATAGCTCCATCAAGATATATCCCTTCACCGAATATAACAAAAAAAATAGTTCGTGGAGTCCCTCCGCGCGGAAGAAGTGAAACTTCGTAATGTGGAAATGAAAATAGGAAGGGGTAGAAATTGATTTTTAATGAAATCATATTGTTTCTTTAAGACAAACTTTATTAACATTGCTTACAATTCACAATTGATCGCATGTTTTAATTATCATTTTCGAGTGGAGAAATATTCAAATCTATAACATTTGCAATGGGATTATGATAACTAAAGTAAGATACGAAATGTTTGATTATTTTTCTCGCTCTCTCTTTTTCTATTCCCCCTTTCTAGGAGCGTTGAACGTTTAACGCAACAGTGCTTTCATACCCCCTCCATGATAGCGTTAAACGTTTAACGCAACCTTGTTGGAAGTCGCATTAGAAGTTTCACTTCAATAATAATCCCTTTTCAGCAAAATCTCTTGAAAGCCGAAGCAGACAAAAGAACTAAATACTTTGAACGGGCTCAAGAGGTTACCGAAATGTGGAGGGTGACATCCACGGAAATAGGCTCAATAGTGATCTCTGTTAACCGGCTAGTCCCAGCTAATGTTTGTAGACATCTGTGAAGGCTGACAATGCGAGAAAGGCCAGCTATAGTAACCTCCAACGTATTGTCCTACTCGACAATACTAGAATTGTTCGACAATTTCTTGCTATAACGCATTAAACTCAAGCCGAATGTTCAGCTGGAAGTGCTACTGTTGCTTATTTCAATGATAAATATCAGAGATGCTTAAAAACATATTGACATAATAATAATATCACATTACTATATTTTAAGGCAGTAGTGGAAGGACTTTGAAATTTTGATGCCAAATATTTAGCTATCGTCGGTTTGGCACAAACAAGATAACTCCAAGAAAGGTTCTTACACTAATTACGTACTTCGCAAAATAAGCGATAATAGAAAAGGGAAATAATCGGCTTTATAATAACTAGCAAAACACTTATTTGATTTTTGATACAAGTGGATTTCGTAAAGTTCTCTAATAGATTGAACTTGAAAGTCTAGTGAAGTGTCATAGAGCAGTCTCTAATTGAGTATTATAGACTCTATAATATATAGTAATCTCATAAGTGTAGAATAACTTCATAGAATCTCGTATGTCTCCTAGATTTACGTAAATTTTCTCAAGCAGAGTATCGTAAATTACTTGTGTAGTCTCGTAAACTAGTATGACACTTACTTAAGGTTGATAGGGGAGAGAATTTGTGGGAATAAAAATTCAAAGAAATAGAGGAAAAAAAAAATGTAATATAAAAAAAAAGGAAAAATATATTAATAATATAATAAAAAAAAATATTAAAAAAAAAAAAAAAAAAAAAAAAATACTTATAATATTATAATTAATAAAAAAATTTATTTATTTTTACTTATTTTTTTATAATAAAAAAAAAATATAATTTTTTTACAATAATTTTAAAAAAAAATAAAAATTTTTATAATAAAATATTAATTAAATTAATCAAATTAGAAAAAAAAAAAAAAAAAAATAAAAATAAAAATAATGAGAAATAATTCGCAAAGTTTATTTAATAAATAATAAAATAAAATAGGATTCGAAAACCAAAAATAAATAATAAGGGAAATAGAATTAATTAGACGTGAAAGATAACGGGTGAAAAAAAAAATAATGAGAGAATAAAAAATTTTTTTATAAAATAATATAATTATATATATAAAAAAAAAAATAAAAAAAAAAAAAAAAAAAAAAAAAAAATAAAAAAAAAAAAAAAAAAAAAAAAAAAAAAAATAAATACCAAAAAAAAAAAAACCACCCCCCGAAAAAAAAAATAAAAAAAAAAAAAGGGGGAAAAAAAAAAAAAAAAAAAAAAAAAAAAAAAAAAAAAAAAAAAAAAAAAAAAAAAAAAAAAGAGAGAGAGAGAGCGTCATACGGAGGGAGCGTAACGCTTTTTTCTTAAATGATGAATATACGAATATAAGTAATATAATTCTCCATATCGAATTACATTCTGAGTTGATGAGAAAGCGTAAAAAACTGACCGTTTATGTATTTTTTCATAAAACTTTTAAAACATCATGTGGTTCATAATTTAATCAAATATTAACGAACAGAATTTGACATATATTTACTTCTAATTCAATTCACTCGATAACTTTAATACAAACATTTATTAATTAGTAACCACTGAGACAAAACACAACATAAACGACGCACGGCCAAATATCGCCTCTTTACCATTTTCCCGGATGACCGGACTGGGTGGTTTCGCTCGACATATTTTAAAACTGGCACTGGCTCGTGTGACATTTTGTTATTTTATTGCAGTCGAAATATGGTCGCTGTGATAGCTTCCAACAAAAAGGTCGTTTTATGTATTCCCGTATCAAAGTTGAAGGATGGGCTGTGCGGTGAACTTATACGACTGGTATACCAATGTGGAAAGGGTTTGTATAATGGAATATAGGTTAACTAAATGATATTATAACTAAAAAGCTGTAGATATATCATAAGCACTTCGATGACACCTTGTTAAATCTTGGCTAGCTAGATTTTTTATGGCTGCCCCGTCAATACTATTTTGGTTAAAATAGTGTTGCAAATGACCCATTATTTTTTGTAATATGTAAAAGATAGAAATTATTACTGTGAGTAGTTTAGTTTTTTACTTACATTAGACGTTTATTGTAGATTAAAATTACCGTTTAGTAGTATCATTTCAACAAGTATTTCAGAAGATATGGCAGATGTAATATGACATAACATAACAGAAAGAAAACCATTTCAGTGACGACTTTCGACGAAATAATCATTTAATTATGTAAATTAGTGGTCGCCTAGTGGTCGAAATTCAAGCATAACTCCCTTATGACTTTCAATAAGACCAAAGAGAATAATTATTATTTCGGTGGTTTCACTAATTTATATTATTTATCAATTTATTATTTAAGTATTTATTAATGTATATCATGAATTTACATATTATATTATTATAAAATAAACCTACAGTTTGACCAGTTAATTTCAAAAGACATATAAGGTATGGAACGTAAGACATGTTAAAAGCATTGAATGTAGTATAAAAAATGGTTATTGGAACGTAAAAATGAAAGGGAGGACAATAGACTATCACTATGAAAGTGCAAAAATAAATAGATAAGGAATGAAGTAGCGTGAAAGAGATAATTTAATCATTATTGTGATTAGAATCCGGGAGAGGACAAAAATAAAGAAAAAGAAAAGATGGCGAAAAGTTTTTTTCATTTACATGTATGTATATGTTATGTGTCATTCAAGCAGTAGTGTGTGTAATATTCATTTTAATTAATTTAATGCATTTTGTATAAAATAATAGCCTCATGTACTTCTCCTCCATATAAACTTTAACTGTGTCAAATTTCACGTTCATCCGTCCGCACAATTCGCTTAAAAAAGGGGAACAAAGTTTTCGCTTCACGTATTAATATATAGATACTTTATGATGCCACAATAGAATATTACAATATACCAAGCCGACATATATTGCTGGAACATTATAAATCCAATGTAAAACTAGCTGAAGTGAAAACTACTATCGAAATAAAGTAAAAAAATTAAATAAAAGCCACACATCGTTTCTTCAAAAGCGGGTAACAAGACACAGTCGCGAGGTAATGTGCCGGATAATCGTGATAAACAAGCGTCGGGTGCGTGCTGTTCAGGACCACGCACGAGTGGAATCCGTTTACGGTTTCTCTTTGATTCAGAAAGTTTCTGCGAAATAACATGAGATAATATTTAAAAACTTACTATCACTATAACTGAGTGCCTTCTAATCACACCACCATTATTTTAAGTCAACAGCGTTTAAACAGATAATGAAAATATAAAAATGCAGTTACTACATAATACTTGATTTTATACACACATATAAGTTGATAACACCCCGGTAAGTGTTTGGCGGTATATTTTCAATTTAAATGTGGTAGCTAGCCAGGTGGACTTAGATCTTTATCTACTGATACTGTTACTACTCTACGACCATGTTATAGTTTCATCACAGTGTTTATTTCATCGAAAGCCCCGACTCAGTTGCTAGGATTCGAACTTACGTCTATCAACACAGTGTCCGAACATGCTACCAACTAAGCCATCATCGCTATAAAAATGGAATGTGAAAGACAAAGAATTAAATTCGTGTTAATTCATGTCAAATTATCAAGTATGAGACCTATTGTTTATTCTATAAGTAAAATGCATAAGTATCTTTATGTCGTTGACATATGGATCACATTGCATAGGTTCGAATCGTACAATGAATCTATATTTTCGGTGAACTAAAAGATTATGATGAGACCACACGTCTGTGGCAAAGCGTCTCCTAACACCTACGTTGTTAGCTACCACTTAGTAGTTGGTAATCTATTGCCAATCACCGATGTGTGTGTTCCGGTGATTGCAGTTAACAGCCAATTTCCTGAGTGATGAGATTATGGTGAAATACTATTATGCTATTTATACCAGAGTGGATTTAAAAAATGTTACGGCAAAATATAAAATTACTTTATGTAGACAATTCGGAAAATTGGTCTCCCGGTAAAAAAATACAATTAACTGTAACTGTATATAACGGGAACAAAAAAGATATAAAGAATATTTTACTGCTTATTCTGTACACGTGAATGTCATCGTCAAGTGTTATGTTTCGGGTGAAAATGACAAACAAGTGAACGCGCGAAGTAAACATTATGAAATCTTCTAAGAAGTGACGTAATAATCCTATCTTCATCTTCATATTTAACTTAATGAAATTTGGGTATATTCATAATGATAACTTGAAGTCTTCTACAAGTTGTAAGCTAACTCAATGCCTAATTTCACTGTTATTGGTTCGCAGTCAGTTGACAGATTTTGTCGTAAAATAGTAATATGGGTATTGAATTATAGGAAATAGCAATTGTGGCAGACTTTTTGCGGCCATGGTGGCTCAATTGATCGATTTATCGGACACCGCGTCGATTGTCGTGAGTTGGTGGTGGCCTTTTTCTAAATCCGCCTGGCTAGCTACCACCCTCAGGCTTAAAATCTGTTGCCTATCATCTGTTAGTGTATTCCTTGCTTGCCTGAGTATTATGCTGTACTTGAGAGTCAGTCCGCCTCTAGGTTTACCAACTTGGACTACATCGTTATTTAAATAAACTGCTATTTAAATTTTAATGCTAAAAACCTATAAAGTATAAAGAAGCCGCAAATTTTATGGAAGCGACGCGCATTTATAAATTGTTGTCCTTGGAAATTTGATAAACAACACAATATGCTGAATACCAGTCGTAGAGATACTAAGCTGGTTCTGATTTCTGCTCTTCAATTGATACCGTCGGTGCTTGAGTACGGCCGTCCCAGCAGCACTAAATATTACTGTTTATTCTCAAAGAGCATGTCGTTGATTTGTGTTATTTCTGTGTTACATTTGGTACTATACCTATATTAACATAGTTTAGATCGCACATTTTCATATTTATATATACTAGTGATCGAAATTCCACCATAATAGACGGTACAAAAGGTAGAAAGTCTCTTCTTCAAGTGTTTATATTAAATATATTGAATATTGTACTAATACTGTAGATTGTAGACGGAAGGAGCGTGAAGTTTGATGAATAGAGACTTATAAGTTAACGCTTCGACTTGTCAGTAATAATAAAAAAAGTATTAATAATATTTTATTAAAGTTTATTAATAAGCCTACTTAACACAAAAATAAATAAAAACAATCAGTTATCAAACAGAAAATAAAGAGGTACCGAAATGTTTTTATCCTCACCTATTTACAAATAAACCTTTAGAACAGCTAATAAATATACTATATGATATTAAATATTATTATAATAAATATAAAAATATTAATACTGTTGTCAGTTAGCCTATGAAAGCAAACTTTTCAAATATTTTTCCCCTGTTTAAAGACTCGTATTGTCAGGCAGTTTAGATATTGTATTTCTAGAAGGTGCATATACTATTTAAACAAGAATCCGAAAGCTCAGATTTACACAGGCAGTAGCGCTGTCAAAGAGTTGGCAGCGTTGCGACTTGCATTTATTTGTACGTGATAGGCAAACACGAGAATTTTCACTTCAGGGTTGGCGAACATTTTTATCTAAATATCAGCTGGTATCCGTGACCTCGTTCTTCTGAAAATGGTTTTATTATTTCACGGGAATCACGTGTGTAATCTGAATTCATTTTAGACTGTCTTTTTTATAAATTCTTACCGAATTTAATTACTTTTGCCAAGTTACCATTTCCGCTTCTCTCTATATATGATACATGACCTAAATGATAGTTTAAAAAATAATTTATCTGCCAGTATAAGTGCCGTCGAAATCGGTTCAGCCTTTTTGGAGATTAGCTAGGTCAAACCATTTTCAATTACATATGTATAATTATTAACTATGCTAGTTTCGGGATCATCTCATTTTATTTTTATTCTGCCAGAGGTTGATTTTTTATCACAGTGTCTATCCACCGTTGGCTCGACGGATCTACAAGCTACACCGATCTTTTGGGCGCACGCTTAATGCATTCAGACGAATGGCAACTACCATATGGGTGTCCAAGTGGCTCGACCTCAGTTTTGGCTATTGCCTGGCATGCCATATCGCGTATCAAGCTAATCTATTCATGGAATCTAAGCTAATCATACATGTATACGTTGGCAAAATACATATGGGAACTTGGCTAAACTACATTTGGCTAAAGTTAACTAACCATAATAGGTCCCTTACATAACCTATGTCTCTACTGTGTGCATGTGTTGGTATGGCGTGCAAGGTGATGCGTGTAACTAGTGAATGCGTTGTCACTGTTTCGGGTTAGCAGTATGCTCGAGGGCTCCACTCCAGGGGACTAAACTTTAACTTGGGGCGCTACCGAGTGGGGCCGCGGTGGGTGTGTGGGAGCGAAGTTAACAGCCCATCCATGGTAACATAATTGATGGTTTCGCAGGTATGGATCTTAGCACGCTCTGTTTAGATAATCAAACGGGTTCATAAGTGACAATGTAATTGAAGAAGTTAGCCTACACTCTAAACTTTATCCGTGTTATTACAAAAAAGTTAAATACGTATTAAATACTTGGTTTAAAAAAGTTTCCTAATAAATGCACCGCGCTCGCCCGAGGCAAGTTCGCGTCATCCTTTTTCACAAGTTTAACGTAACCAAAGCGAGACAAAAAAGCAAGATGGCGAACATTCAGCAACCGCGGTGCATTTAATATGAGACATTTTTAAAGGCAGGGTTCAATACGTATTTAACTTTTTTGTAATAACACCGTATAAGTACTTAGTGGTTAGTTAAGTCATGAGTAGGTGGTAGTCAATTGAGTACTAAAACATGCTACTATGAAGGTCAAAGGTATCTTCTTTCAAGGCATTTATGTTCCTTTTAACATTACGTTCACATTTTGCTAAGTATATTTATTCGAGCTCACCGTATTCGTAAGATACCATGAAATAAGAATGAAATATTCGTCGCTGAATTTATAAACATAGAGAAAACCCATTCTTGATATCTAAAACATTATGAGCTTCCAAAATACACGTTTGTGGCACATAAAAAGCATAAAGAGAAGTCACTTTTGCAGAGAATTTAGTAAACATCCGGCTCTTGTTAGAATGAAGAACTCAGAATCTAATAAGTTTTTTATGAATCTCTTTCTTATTTCATTCAGCAGAAATGTATTATGTGGCTTTCAATAAAAACGGAGCGTCGAAATGCCGACAGCAAAATAAAATTAAAATATTGTGTAATAAGGCTTCATTATCAATATCCTTGTTTGATACAAATATTAACTTTAATAATTTAATAACTTAGTAAATCAATTTTAGAAAACGTTTAGTTATTCTATATACACTGTATACACAAGAATAACATTATTGTTAATAAAGATTATAGAGTGGTTACTGGCTAAAAATAGCGCCAGGTAGAGATGTAAATTAAAAAAAAATAGCGGGTTCCGAAACCCTGTCACACTGAAGGCTAGCGCGATGCGGCGCCACGTGTTCACGGCTATATGACCGGTTTAGTTCCAGGTCACGTCTCTGGCGCTGTACGACTTTACTATCCTATGTGTTTGACATTTTTAAATTCTATTATTTTCACCGCTTACGTTTTACGACAGTGTTATAGGAATAATATTACAATTTGTGAGCGATTCCCCATAACGATCTATAAGTTAAAAATTTTTTTTAAACTAGTCGATGCAGTCATAAAGACTGCCGACAGAAGTGATAACTCAAAACGATTCAAAACTGTGTTTTTTGTCATTTTTAAAATCAATTATAGTCTGAATAAATTAAATTTCATAATTGGTAAATTGAAATTCATATTAGTCTGATTTTCACATCTATTTATATCCGAGCTATAAATATATATACATTTTTGTACAGTATACTAATTAATCAAACACTTTACTGGCTCAATTCAAAATATCATTATTACATGTACACAAGCCGCTATATTACGCGTAACTAGTCTGACACAAACACAATACGTTATAACAACGCACAATACTTAAGTTTTTCTTCTACCAAAAATCGCTCAACGCGGCTATAGAAGTTTTCACTTGAAAGACGTATAATCATCAATGAAGTATTTTGTATAGGCTATTGAACTATAAACAGATTTACAACCACACACATAAATACATTGAACGCCATACTCCATCCACGTGGAACCTAATGTAATGTATTAGGGTCGATAAACTTAATTCGCGATATTAAAGTATTATTTAAATATATTTGCAAACACTTTGTCTTTGCGTACTACTAAATCAGGAAATGAATATTAATGTTTTGTTGAATTTGCGTTAAAAATCTAATAGATCACATATATGAGGTCAATAACCGCAAGTTATGCCGCAAAACACATTCGGTACACCGAAATACCTTACGTGGCGTAATGTGAAAAGTTTTCCCATAGAACTGCCATAAAGACACCATTCTAAAAGGGGCAGTAGGTTAATAACCTGTAACTTTACTAATATAATGTGAAACAACTATGCATGTTTTAGTATACCGAGCATTTGAGGCATAGAGCGGACGGATTACCGAATTTATCTACTTGAAAAAAATAATTCACTGTTAAAAAAAAAGTTATTTTATCTTTGACAATAAATCAATGAAATCTACGATTTAAAAAAATGATGGCTCCATTGCTAAAACTTTCTACTGTGTAGACAAAAATCAATCTCTGAATTTATGTTCCAAATTATTGTTTTTAATTCACTACATTTGTACGCTTATACTGTTGTAGATATCATTAATATTTAATTATATAGGATGAAACAATCAAAGTTTATGAATTGAAAATGAAAACTAGCACAGACAGACAAATATTCGCAGAACACTGCAATTAATCATACATTTGTGGGTGTTGACATTTTTCTCACGACTAATGTGGACGTTATGTTGTTGTATATGGGGATATTCAGATTACCAACTATAGTCATATACATTTTGTAATATTTAATATCGTAATACTGTGTATAATAGGAACAAAAAGTATTCATAAATATTGTCTTAAAAGAAAACAATAATTCTAAATTAACAAAGTAATATGTTACTTAATTTTTTTGAAATGGTTTTCTTCTTAAATAGATACTACCTATTATTATATAACTTATTGCTCTCTTTTACATTTTTAATCATTGTTTTGTCATTACTATAGTTCCCATAAACGTTTAAAATATTTAAAATTTTTAAAATTATATACGTTACATTTAATCATTCAAAATCAAAAACACTTTATTCAATTTAAGCATTAAAAAGGCACTTATGAACGTCAAAACTACCATCGGTTCGGAAAACGACCCAGTCATCGAAACGAAACTCGATCTGGTTTATCTTTTTAACAAATATATATAATTTTTAGAATATATTAGGTACATGTCACAAACGTTTTTAAAGGATGCACAGATATACGTCAATTCCAATTCGATTACTGCTTATCTGTTTAGAAAATGACACGTAGTCTTAATAAAACTGTGATAAATCCTCTATCTACTAACATTACTAGCTACTACTAGCTTTTGTTCGCGGCTTGGTCCAAATTACAATATATTTGACCAATCCGTCGAGAACGGTACTTTTTTTTAATGAATCCTAACAACGAATGTACAGAATTTTCGTGACAATCAGATGAGTAGTTAAGGCGTGACTAACAAACATACAACCTCACATACGCATTTATATAATAATAATAGTCTTATATATGTGTACAGGTGTATTGCAAAAGAATAATAAATAAATAAAAACAAAAAAATGGAGAATTGTAAAGTAACTAAAACAGAAAATACTGAACACAGAAGTGAAATATTTATTTGGAATATTTTTAATTAAATGTAAATAAAAAGTATTGTAGAGCATGTCTGTCAGTGTAAATAGACGATTTCGTTGAAATAGTAACCGGTAACTAATTAAATGTAAACGAATTGTAGTTACTCTTTGTTTTTATTGTAACAGGATAGATTTTTACATGTATTTCACTAAGAAAATCGAATTCATATACAAATTCAGTAAAAACTTAATTACAGTTTATATCTGTCTGTCTGTGGTTTACATTCTTGCCAGTTTCAAATGTATGAATCCGTTAAGTTACTAAGCTGTCCTAAAATAATTACAGTTTATACTTTGACCGAAGGAATATTAGGCTAAGAAATCTAAAGTGCCATACGCAAAGCCGTCTTCAAAGCGCGATGTAAAAAATATACAGTATCGTGGGATATAAATAGCCTGTCAATAAGTAAAATATATCTTCTATACACATAATAAGAATCTAAATCTAACGTGTCTGTACTTTTTAGATTATTGTGAAAAAAAATTGTTGCAGGTATCTAGGAATAAGTAATAAAATACATTTCAAACATTTTTAGAAACGTCTGTCTGCCTGTTTATTTGAAATACTAACTTAAAATACTATCTTCGAGTAACATTTCATCTTTGTTTCATGAAAATCGGTCCACTCTATCAAAAGTTATTGTAATTTGAATGTCGGCTGGAGTTAAGTACGAGAAAAAAGGAGGTAAGTAAATGCAATTCAATCTTTTACAAAAACAAAATATTATATAACGTATATCAATAATATCTAAGACACAGTATATATATACACTGTGAACGGAGACATTGATTTTAGATATACATACACATACATACATACATATGCATACATACATACATATATATATATACTGTGTCTTAGATATTATTGATATACGTTATATAATATTTTGTCGTACCTTTTTTCTCGTACTTAACTCCAACCAACATTCAAATTACAATAACTTTTGATAGAGTGGACCGATTTTCATGAAACAAAGATGAAATGTTACTATATATATATATATATGTATGTATGTATGTATGCATATGTATGTATGTATGTATGCATATGTATGTATGTATATGTAAAATCAATGTCTCCGTTCTTTATTCCAGATAACTCTCGAAAACCCTAAACCAATTTTTAAGAGACTCACTGGTAGATACATAAATTGTTCACTGTATTATTTAGGTAAGATATTATTACGAATATCCATAATTACTATGCAGTATTCCTTAAATGAATCAGAGGTATCATATAATCAATAAAATAGTACCGGCAAGATTACAATATCAAATTAGCAGACCAGAATTATTATTATTTTTTATTTTTTTATCGTAGCTCGGCAAAATGACTGTACTGTGCCTGATGGTAAACACAGTACAATCCAAAAACAATGGCGACTACCGAGAGACATACTATCCATCGCCAGTCGCCGCTGTCATGCCGGCCTGCGTAAGTATCTCTTCACGTTCAATTAGAACGGATATAAATAGAATTCCCCATAAAATAGCTAAACCATCAACCAGTATTTTAAAAAACTTAAAATAATCCAAAATAGAAGTTATATACACGCAGTGCTCAGCTCCCGAGGCAATATGTTAAATCAACATCTGAGAAATAAATCACAGCGTGCAGCTCGAGAGAGAAATATGAAAGTGACGTCATCTCCGTGATGAAGCTCACATTTTAACTTAACCCACAAACAATGTTAAGCCTTATATCCTAAACAAATTCTCGGAGCACACCCACCGAGCGGCATTCATATTTTACAGACTGCAAGACATATTGCGCCTTAAGTTTACGGTGTGGACATTAAGCAAGCGTATTACTTATAAAAGTATTAACTTTTCTCGACATACTTTTATTCTATAGTTTGATATATAAAAACGGCTAAAAACTCTTTGAAAACGTTGTAAACACTTTATAAGGTTTTATGCTAATTATTGGATATCAATTAAGACACCACTGACTTGCAAAGTAAAATCGGCTGAGTGCTTTAACCGCTCGTCTTAGTAGTCCAGTGAAGCTGTAAAGGCCTGTCAGACCAATAGCGTAGTCAGTTCAAAAAGAAACACCAATGACAATACATTATTAAACTTATGACGTCATCATTTTTAATTGATCCGCCAACTGGGACCTATCGAAACATTAATAACAAAACTAAACACTTGTGCCTTCGATACAAAAATAAAATGTTGACTACAATTACCGAATCTCTGGAGTTATGACAGTTACACGAGAATGCTCTTGTAGTGAATTGACAGCACACTTGACGATTTTTACAACTTGCTTGAACGCGGAAAGCACTCAGCCGAAATGGCAAATGTGTGTGTCTAAATGTAGGTTTAGGCTGTTGCCTTTCACGCAAATTTTGCGAATTCGAAATTAATTGAGTCACCAGATTAGCAAACTAACTACACATTTATGCATCATATATGCGTTTAAACATATACGAAATATACACGCGTACATGTATTTAAGGTTTGATAATTTTGGCTAAGACAACATAAATAAAGGACCCTTATATAACCTATGTACATACAGGTCTGTGGGACGCAGTGTTGTTCTTGTTGATAGCTAGTAAATGCAGTGACACTGTGTCGCACAAGAAGTGTGCTCTAGAGCTCTATTCCGGAGGTTCAGATCTCGCTTCAAATGTCCCTTGTGTTCATTGTGTTTATGTAGAAGAAAGTCACTGTGCAAACATGTTTCAATTACAATAATAACTTGACGTTACTTGGATTATTTTTGAACGCAGATGAGGTTTTCGATTATTTTGTTCTCTTGTTAAATTTATTCTTACGGATATTTTATCTTTAATTTTTATAATGCAAGAGTTTTTAATTTGTAAATATTACGTAAGAAAACAAATAACTACCACGCCGCTTACTCTACTTCTCCACGACAAGGAAATACATAAAACACGTAGGTATTTTTACAAAAATCATAATTTCTTAAAACTTAAATAACTTTACAATATAAGAAGATATTGTGACATATTTTTATAGATAAGTGCCAAGTGTCTAAGAAGTCAAACAAAAAAAAAGACCGATATATATACAGTGATATTTACGTAATAAATAAGAACATAAATCAATCATCAACTAAACGTATGTAAGCTGAATACTAAATGTTAGTATAATGTGATAATAAAACCTGTAGAAAGGAAAAAGCTTGTTCAGGAGGATGGCCTTATTTAATGTTTATACAATACGCGAATCCGTTTCACGACCATCACGTTCAAAATGTAAAGTAAAAGCTTTTTAAACTTAACCCTCGACGGCGATGCGGCGCTCAATAAAATTTTATTTTTATTTGTCTTTTATTTCAGCTCGGAGACATTGGAGTTAAGTGAAAAATTCAACGTTCAAAATGCAGAAAGAATAAAGATAGATAACCGGTTACCATGTTTTATTCTTTCGATTATTGATATGTTATAGCCGATAACCGTAAATGAATGTTAATTTTTGACTAATGTATAGAAACGATAATAGAACTAATAAATTAATCAATGGAAAATAACTGTTTTAGAATTATAGTTTTACTGTATATTTTATTGATAGAAATATTTTACAAATATGTCTGAACTATAGCATAAATATTACTAAATGTAATATAAAATGTATTAAAACCCGAATTTAATAACTAAAAAATTTGGTAATTATTTTTATTATATTAGGGTTACTACATTAAACTAGTCATTCATATAATGCAAAACTATTGGTGGAAATGTTCTAAATTTAATCTTTAAATATTAGATATGACGTTAATGATTATTAACTAAATGAATGTTTTCGCTTTTCTCGTGGCCTCTAATAGAACTGCTAAACAAAACCAGTATAGGTGAACATTTGACAAGTAATTTTGAATACAATGTATATCGCGTAGGTCGGGAAGCTGTTTCGTGTAGCTTTTTAGTTTTCTAGCTTGTCGTGTCTTGTCTTGCTAGTTAGTAATATTTAGTACAAATGGTAACTTTGAACTGGAATATATATTGAAAAATGAGACTATCGTTTGTCACAGCCATTTTCCGAAACGGCACAACTAATTTTCATGTTGATTTTAGTGATAGATAGGGCACTTCTCCTAGCGTTATTTAAGCTACATATCATTAAGTTATTCTATAGAGGCTGTTGTAATAATAAACTTAAACAAAGGTAATTTCAAATTAATAAAAGTCTCGTGATTAAGTATTGATGACTAAGATTACATTAAAATAATCTGTGCATGTGTGTACACGCGGAGGAAGTGATTTTTTTTAGTTTATACCTATACTTAGTCTGGCCGTAAATAACTGTTACAATTAAAAATAAACAAAATATTACATTTGAATTTGGAATCTGTTATTTTTATATGATTATTCATTGATGTTTCTCATTTTGGCGCCAATACATTGTACAATATTTTGCGATATTAAAATGGAGTGGGGTGATAAAGAGAACCGAATCGCTGTGATTGCGTTACACAAAGTAGGTATGGAGCCAAATGCAATATTTAAAACTCTCCATACAATTGGTATTAGTAAAATGTTTGTGTACCGGGCTATTAATAGATGCAATGAGACCTCCTCTGTTTGTGATAGAAAAAGATTTAGCCGTCCACGTAGTCTTTGTACAAAAAAGGTGGTCAAAGCAGTAAGGGAAAGAATTCGAAGAAATCCTGTCCGAAAGCAAAAGATTTTAACTCGGGAGATGAAGATAGCACCTAGAACCATGTAGCGTATTCTAAAATATAACTTAGGACTTGCAGCCTATAAGAAACGTACTGGTCATTTCTTAACTGATAATTAAAAAAAGAATAGAGTGGTAAAATCGAAACAACTACTGAAGCGGTACGTAAAGGTAGGTCACAGAAAAATTTTGCTTACGGATGAGAAATTTTTTACAATTCAGCAACATTTTAACAAACAAAATGACCGTATTTATGCTCAAAGCTCTAAGGAAGTTTCCCAATTAGTCGACAGATTGCAACGTGGGCACTATCCGACTTCAATGATGGTTTGGTGGGTTATTAGCTATGAAGGAGTGACTGAGCCATACTTTTGTCAGAAAGGTATCAAAACATCGCCGCAAGTGTATCAAGATACCATTCTTGAGAAGGTAGTGAAGCCCCTTAACAACACCATGTTCAATAACGAAGAATGGTCCTTCCAGCAAGACTCGGCGCCGGGTCATAAAGCTTGGTCTACGCAGTCTTGGTTGGATGCGAACGTTTCGGACTTCATCAGAGCTGAAGACTGGCCGTCGTCTAGTCCCGATCTTAATCCGCTGGATTATGATTTATGGTCAGTTTTAGAGAGTACGGCTTGCTCTAAAGGCCATGATAATTTGGAGTCCCTAAAACAATCCGTACGATTGACAGTGAAGAATTTTCCAAATGAAAGAGTGCGTGCTTCTATTGTAATAGTGTAACTGGCCTCAACGTTTAAAGGACTGTATTGCAGCCAATGGAGACCATTTCGAATAAGCTTTTTATATTTTAATATTTATGTATTAAACTAACACACTGTAAAAGTAATAAATGTTATTTGCAATAGAAAAATTTTGTTTTCTTTGTTTCAGGATTTATGGCAAGACTAGGTATATTAAATTATATGTATACATACATGAGATTGCTCATAAACTATATACTATACGAAGTACCGTAGTATAAATACTTAAATATACATTTTACATTTTTGTATACACAAAGGCCTAGACTAATATTTATACTTGTCGCATAACGTGTAACGAAAAATTTTCCCTAGCGTGCCATAAAAAAGTTTCTCTTCAATAAAACAGCCCTCTTAAAAAAGAAACCGTTGCCATGAAACACCAAAATAATTTTCATAGTGACGAAGTTGTGGGCATCATATAGTTAAAAAATACAATATTCATTTATAAACGATCTTTTTTTATAAAACGGTTATTGGCTCTTTACCTTCATCATTCAACGTCAATATATTTACAAAAGTGGAAACGATGAAAGTGTCTGTAATTTTTGAGTTTGACGAAGCGACAGGAAAACAATGCGATGGAAACGGCTTGCGGTACCAACGTTATGTCAACCATCACAAACATACAGTCGCATTGTGACCTGTGTTATCACATCGTTGTGTATCCACATCTCACAATACTAAGGAACGTAAAGTTGTGCGTCATTGGATTAGACACGGTATCTATTTACGGGAATTTCGATATCGTCAGTGACTCTTGTGGATGCTCGAATATCTAGGTCGGTAATGGTGAATTGAAGGTGACATTGCAAGCGAAATTGTCTCAGCTCCAAGTGATCAAAAAGCGGCTTTCAATGGTGTCTCAGATTAATATTTGTTCATTTGAAGTAAATCGATTAAAGAATAATGCTTGAAACATGGGTATTTCACGAACTGACTGACATTTAGCGAGGTGCACGTGTCAATACCAAGAAGACTGAGCCAAATTAGTACCAGTTATAAAAATGAATTCTATATGATAATTTCACACGTTCCTTATACTGATTACATACTTTTTTACCTGAACAGTATCCAAAATAAAAAAAAAAAATAGTCAACCTTTTTTGTGCGAAGTTTTATTTACATAAAGATACATATTTACCATCGTTTCTAGTGATATTGGTGACATAATTTACCGTAAAAAAGCAAAAATATTATCGTAAAGCTTACATTAAAATATGTGAAACTGATTAAATGTTATTCTCCATTGGTTAATGACAAAACTCGGTTATATATTACACTAGCTGTCCCCCGCGGCCCCGCAGGCGTTTTTTTAAATGTATTAAATAACTATGGTGTTATAGTTACAAATGTTTTTGAAAAAGCATTTATGTAATGTACACACCTACTTACAATTTTACATTACGCCATCTACTGTAACATGTAACGTGTACATTAGATATGTGAATAAGAATAATATATCGAATGGGATGGGATTTATCATCAGCAACATACTTGGAACTTTAACCTACTATGTACCACCCTCAGTGCTCATTAACACTATATAAGAAAGTAATGAAAATTTTAAACTATACATTATCGAACAATATGTGTTAAATTGTTTATTATATAGACGTAACATGCCCATACTGTCGATATAATTGTATTATTCTTATACGTTGCTATAATCACTGAGTTATGTAGATGCAAACGCGGTAAATAAAACAAAATGGCCGCCAAATTGACCAAAATGATAATATAATTCAAATTACATACATTTATTCTTGGAGTTCAGTACAGTGCATGTCTCACGCGCTTGTTTACAGTAAACAAACTATTTTTATTATATTCACACGAACGAATGCACAGGTAACAGTTCATTACTTCATAGTGTAAAACAAAGTCCTCTGGTCTGTCTGTTTGTCTGTTTGCGATGAAGTCAAAAACTACAGAACGGATTTTCATGCCGTTTTCACCAATAGGTAGAACGGTTCATGGGGAAGGCTTAGGTATAATTTGTCAAGGTTTTCTTTTTATTATCAGGGCGGGACAACGTCTGCCGAGCCCGCTAGCTTAAAATAAAATAGCTTATTAGCTAGTTATCTGCCAGTGAAAGTCCCGTGAAAATCAGTCCAAGCATTTCGGATATTCTACTGCGGCCGAAGGCGAATAAAAAACCAAAATTACTTTTTATAAGGTCTGCTATCTACCAGTGAATATCCCGTGATAATCAGTCCAACCATTTTAGAAATAGCAATGCGGACGAAGCCGCGGACACATAAAATAGAATATGTCAACCGCCATAATTTCGGCTATCTGCCAGTAAAATTCCCGTTAAAATAAATCCAGCCGTTTTGGAGATTACCCGGAACTAACAAACAAACAGACAAAATATAATAATATGAAAATATAGACAAAATATAAAAAAAATTTTTTGGTCATTTGTTGCCATATACATTCCTCAAAAAGTTGTTATTTTAATTGTACATACACAAACTTTATTTTTATAATACGTAATAGATAACAAATTTTGAATAGGAAAACAAAATAAACTTTGAAAATGTTTGCGATAGAAAATTACCACGTTACCATGGCACCGTATATAATATTAACGCTAACGATATCTCTCAAAAGGAAAAAAGTGCCCGATTTTGAAACATTCTTCATTGGTGCTCCGCTCCTATTGATCTTTGCGTGATAATATAGCCTAAAGCCTTCCTCGATAAATGAGCTATCTAAAACCGAAGGGTTTTCTCAAATCGGACTGGTAGTTCCTGAGATCCTAGCGTTCAACCAAACAAACAAACTCTTCAGCTTTATATATTAGTATAGATTTCCAACGATAACAAAGTTACGATTGAAAGATTCTGCTTTATCGACTATACTTATGAGCTTTAGCACCAGTAAAATTTTACTTATTTCGATGTTTGGGTCCCTGTGCTGCGTTAAAACTTTAATTGTGAAGAAGTCATGGAAAAATTATTTGTAGTTTATTTGTTTACATAATTACTTCACATAGTACATCATAATTAGAGGTATATCTAAAAATGGATTATGGAATGCAATAATGTGTTAATGTAAAATAAATTTGTTATTTATCTGTAAAAAATGTTTAACTTAACTCTTTACAAACAAAACCCTCGTTCAACCTCATTCCATCTTCTCCCTTCCACTACAAAACTACACGGGCGGGTACGCGTCTCCTCAGTTTCATAGTAACAACCATCCCGGCAAGAACGAAGAAGTTCAAAAGCTTTTATCTTTGTCGTACTGTGAAGATGTGCAATCGCCTCCCAGCCAGTGTGTTCCTTTCCTCTTATAACATGGGATCCCTCAAACGGGGCGTGAAGAAGCACTTTGCAATGCAAGACGGCATGATAGCGATGACTGCCGTTGATATTTAACACCGATAGGCGCCTTTACTTATAGACTGTACTGTACTTCCCATCAGGTACGGTGCAGTCATTATGCCCAAAAAACAATATTTCGAGTATTGGTAATGTAATTATCCTATTTATCGTTTTGAATTTCCAATCGAAATCAACTAAATTCTATATTTCAAATAATTATATGAAATACGGTTTCAATAACAGATATTAACGATTTCTCTATTATAATACGATTTTCACTTTTACAAGTTTCCTTACTTCATTTATAATTTAGATATCTGAGATTGACAGCGTTTCCAGAACCGGTTCTCAATTAATTTAACCAATAAATTAAACCTGTAGATTATACGCTTTCAGCTTTGGAAATAAATTACAAGTTTAGTATAATTTTTTTGTATAAGATAATTGTAATATCTATATATTTTCTTCAATTCGTTCTCATAATAAACAAACAGTTTTCATTATCAACTTATGCCTAAAGGTGTAGTTGTAAACTAAAAAAATAACTCTTGTAGGGGTGAGGAGCAAGCCTTAAATATGTTTCGGGTGCCCATTTGTGGTAATAAAGTTGTTTGTTAGGTCACAATTATTTTATTTTTGTGCTGCAATAGTGTTTTTATGCAACCTGAGAGGTTGAACGTGACTGATTCTCAAAGTATTTTATAAATATAATTCAATTCAATTATGCTGATACGCTCTATAAGAGCCTGTCCAAATGAGCCGTTTTACGCGCGAGTCGACTCGCGCGTAGACATTCGCGCGTACCCGAGATACTAGAGCTACATATATCCCGTCCAGATAGTGCGGCGCGTTTTCTAACTCGCGCGTAAAACGCGTGCAATAAGCGTGACTCTCGACTCGCGCGCCTCGAGATACTCAGGCCCCATTGCTGCGTCCAGTACTACGCGCGAGTCAGTGGCGAGTCGACATAGTTGTCAGTCGTCTATATGCACGACGTATCCTAGCGTATGCGACGTTTACTAAGATAGAAACGCGCGTAAAACGCGTTATCTGGACGCAATATATTTTGAAGCGCGCGAGTCGACTCGCGCGTAAAACGCCTCATCTGGACAGGCTCCTAAGTAGAGCGATATACAAGTAAAACTTACGAAATGTATCTAACCATACAATTCTACCTTTTACTCTCATAATCATCGCATGAAGTAGCCTTTATAATTATAGTTTCGACGTGAGTCTTTGTTAGATTATTAATAAAAGTAGAGTAAAATGAAAAAGACAACACAAAATAGCTTTCGCTTTTCATACTGTAATTGTTAATCAATCTTAATGAATTTCTTAAAAGAATTTTCATCTGCACTGAAACTTCATTCTCGTGAACTCATTAAAATTCAAGATTTGAAGTCTAACGAACTCGAGTAACGTCGTGTTTTCGCAAACTCACTCAGTATAAGAGAATTTTGAATGTTCCCTTGCAAATCCTCGTAAAGTCTTACTTATGATTTAGATGAGAGACTTTTTTAATTTATTATCTTAAACAAGTTATTTTTTTAAGTTAAAATAAGATTGAAAGTGCGTAAATGTTGGAAACACGCGGACACAAATAACAAAAATTTAACCAATATTTTACTCATAAATTTTAAAACAATAACGGCTGTTTTGACTGTTATTATTTTATTAAGGTCTCCCATATATTTTTTTTATTATATTTCTTTGTAAATAGTTCTTCATTTAATCTTTTGTTCACTTTTATATGAATATATCAATGAATATATTGTTGTGATTATTTTGTGAAATTGCTCCACTTAGCATATCCTCAAACTACGTAAGATTATTTTCGCGGGGGCTGCGGGAACTGACTTAAACTAAAAAGTATGTGATCTCACCCGATATTAAGTAACAGGTAGTGTAGGTGGTAGAGCCACACTGAAGCTATTACTGACTGTAGGTGGTAGAGCCACGCTGAAGCTATTACTGGTTTCAGCATGAATGGGTCGGCTCGCTCGAGATAGTACCCTCTCACAGAAAACCGACGTGAAGTAACAGTGCTTACATTGTTGCGTTTCGTTAGGTCAGTGAGAGCGCCGGAGGCCCAACTCCCTTCCCCTTCCCCGTCCTCCTCTCCCTGCCTCCTCTCCCTGCCTCCTTCCCCCAACACAGGCTGGCAACGTACTTGCGACTCCCCTGGTGTTGCAAGTGTCTATGGACGGTGGTGATCACTTAACATCAGGTGATCCATCTGTCCGATTGCCTCCTATGACATATGATGGCCTGCGCTAAAGCTATACACGTTTCGCGACAGAGTTCTAACATTATCTATGTTTGGTATGGTTTTTTCACGATGATTTCCTTCACCGAAAGGTTCGGCTAAATCTAGGAGTAGTGCGTACGTTGTTCGGCGCAGTATTCGATAAAATATTTTTTTTTTTTATTTGTAGCCATATCCATTCACCAAAAAGATGTTATTTTAATTTTACGTACACACACTTTATTTTTATAATACGTAATAGATTACAAATAAAAATTGGAAACAAAACAAACGTAGAATAAATGTTTTGAATAGAAACACAAAATAGATTTTAAAAATATTTGCTACAGAAAGTTACCACGTTACCATGGCAACGTTTATTATACTAACGCTAACACGCAGTTAAAAGGAAAAAACTGCCCGATTTTGAAACATTCTTCATTGGCACTCCGCTCCTATTGGTCTTAGTATGATGCCTATAACCTTCCTCGGTAAATGAGCTATCTAACACCAAAAGAATTTTTCAAATCGAGCCTGTACTTCCTGAGATTAGTGCGTTCAACCATACAAACAAACTCTTCAGCTTGATATATTAGTATAGTTTTGACTCTTAAACTTTTATTTTGCCCAGTATAAACGATATTTAGTAATATTATGAATAATAATTTGAGTTTGGTTTTTACGCCTTAACCCTTTCGAGACTCCTTATACAACGTATGTTAGCCATAAATTTACCAGACGAAATAATCTTAATAAGAATTAGGTTAGTTCACATCGGCTCCACGTAGTTCTATATTATCCTAGGACAACGTAAACAAAGTTCTACAGTTGCGTCAACTCCTACCGCGATTTGATTCCACCGTATATATGCAAATTGTGCAAAAAAGTTTTTACCTACTCCAATTAAAAAACACGTCTTCAAAGGGTTAACTACGGAACCCATCATATGAAAATTTGTGTAGGTATTCTCAGGAGTATAGAAAAGAACATTGAGTACCTTCGATCCAGAAAAAAAGTAGATCCCGAGGAATAGGTTAAATCTATACGAACGCGGGTGAAACCACGAGCAAAAATTAGTACAATGTTGACTCTATATAACGACACTCGATTTAACGACAAACTCAAAACGTCGAAATTACTTGATTTTGGTTGGTTTAGCTTATTTTCTATGTAATGGTACACTCTATATCAATATCCCTATATTTATACTGTACTAGCTATGAATACCCGCTTCGCTGGGTTATTTTTAATTGTATACTTATTTGTTAATGTTAATAATCTATCACTACTTACTTCACAATTTTTTCACATAAAAGACACATTTTCTTTTTTCTTATTAATTTATTGATCTTACTTATTTTTACATTTAAATCTTACGACTAAGTAGACATTAATATATTTTATCATCTAACATTAACTGATATACTAAACATTTTTATTGAAATACATTCTTATATACTACGTTTACACTTTTGCATTCTGGTGCATAAACAAATAAATTTTCTTTCTGTCCTACGCGTGAAAAAGCTACATAGAGTTGACCATGTGAAAAACAGGATTCTTTTAAATTAACTCCACAAAATCGGAACGTCTGACCTTGCGCCTTATTGATAGTCATACTATAAGCTAATCGTACAGGAAATTGTAACCGTTTAAAACAGAAATCATTCTAGAATTTTCTAGATCATTCTAGAACATTTTCGATCGATCAGAACATTGTTATACATATTAAAGCTTTCTAGAACATTCCAGAAGGTTCCTAACAATCCAGACCATTTTAGATCAATAATAGTCACATTTTCAAAGTTAACATCTTTCAACCCCCGTATCTTTTACACCCTTATAATTATCGACTTGCAACCACCATAGTGCACAATGGGAACCTTGTACCTATTGCCACATACAAACACTTTTCGTCTGCAATGCGTAGTTTTAGCTGCAAAGTGAAATATAGGGACACACACCTCCAATTTTATATATATAATAGATATGCCATAATGCTATATATACTATATCTATATATATATGCTATATATACTCTATATTACGCTTATTCTAAATAACGACAACAATACGATATCATTAAGCAATGCTTTCTAAATTTCTAAAATTAGTAAGAATTGAAGCTGTACGTTCTTTTATCTGTTGTTTTGTTACTTTATTATATATCACTTGTTTACCTCGAACTTTGTTCATACCAGTTTACGAGTTCAACGAGTGGTGAAGCAGAAGAACAACCACGGTTTGAAAGTGACGATGACCTTTAATAAAAGTTAAATAACAGGTTAATAAACTGCGTGGGTTAGTTTGGTTATATCAGTATCACTTACTGATGAAGAAATTCTAGATTCAGTGAGAAAGACTGAAGAACTTCAAGTGGATGAAGAAGATATAATAGATGATCCAGAGACTCTACGAAACATGGAACAAGCAGTCGAGGCAGCAATGTTTTTATAAAAATATTTCTTATATAATCTAGTTGATACCACAGTATCCCAAGATATGAGTAAAATACATAAAAAAATGCAAGTACTGGAGCAGCAAAAAGCCACAGCCGAAGATAACAGACCATACACGATTAGCGTTGTGCTTAAGTTGTATTTGCGTTTGTAAAATTTGCACTATATTAGTAAATAAATATTAGATTAGTAAAATAATATTAATTTTGTTTTCACTCCAGTTTTGGGGTACAGCAGCTGAGGTGAAAACCTATAAAAATGGGCAGTTCGAGTAATTTATAATATTGGTAATCGCGAACCATTATTTTCAACCAAATTCAGTGTCTTAACTCTGCCTTCCCAATATATTCTTGATAATTTAATGTATGTCCGTAAAAACTTAGATAAGCTGGATTTAGTAAAAGACCAAGAAAATTTAAATACTAAAAACAGGAACAAATTGGTTATTCCATGCTTCAGGCTCACTAAGACCAAAAACTGGTAATAGTGATAGATTTTATAACAAACCTTCAAAACACATTATCGGCAAGTTTAAATGTCTAAATTATTGTAGGGTGGATCAATATGTGAACGATTGTGATGTCTGGAAATGACGCCCTTCTCTGTGCATCCACTAAAAATGAATGTAACTATTTATGTTTTGTAAAAAAATATAACACGAAGAGATGCACCAGATCGAGGTTTTTGCCAGTTCTTCTCGATGACTGGGTTGTTTTCTGAACCTGTGGTAGCTTTGACGTTCATAAGCGCCTTCTCAGGGCCTAAATTGAATAAAGTATATTTTGATTTTCGATTAACGACAACTCTCCATAACGCCAAAATGGACAGTCGCTTAAAAGTCCTTATATAGAGTTTACACTATATTTGTAGAAATTAAGCCTGTGTTATTTTGATATACAAGCTATATTACGGCAAAGTTTCATCGAAATTCATTCAGTAGTTTTTACGTAAAAGTGTATCAAACACTCCACCACCCTCATTAATTTTCTCGTTTAAAATGTTTATAGGATATTAAAGTATTAATATTGCAAAATGTAGAACTCAAGTTATTAATATAACCTCTCTCAGTCAACTAGCACACAATAATGCATCGTATATTTACAGCCTCAATGAATGTTTTAAATAATTACCTGTTTCACGATATTTCGGTTTATTTTTGGTCGCTCATTAAAACAGCAAGGTAATTGTACCTACACGTGTCCCATTAGTGGCGCTTTTAATAGTAGAACTCGGAATTAATTAACATGGTATACGCTTTATAAAATATAGTTCAACGGTGACCGCTGTTAACTGAAAAGGTTTTAACTGTAACATTCTTACGTAAAAGTTTCAGTAGAGGTTATATATTTATAGAAAATTCATTATATAAAATAATTTATTAAATTTGAATTATTATCGTTTTTTATTTATTTTTTACCACAGACTCTTAGTCCAGACCTTTTTTCTGACATTATTTTAAATCCATTTTAAATCCAGTGCAGTTTAAATACAATATAAAAGTTATTATAGTTAAAGCCAATTATTAATGGTTTTTTCTTTAATTTCATTATTACTATTATTATTTTTTTATTACTAACTCTTACAACTATGATTTCATTTAATTTAAAGTTGTGATGTATGTTCAAACAATAAATATTTTTCTTTCTTGAACAGTATTTTGGTACGAGACAAAACAAATTTTGTAGTTATCGCAGATGTCCAAAGGGAAAAACAAATTAACTCCTTCTTTCTCTATTTGGAGATAATTTCCATTACATTATTCGCTATTTTTTAAATATCATGCATGCAGATCTTATTCAAATATCATATTTAAGTATGTAATTAAGTTACGAAATTTTAAACTGGTTTTTTACTATCAATATTTTATTCTTTAATATTCGAATTTCGTTTATTTTATCGCGTCATTATTAACTCACTTTTTCTTATGACTGTTCAGATTGATTTTTCGTAACCGAATTAAACTAACTTCCTGTTAAGATAGGGACTTGAAATTTTGCACATTAGTCAGGAATTGAATGACAAAATTAAAAAAGCGAAAAATATAAAGTTCTTGAAGCGAAAAACGAGGGGCGGGTGGGTGTAATTAATATCTAACCGTAAGCATGTTTAAAAGCATAAAAGGCTCATATCATTTGTAGTGCAATGAAGTAGTTGATTGGAATAAAATTAACCCATAAATTATCTCCTAGATGCGCCACATATTATTCGGTTTATAATGTTGATTATAATGTGATTTTCATAGTTATAAAAAATCACAATCTTATTTTTTATGACAATCTGTAAATGTTTAAGAATCTCTATGGAGTTATAATCGTTATGAGGTAAAAATAAATTATATTGTATTTTTTGTTCGTTTTAAAATCTTGATTACTAAAAAAAATAGTCGTGACTATTTTAATTTTATGAAAATTTTATAACAGTAACTAACTATCTTCATATAACAACAATTATCTGTCACTAAATGTTCCGACCGTTGTGAAGATTCGCCAAAAAACGCAGTTTTTGTTATATGTACCGTAGGTGCTTTTATATCCATTTAAATAACGAGTTTTTTATATTACAAATAAATATTTGAATTTTATATATTTATATGGACAAATGAAAAATTGTTTTAAAACATCGTGAGTGTTATTTTCTAATAAAATATATAAAAACACCAAATAAATATAAGTCGAATACGTTTAAGCCCGATAAAGCAAGAAATTTTTTTTCTTCAATCATCAAGAATCCGCTATTATTATATCAAAGCGTATAGAACTTGTTGATTCAGTGAAGTTTATTCATGAGGCGGTAAGAAGGTAAGGTTCCTCGAAAAGGGTGTAACGAGGGTTAAGGAGGACAGCTGACGTGACCACACGAAGCGAGTGTCCCATTTGATATAGGATTTTTAATATTGAAAGAACGTCACTGTTTGTCTCCCATCCTGTAATTTGGTAGTCGTGGAAATCGAAAATTTAAAAAGAAGAAAATCTAAAGTTATTCTGAGAAATTTCTTTTTTGGATAACAAGGACGACAAGGGACATGGTCCTGAGTGGAATGTATCTGTACATACTAGGATGTTTTTATACGACTATTGTTTCGGTCCCGGAACAAAATCTTGTTGGAAGTGCGTAAAAAAGTAAAAAAAAATGCCTGAAAACTTAATCCCTTTAAACTGTAAGTAATAAGTAAACAATTTCGTAATAGAAAACATAAAATTTATTTTAAAATTGATTCAATAATCAGTTAAAATTGCGTGCTACAAAAAAGGAAAAGTTTAATATTTCGAGAAATACTGATTTTAGGGTATTGGTTTAAAAACTTTTTTGTAGAAAATTAAATTTCTCACAAACGTGTAATTAGCAATTTTCCTGTTGGCTCAGTCATTAATAAAATAACAACAAAAATTTTAAAAAAATCTAGAAATGTTGACTTTAGCGACCTGTACTGTCTCACTGGTGTAAGTTACAATTAAGTCACAATAAGCAGTATTGTAGAATGCTCAATCTTGAGTAATTTCTGAGTCCGAACAATATGACAACAAGATGCCGCCAAGTTACAAATATTTTAAAAATAATAATCAAAGTTTACGTGTATTTTTCACGGAAATTATTCTCACGCTTTCTCGCGCTCACAAAATTTGCACACGAGATTACTTAGAATTAATATTAAGATTTTGCTTCGGGACGGAAAAAAAGACGTTTAAAAAACATTTTAATACATACAAATAGCTATGCTCTGCGGTTTTACTCGTGTTCATTTTTCCCCAACTTCAACGTCCAACACTACGCGCCCACGCCGTAAATCCCAACCGCCCTACTTTATTTTAGCTTAGCATATTTTTGACATTTTGCATTGTAATTATTTCGACTATATTAATCGTACCATGATGTTGGATTATAAATCATCCTCAATTACTATTCATTATACTATTTTATCAAACTGCTGTGTTATAATATTGTATTATAAAGTACACAAACAAACCAAAAAAACAAAACAATCACTTGAAGTTTATAATGTAATCACTGAATGTTGTATTAGTTTACTTTTTCTTTCAACGCAGCGCTAAGGCATTAGGGCGGCACGATGAAGTCTATAGAGATCTCGTGTCGTCCCAACTATAGCGGCAGACGTACACCGTGGGGTTTTAGTCCGTGCGAGTCGGACATAACCCACCCTCTCCCCTGAGAGGGTGGTGTATCCATAAGGGATTTCCCCACGTTAAAAAAAAAAAAAAAGGCATTAGATAGAATTTCCTTATCTCTAAGGATAGTGGCAAAAATATTAACTTTAAAACCGTATGTCCTAATTTTGGATTAAGGAAAAAAAGGTAGGCCATATTAGATTATCTTACCTAATCTTATAAATGCAATAATAATATGATGATGATATTAAATTACATGAAATTTTCCATACATGCTTTCTTAGGGCTACAAAAAATGATTTAGGATACCTGTCATCCAAAAAAATATGTAACGAGATCAAAACAACAATCAAAACTGAATGTAGTTTTGAATTAGAATTTTCTTGAAGTGTATATATGAAATGAGTGTTGACAGGTGAACACTATGAAGTTGTATAAGTATTTATTTTGAACAAGATTATAAATTTTAGCCCTTCATAAAAAACAGTACAGTTTTCCTGGAAGAAATGTAGCCTATATCATTGTTTGAAACCCTAACAACGCGTATGTAAAATGTTCAAATGAAACAAACCCACATTCCCATTTATAATATGTGTATAAGTTTATTTAGGATTGTATATTCTGTAGGTGGTAGAGCTACGCTGAAGCTATTAATGGTTTCAGCATGAATGGGTCCGGTAGTACCACCCTCTCACAGAAAACAGACGTGAAGTAACAGTGCTTGCATTGTTGCGTTTCGTTCGGTCAGTGAGAGCGCCGGAGGTCCCACCTCCCCTCCCCTTCCCTCTTCCCTTACTCCCACTGTCCCTCAAGACAGGTTGGCAACGCATTTGCAATTCCCCTGCTGTTGCAAGTGTCTATGGACGGTGGTGATCACTTAACATCAGGTGGCTTACATGTCCGCTTGCCTCCTAGGATATAAATATATATATATATATATATATATATGTTCTTCTATATCATTTAATTGTTAAAAATATCTCTCATGTCTGTCTGTATTATGACATCTGTAAATATTCGAAAACCTACATTATCTCGCTGTAGATTTACTTGGATTAATATATTAAACAAGCGCTATGCGAATAATAGCATTAAATAAAGACATAAAATTACAGATTTTTGCATTTACTTTTGAAAGAATGACAAATCAATTTTATTTATAAAAGATCAAAAGAAATATTACGTTTCTGCTTTATAAAAAGTTAGTTATTTGAAAGTATAAATGCTTTAATTTAATTCTAATATACCGTTACAGAATAAATGTTCTCATATTTGTGCACCTCAAAGCTGAATGTAGCCGAGTATAGAAGTTTTGTCAAAGCCAACGCACGAGCGAAGTTTTCTACGTAAAATATCTTAAATTGTTTCCAGTGAAATTGTAAAAAAACCTTTGATAATGTATTCAATTGTCTTTTGCATTTGCAAGCTTTGATTTCTTTTTACGATTTTTTAATATCATTTTAACGTTATTATTCTTTAAACCATTTGCGTTTGATTGGTACACAAATGAAAAAAAAATTATCTTAGCAAAGAATTTATTTCACTCTTAGATTATAAAGGATATTCGAATATATTTGATATTAAAATAACTCCAATAATATTTGATGCCTATATATATATATTTGACCTATGCCCGGTTTCTGGGGTAATTTAATTGTAGTTTATCTGTTCAATAGCGTTATCGATTATAACCTGTCAAATTGCGTTTCTGAACACACAATCATACGACAAATGTTAGTAAAATTCAACGGGCCATTTGACAGTTTATCTTATGGATAACTTTCTCGAGTCAATAACTATTGGTAGTTTAACCGAGTATCTCAGAAACCGGCCACTAGTGATTTTCATGGGTAAGGTTTTTATGATAATCATTTTAACATAACTAAGAACTAGACGGCTACAGCACTCAAATTATATACCGTTCAACTGATTACCACAAAAATTGGTTTGCATAGATATACGAACAGAGACATTAATTTTCCTATAACTCAAGTATTTGTTGCAACGTATACACTTTGTAAACACGTAAACGTATACGCATATTTAAAAAAATGAGCCGTCGCAGGCGGTCTGAAGGTGTGAAACGTGAAAATTATTTTGTACAGGTAATATGCCTAAAATAATAGTTTACGGCAGAAAATAAATACGGCATAATCAAAAATAAAATATTAAGATTTTTTTGGAGAAAAAGATGACTGTTTATTTAATTAATTAACATTTATGTTTATTAAATACAAAAAAACCAAACCACATAACTTTGCAACGCATGCCGTGGCGACGCGTCGTCACGTCAACAGTCACTCTTACCCACCGCTATAGATATTTCACACCAAAGAGGCTACTTTACGTAACTTATTTTCACGGTCATCCCTAAAATTTCGAATTGAAATTTGAATTAATAATGTGAATAACATAATACAGAGCTAAAATTTATTCTCACTTGAAAGTTCATTATCTAGCCAATCCATCTTCCGCAGAAGCCAAATAGAAACAGATAATGTATTCGCCAGAACCAATCTAGATTTAAATTATTTTACATAATATCGTTGGTAAGGGAGCAAATAGATTGAATTCCCAACTCGGATAGTCGGATGGGGGCCTGTTCAAACACGGTTTCAGTTTCCTACGACGCAGTGGATTTGTGAAAATTCACACGAGACTTCGCTCCTACTAAGTGGTTTAAAACTTAAAACTGAATTTCAGAAAGTTTCGCACCCACCGTAAATTTCATATCCATGCAGAGTTTATTTTACGTTTAACAAGATAGTTTTATAAAGAATATGGTATTAGACAACCATGAGAGGTTATAGAATTACTTTTGGAATACTCAATGTAGTCTAAGATTTATGTTAATTTTAATCTTTAATTTAAACCCCTCAGGGAATAAAATAGAACAAAAACTCTTTATTAGTGTTTATACCTGTTATCGTTATCATTATATAGTATAAAACGAAGTCCCCTACCGTCTGTCTGTTCGCGATAAGTTCAAAAACTACGAACGGATTATCAAGCGGTTTTCACCAGTAGATAAAGTGATTTATGAGGAAAGTTTTGGTATATAATTTGTCAAACTTTTTTTTTATTACCAGGGCGGGACAATGTCCGGCGGGCCCGTTAGTATAATATAAGAAACTTAATCTATACTAATATTATGAAGCTGGAGAGTTTATTTGTTTATTCATTTGAACGCGCTAATCTCAGGAACTACGGGTCCGATTTGAAGTGATAGATAGCTCATTTATCGAGGAAGGCTATTAGGCTATATATCATCACACTAAAACCAAAAGGAGCGGAGCACCAGCGAAGAATGTTTCAAAATCGTTTTTTTTTTCTGTTGAGAGCTTCCGATGCGTGTTAGCGTTAGCCCAAAGTAACTACTCCACGCGGACGAAGTCGTGAGCAGAAGCTAGTACTTAATAAAGTTTAATACTTCTAGACTTACTGATTTAAGCCATGCGTTGTATGGCATTCACTCTTAAGAATTGTTTGAAGTGGATTTAACTTATCCTAACGGTACGTGTGGCGTCATAAAAATATTATTTTCATGAGATCGTATGAACGGTACAGAAGTTGATTTACTACAACCTGACCTTTTGGTGTGCTATCAATCAATGGCCATGGACAGTCTCGTTCCAGAGGAGTTTCCATCCTTGAACGCTCCGGTTTTGGAATCAGCTTCTAGCTGAGGTGTCTCCAGAAGCTACAGTATGAGGGCCTATAAGAGGGAAGTAAACAGGTTATTAAAGTGTCAGCAACTGGCCTGTGATACCGCTGGTATTGCAAGCGTCTATTACCATTAAATGGTGATAAAAGAAACAAAAAACAATATACGAGCTTCTAATTTTGATATATGTGTATACACCACTATTCAGTTTTTTATATTTATAGAAAAAAGTGTTGAAATGACCTCTCTATAATAAATCAATTAAAAGATATCGAGAATTATTCAAAACTCGCCCCGAAACGCTTCAAAAACAATTCCATGAATAAAAGGAGGGAAGTTAAAAAGGCATCAAAAGCAGACTGGGACACGTTTGATTATACTGTCCCGTAAATTAAGCCGGCGCGCAGCAGGTGTTGAATATTTAAAGAATTGGGGGTCCCGGAGCGGTACCCTGGAAAACGGTCTTAAAATTTTCTCATCACGTTATGTCGATATGCGCTGAGGGTTTACACTAATTCCCCCAGGTATCGCTTACAAGATTAAGTACCTACGCAGGTTCGGATTCACGAATATTCCGTTGATACCGAAGAATCGAAAGCTTAAGAATAATCCGATTGTAAGGTACAAAGTAATGTTTTAGGCTTTTTATGAAAAAAAAAAGAATAAAGGTTCCATAATATCTCGATAATATTATAAGGATATGAGCTGATTTATTATGAATGTATACATATTTTATTCAAATTTCGTTCGACAGAGTAGGTTCGTGACGTAGCGATTTTGGCGTATTATCTTATCTTTACTGATATTACTATTCTATAAACATTTTTCAGGCCGGCATGACAGCGGCGACCGGCGATGGATAGTATGTCTTTCGGTGGTCGCCATTGTTTTTGGATTGTACTGTGCTTACCATCAGGCACAGTACAGTCACTTTGCCGAGCTACAATAAAAAAAAAAAAAAAAACATCAAAGTGAAACGAAATTGTCCATGTTATTAAGTTAGCTTTTGTTTGAGATATTGTTATCTATTTAGGTAAGAGAGAAAACAAATGTCTTTTATTGTGGTAGGTCCATGTTCTATATCTACATCTATAACCGAATAACTAAAATAGGTACCAACAATGTCCAGCAACTAGCAAACCCATTCAACGATATTCTGCAGTACAAGTTAATACTGCAGCGCTGTTTTTCAACAAGATTTCAAATAACATCGGCCGTCCGTGACCGGCCATAGAATATAACAAAGTAATGATAAAGACGTAGTCCGGTGAAGCTGTAAAGACCTTACCAGGTCAACATCGTAGTCAGCTCAAAAAAAAATTATAAAGATAAACATATTAAGTGCCCGCGACTCCGTCTGAATGTATTAAGTCCATTTACTTATCTACTTTTCTCTCGTACTTAAGTCGTGTCGTCGTTAAAATTACAATAAATTTTGATAGAGTGGACCTATTTTAATGAAATCAAGACTACATGTTATTCGAGGAAATGCTTTATGATTTTCTTGGTGAGGTTTTCTTGTGAACGCAGTACTTTAGCAGTGATGCGTATTCAAACAAACAGGCAAATAAACAGACATTTCTAAAAATGGTTGACATGTATTTTATTACTTATACCAAGACACCTGCAACAATTTTTTTCAGAGAAATCTAAAAACTACGAACACATTAAATTTACATTCTTACTGTATTGATAATATAGCGAGATCCTGCAAATATGAGGACTTAATGAAACTGAAGTAGACGTAGCATAAGGGAATAATATCAGTTGGAAACTATTCATATCAAAATATAAAGTACTGATTTATGTAATTTGAACACACATTATTGTCGTAATACTCTGTGTAGTAAATTCACGAAAACGATATCGTTCTAAAAACTACGCTTTCTCATTCATCATCGTTTATAACTCAGATTGATGTTAAGACTCAGGGCCGAAGTTGAGAAGCTCCATCCATCACCCATAAGTTCCATTTACATGATAAATGGTGGCGAAAGGCTTCGGCGATGTAACTTTACTGAGTTTTGTTGACTTGCCGATTCATTTTTTTTTATATTTTATATCTGCATATCATCATTGCGTGTCTGTGCATTTGCGGTGGTAGAGTTTCTTTTTTCTGTTGATGTTAACGTTTGAGTGTTTTCTTTTGTTTTTCTATTTTTTTTATCGGAATTTCACATCGCAATAATAGCACTGTTGTCCGATTGTAAATATAAGGCAATTTAAAAAGATTGAAAGATATATAGTTCATAGCGAGTCGACGCTTTCGTGGTAGCCTTTAAGCTTTTTTACTGCTGGATATCTGTCTAGTCTTGAAGACTAACAAAATAAAAGAGTGTCACTGCGATCAATCTATCATAAGGTTGCGATTTAGACATGTTTAATACTTTAACCGTGTTATTACAAAATTTAAATATGAATTGAACTCTTACTTAAAAAAAGTTTGAATACAAAAGAGCGTCGTACCTTTGTTTACAGATGGACATTATTTTAATTTCAATATTCTCTAACAATTTTTTTTTTATTGTAGCTCGGCAAAGTGGCTGTACTGTGCCTGATGGTAAGCACAGTACAATCCAAAAACAATGGCGACCACCGAAAGACATACTATCCATCGCCGGTCGCTGCTGTCATGCCGGCCTGAAAGCGACCCAGTCAGGGACAGCCCCCCGTGCCACTATAGCGGGTGTTCCACCTGGTGTACGGTGGTCGCGATCCAGTCGGGTACAGACACCCTACCACCCCGCTCGTCTAAGTTGACAGTTCTTGTTATCCTGGAAACGTCTGGAAATGGTCCTTATATCTGGAAATGACGCCCCTCTCTGTACATCCACTAATAACGAATGTAAATATTTATGTTTTGTAAAAATATATTACATGAAAAGATAAAACAGATCGAGTTTCTTGCCGGTTCTTCTCGATGACTGGGTTGTATTCCGAACCGGTGGTAGCTTTGACGTTCACAAGTGCCTTCTCAGGGCCTAAATTGAATAAATGACATTTTGATTTTATCTTCTTGTAATTAACTGTATCTCTATTTGCCGGCAAAAGAAGTTTCATAGTAAATTATGGATTTCGTAGGTACAATTAATTTGGAAGAAGTGAACAAATTTAGATAATCACAAGTAAATTGTAACTAGGAGGGGAGTCCCGATTAGATAAAAAAAAGGTGAAGGGGGGGGTAAAAAAAAAGGGAGGAAAAGGGGGAAAAAAAAAAAAAAAAATAAAAAAAAAAGGGGGGAAGGGGGGGGGGGGGGGGAGGAATCATAAAAAAAAGGGCCCCACTACTATTTGACACTATTGACATCTGACAGTCTATTTAATCTGTCATTGTACTGTTGTTCCACCTTATGCACTTTAACGTAATATATAAATGTTATAAATTGTTTATACATCATTTTCTTTTAACTAGAATATCACAATAATGATAAAATTAAATAGTTAAACGTATAATAAGTAAATTTTCATAATGAAGATCTGAACAAAAATATTATTCATGAATGAAATTGTTTGCAAATATCTGTGAGTAATGGAACGTTTTTGAATGATGAGATCGAATTGAACGAATGATATTCAGAGTTGCGTGCATAAAAAACTTAAATCAGATGTTTAGCTAGAGACCGCTTGGATACTTTTTTGTAATTAATTATCTTAAACATGTCTTTAACTAGATTTTAAATTTTAGGCACTGCTTAGTAAAACCCGTATTATACCCGTGTTCATTTTTGTTTTTGTAATAAGACCGTATATGTTTTAGCGTGTTACTACAATCTCGTTTGATATTAAATGAGGATATATATGATCTAGGATGGTAAGCATGCTACCACCTAGAGGGTGCTGGCTCTCAACTGCATCCGCCGAAACACACCAACAGGTGCTTGGCGACAGATTTTAAGCGTGATGTTCGTGTACTAGCTATGCGAACTTAGAAAGATAGACTCACCGAAATCCCCGACTCAGTTGCTAGGATTCGAAACTACGTTCATCGACGCGCTGTCCGAACACACTATCAATTAAGCCATCGTCGCCTTTTACCTTTCGCCTGACATCCCATTTGATTCTAGATATGCACTGTCTTATCCTAGAATAATACACTCCAAAGCGAGCCAATATAATGGTTATTACAATGGTGGTCGGAATTCAATGAAACACAATTTTCATGGAAACTACCCAGGGAAGCAGTAAAATTAAATATTGCATACAATAGTCGTATCACGTCAAATGGGGCATGTAATATACCTACCTATAATCTGGTTATTAAAAAAAAACTGACAAATTCTATTGTAACAGCAAACATTTTACTATCATCTTAATATGTGGGTATGTATTTTGAAGGTGGTAGAGCCACGCTGTAGCTATTCAGCACGAATGGGTCAGCTCGCCCGGGGTAGTATCACCCTCTCACAGAACACCGACGTGAAGTAACAGTGCTGGCATTGTTGCGTTTCGTTCGATTCTGGACGGTGGTGATCAATTAACATCAGGTGACCTACCTATTCGTTTGCCTCCTTTTGACATAAAAAAATAATGTATTTAAACTAATAAATCCCGGTAATATTAACACCAGCGTTATGTATCAGTATTATTTTAATTTTTACAACTTCCCTACTTCGCCTATCAGCTTCCTACGTTGCAACTTTCGTTTTATACAATCAATATGAATTAATATTATTATAACAGTATTAATATATGTCTTACACCTTTTAGAATTGAAATAAGAACTCCCTTGTATCACTAACTATTTTAAATTGATATACAATCCTTTATCCTATTTCTAATAAAAAAATATAGATGGCGCCAACTAATCATATTAGATATTTTATATACTTAAAAATTATAAACTTTGAATATTTTATTATTTTCGCAATTAGGTTAAATATCAATGAATTTTATATTAGAATTTAGTCGATTAATGAACAGCAATAATCGAAAACTTCATTAGTCTAATCTGTAACCATACTGTATTAATTAAATAGTAATTAAAAGGCGATATACTATTTCCAAGAATAATTTACTACAATTTATTTACTAATCAACATGTTGTACATTTATCATTTTGAAATGCCACATTTTATCGTAACACAAAATAGATTATATATATACTTACTAACGATTTAGTACTAAATAGCTTTCTGACAGAAACTATATTCCATATATTTCTATGATACGTATACAAATATTCTGTATGGATCCACGCCAGATCCGGTATTAATTTTCTGAAAATGAAATCCTACGGTATTTTATATATACTGATATTTTATATGTACATACATTAATATTGTATTTCTTGTTTCTTATTGTTTCATAATTCACGAGTTTTATCCGTCCGAACCTGGAAGCGAATGTTTATCTTGCATATTATACAAAAAACTGTTTATATCGCTATATTATATCAAAACCTATTTTTTCGTAATTTTTGATTCTTTATATATTGCTTAAATTATCACTTTCTGACATAAGCGATCAATTTAGAAACGATAATGCCTTAGTTGATAGCGTATTCGGACACTGCGTCGATGGATGTAAGTTCGAATCCTAGCAACTGAGGCGGAGCTTTCGATGAAGGAAAATATCGTGATGAATTCATAGCATGATGGGGTTTTTTTTAAGATCGCCTGGATAGCTACAACCCTCAAATTGAAAGTCTGTTGCCAAGCGTCTGTTGATGTGTTCTGGCAGCTGCACTTGAGACCTAGTCTTCGTCTAGGTTTAGCGGTGTTTACCATCTTAGTCAACATCGTCCTTCAATATCAAACAGGATCGAGGTCAAATGCTAAAACCTATAAAATATTTAAAAAAAAATTGAGTTCGTGTAACCGTCACACGCGATTGAGGTGGCGTCACCCAGAGGTGGTAGAGCCACGCTGAAGCTTTTACTGGTTTCAGCATGAACGGGTCGGGTCGTCCGGGGTACTACCACCCGAGCCACAGAAACACCGACGTGAAGTAACAGTGCTTGCATTGTTGCGTTTGGTTCGATCAGTGAGAGCGCCGGATAACCCACCCCTCCCACAAACACCGGCTGGCAACGCACTTGTAACTCCCCTGGTGTTGCAAGTGTCTATGGACGGTGGTGATCACTTAACATCAGGTGACACATCTGTTCGTTTGCCACCAATGACATAAAAAAAATTGAAGTAAAACTTCTTTGGCGTAAACATAACCAAAACCTCTATTTTAAATTAATTCGTTAGTTATCGTAGTAATTTGTTCGCACTTTTCTATATTTTATTTACTTTATAACAAAGAGTTGCTAATAATATTTCCTGTGTTATTTAAGTTCCCAATTAGCTGATAGATGGCACTACTGATAATGAAACTTTGATTTAATTTGTTACTTACTTAGATTGAAACAGATAGCAGCACGGTCGCGTGCCCATATATACGAGTATATAATTATTTCTATTGTATGATTTTATTATTTATTCAATTTAATATTTTTTATTAATTTTTTTCAATTTTTTTTATTTATTTGTTTATAAATTATTTATTAGCAAAATTAAAAATATTTAAAAACAAGATGGTACAGAAACGTGACGCCATATTACAGTAACGAACTTTCGTTGCATTGCCGTCCAACTTTGCCTCCTAGTCGTGCCTAAAGAAGTTTCAACTTCTACCAAAAACGGACGCTAAGTAAACAATAATGGGGATTTCTTTAGTTTTTGGGACGTGCCGTAACGTTCTTGATAACTCTTATAGTAAAGTTATATTGCTATTTTTTTAAATCTATATAATGAAAATAAAGTTCCTACGAGGCTCAATCACGTCAAAACTATTAGATCCATCGATATAGAAGGTTAGATTTGATGTTACATTTTTCGTCGATGGTTCTAGGCTATTTCTTTTTTGCATTCCATTAATCCTTTGCAGTATTTTTTTTAAATTTGTATTTAGTACATAATAAAACGGGTGTTTATTAAGATGAAATGAAATCATTTATATATTTATAAGTGACCATTTAAAAAAGTAATGAAAGAGTAGTTCACCTAAAAAAGAATTTTAATGATGTACATTAAATAAAAAATAAAAAATAAAAACAATATTTAAGATACACGTCGTCTTTGGTTAAATTAAACAAGAAAATAAAAACAAAAACCATCAAGATTTTTCTTAAGCCAAAATTCATATTGGTATTCAAACACGACTCCTGACGATCAATTCAAGCACGACCAAGCAAGCACCTGATTCAAGCACGACCCTTGTACTTTCTAATATTTTACCTAATATTTTACTTGTAAAATTTTTCACCTATAACTGGCTTCATGTTTGATTACTTTTACCGTTATTTCTATTAATCAGAAATTTTTCTTTTAATATAAAATATAATTATTAAGTACAATTTTCTAGTTATACATTTGATGTCAATAAAATTTAGTAGAAATTACTAATGATGATGATAATGGAAAACATTTTCCCAGTAAATATAATCCAGATTTGATTAATATTTCAGTCGGAAATTACACATTGCACGGCGCCGGCAAGCGGGTTTTCAACAATTATTAACAAATACAGTTTTCAATAAAATACCATCTCACTTCGAATAATATATATTTTACAACACGTCTGAAACTGTAGTTCGAAATTCTTCTATTTCTAATTTCACTTTACTAAACAATACCTATTACTTAAAATTACTGTCATTATTAATTGAGTAAATGTTATATATTAGCTGATACTTGTGACTTCGTCTGTGTCTTTACCATTTTAACGATAGATTTTATGTTCAGAGATAAAAAAATATATTTTCTTTCTAGACTTTTCCATAGAGTTTTTGTGACATATCACAATAATTTACGTTTAATGTTGTTATTTCTATGCTACGTTACTTTTGAATAATAATAATAACTAAACTATATTACAACTAAATATTTCAATTTATAAATTTTATTAATATTTGTGAGGTTGTGAGTGTGTCTAAATATTTGATACTATTTACATAATAACTATTAAGCAGATTTTAATAGAACCCTTACAGTCGTACAGCTTATAAATAATAATAGCACAGAGCATATAGTTTATAAAGCTATAGTTTGACTAAATGTAACGGATGGTATGTGTAACGCACGCGCCGTCCCAGTATTTCGAATCTGGCGTAGTTCTATTGCACTCTCTCCTCTTACAATATGTCACTTATCACATCTAGGTGCACTCTGGTAGCTGAACGTATGAGACAGTCCCTCTTGAAATGTTATGTCCCGAATAGCGCAGAGAGCTTAAACAATGCTTTTTCATCCCGTTCTATCGGCGTCGCTAATCTCACAAGTCTAAGAGTACAATTCTTTACCAAGTTTGCTCAGGTCGACTACATCTCCGCCTACACGGGAATTTCCAGTGCCATACTTACTTAGGAATGTGACTGTTGACTCTTCATAAAGTGTGGCCGTTTTCGATCATTTTCGATGTCGCACTTGTAGGGTCTATGGGATTTTCTTGGCACATTTTCTAAAACTTTATATTGCTGATTTTGCCATTGCCTTTACAACTAAGGCCCGTTTATATCAATTGAAAAAAAAAGTATATATAGGGAAAAAACTCAAATAAGATGAAATAAAGGGGTTGAGTAAACCGCGAGCTTCATAGACATAATAAATATTCTATCATTGTTTTATAAAATTATGTAGAAGGTTTTAAGAAATAGAAATAAAAAAATGTGTTTAAATATTTCATTTATCAATTGTCGTGTAAATATTTTAAAGGAATTTCTGGTTTACAAATGCTATGGAAATCCCTAACACTTGCGTTGATTGTCTGTTTGGTTTACGTCTTGAAGAAGCATGAAAGCGTAAACAATACCAGATTGTACCTTTTATCTAAACGGTAGCTTCTACTCAGTGGACTTTTCAATTTTGCCGAGTGCCAAGAATTTATGCTGGGAAGCGCCGTAGTGTTTTCTTTTCATTTCGAAAAGAGCATTCGTAGCTAGACCGAGAGCTGGCAACTAAAATAGTTACGTTATTATTTGAAATTAAAGTGTTATCATGAAATATTTACGCGCATATTTTAAAATTCTATGTGCTGGATATTTGGACAACCATATTTCCACCTAATGTATGGTGATGTAGTTTAATCAATAAATAAATAATTAGTAAAAAATTAAAGAAGCAATTTTTAAGTAAGATTAAAAAAGAAAAAAATTAAGAAAAAAAAAAAGAAAAAATATATAGTATATTCTCAATATTAATAAATTCTTCAAATGTATTTTAAACTTATTTTTGAGAAATAGTTACGAACGAATATTATATAGCGAATATATGTTGTATTTATTTTTAATCCCATCGTATCATATAAGATTAATAAAAAAAAATGACAATATGACGATATATTTATTTACGTGGTTATATGAAAAGGGTAATGGGAAAGGAGATGGTTATCAGACCGCAAATTAAATGTAACGACAACCATATCCATCACAGAAAAACTGTAATAAGCGAGAACCAAAACTACGATATAACAGTAAAGCACATGCCCTATTATATCCGAATTAACGTACTGTAATGAATTGTCAATATAAATGATTTGTAACATTCTGTAAAAATGAACTCGGACATCTCTTAGCTTAGAACTGCAGAGCGGGGCCATTAAAAAAAGTCTTTTGCTATCGTCGTTTGAGATGCAACTTCAAACATGAAATGATTGGAAAAGCTCTGACGTCAGAGCTTTCAACTACAAAGCGGCTTAACGCTGTATATTTTGCATTGATATTGATTTTGCCAGACACAATTGATAAACGAGGATTTAAGATTTTTATATTTTTTTAGCTAAACTTGACAAAGGAAGGATTATAGACATTATTTTTTTAACATGTTCTGTAAAAATTAATATTGAGGTATATAAACAGAACTTACGTATTTGGTATATAATATATTTGTATATTAATTATACTAGCTATACCCGCGGCTCTGCACGCTTTTGATATTAAGTCTTGGTATATTTATTTATTCTAGTAAATAGTCGACTCACAGTGAAATAGACATAGTATGAAATTATCCGCGTTAAAATATCTAATAATACTGATTTTCATGGGGACCGATTCAACGGTATATAATTTATATACTGCAGCGCCATCTCTTGACGAGTTATAAGAAAATGTATAGCACAAAAAGTTACACACAGGATGGCAACGCATTACCGACTCCCTTGGTGTTGTTAGTATCTATGGACGGCCGTGATCACTTAACATCAGGTGACCCGCCTGTTCGTTTACTGATGATATTAAAAAAAAACTCAAAAATGACTCTGATATATTTCGGTTTTTTTTTTCTTAGACCCTTTTTGTCCACACATCTATATAGTACAATTATTTGAGTTATTTATATATTTGAGTAATAGAGATTTTATATATTTGAGTTATATTGTTATTTTAGTTTTAAGAAGTTACAATTTTTATAAGCACTAAGCGATGTGTGTTTTCCTACAACGAAGAAATGGGGCAAGCGGTGTGCTGCTTACGTTTTTTCCTCTGTATACGAAATATATAGTTAAGATAATAGACGAGTCATCTATATAACTTATATCTTAATCGTTTCTTCGGTTACCATGATGAGCAACAAAGCATTGCTAAAACCAATTTAAAAATGAATTATAAGGTAATGAGAATCAAACCACATTTTAATAAAGTACAGAAGAAACTCAGAAAATAAACTATTGCAGGAATGAAAAATAACCACTGAGCTTGTTCCCGATTACGTGAGATAGGCAAAGACATCTTAAGTGGAGTGCACAATTTAAACGAGTGCGTCATCCCATGTTTGCACGACGACGCAACGCAATGCACACTCTATTCCGAGTTGATATGAGAGGGTTTCTTAGCGCATGAAAGCCCTTTTCTCGAATCGCCAGACGTTTTTTTTCTCTTGAAAGCAGCCGGATTGAATAACAAAGTGTGCTCTTTGATTGGCCTTTCAAAGCTGAGCTCGTTTTGATTTATACGTTACTTCTTTTCCTTTTACTCTCGGATGATGGACCGTATGAATATAATAGAAAAGATCTTGTTTTTTTATAGATTGAATCGTTAGTTACAATCACGTCAATTTAGACTGTATTATACAGTTTTGTCGGCGGTTTCGTGTGCGTTTATTGTATTTATTTACTGGAACAAATCTTTCAGTTAAATTGAAATAATTTTATATGAACGTTTTCCGTAAATTATTGAATTATTGTAATCGATTTTAAAATAAAATATTATTCTTTAGGAATTAAAAAAAAAATACATTAAATTATAATGATTTGTTACTAAGATAAAACATTTTGTCCGAACTTACATATAATAAAAATTTATACTAATATTAGAAAGTTTATGAGTTCGGTTTCTTTAATCGTTTGAACTCACTAGGTTCTAATATTTACCGGTCAGATTTGAAAAATATTTTTCTCTTCTATAGGCGATTAATTAAAAAAGTCATATTAGGCTTTGTGACATCATTTGATAACTTCTAGGAGCAGTGTAATTTTCATATAGAGTGAAGGTGAGAAAGCATGGTAACCGAAAACAAACTAATAGTGCTGATAAACGAGAACAAAGTAACAGTGCTGGTGGACGGCGTGACGCAACGCTAAGTAACGGAGTTTGAAGGTAGGAAAAACTAAATTGGAGTAAGACCACGATGCTTTTCTATCACATTTTTCTATCACATTGTTTTTAATCTGATTTAATTTTCTAGTGACCTCTTTATTTCTAACTAAATCCTAAGCCAATCTGAAACGTATTACTTTATTGGTTAAAATAACAATAATACTTTAAATAAAACTTTGCCAGTCTCACACTACACAATGCAGCATCACAAATAAGAAAATACTTAAATAAAAGCTCTAGTCGAACTTTAATGTGACCGCGAAAGTCGTTGTATTTTTAAAGCTTTCCTCGCAAAGTGCATTTAAAACTTTTTAACTCTAACCGAACTTTATAGATCTAAGAAAAGTATTTAATTAAGTACGAGGTCCAGTGATATAAGCTATTATGGTTCTTTATAGGGAATTCTTGAAATCGCATTTCATTATTACACGATAAAACTAGACTCGGATTTTATATACGTTATCGAATCAGAACTAAGGAGATCGGTATGTGGCGATATAACAATATAATATTATAACTTATTGTTATTATATAAAACGCAACGCAAGGCAACTGCCTCTCTATTCTAAAAAGTGTCAAGGTATGCAATTGCATACATTGTTTGAGTATGATGATTATAATCCGAGTAATAAATAGTTAATACGCTGCAAAAGAGCGAAAGTAATAGACATAGCTCTTAGAATTGCTAGACCTAAGTGGTGGTATATAAAAGGTGAGTTACTCAGAGAACAGATAGGCAAGGGATTCAAGGAGTTGTCTATTTGCGACCACGTACCAAAAGTCGCAGCGTGGACAAACTAGTCATAAGATGGATTGATGAATTGATGACGATAGTAAGAATGTATTGAACGCAAGCAGCGCAAAAGTATTTTTTAAATAAATTCATTCAAGTTATATTCAGAACCTTATATAGTGATACTGTATAAAGTTTTACCAAATAAGCATCACGTTTTCGAAGTAACCTTGTAAATATATAGATACGTGCACCAACATTAACAAGAAACGTGATCGTAAGATTTTGCAGAACGGTTGAAAATGAGCTACAAAAAGTAGGGAACGTAGAATTTCGTAAAGTAACCGGAGTAAAAACTCTTTTTGAAGCAAAAATAACACAAGATGCGTGAGGGAGTCTATAGTAATATCAAAAATACTCAAGCTAGTTGGTTTTGTATAAATTACACACTGCTCATTGTTATTCGTTAGCGATCGGACGTGATAAGCGTGTCTAATTAACTGCAGGATGAATTCCTCAAACGTAGTAAAATGTGCAAGTTGTAATGTCGTTATTAACGAAGTATTAGCTTTCGTGTGTAATAAACTGGACATAATGGACGAGGAAAGCCTAAGTAGAATATGTATTAGTGCTTTCTCGGATAGTGATATTGCAGAAGCAAAAAATTTACTGTTTGAAGCGATAACAACAACAACTTTGAAACGAAAGATTATAAGAAGGAAAGATGGGAAAAAAGTACGTGAGATCGAGGATATTATTAGCTTATTGCAAGTAACCCATCCTGACGACGGGCCAGTTTTTGTTGCAAAAGATTTGCATAAACTACCGCCAGTACTATTTGATCACGTAGATGTGACAAAACTGCTTAAAGATTTAACAAAGATGAAAAGTGAAATTGATATAATAAAATCACAATATGCGTCTGCTGATCAACTTGAACCAATCAAGCGTGACATAACAGAATTGAAAAAAATGACGAACACTAAAAGTACATGTTATTCGTACGTAAACTCAAAACGAGGAGGAGGAACGCATATGATGGACATGTGTGATTATGATAGCGGGCCGATGGGGTTGCAACACGTTCCTATTACAAACAAAAATACATCGGATCAGAGTTTAACAATACAAAGTGAAACTGTATCTCCACCTACCCACAACTCATCTATATCAGCTGATCATAACGTAAAGAACAAAAAGATTCTGAATGAGTGTAGACGGAATGAATGCGAAACAGAATTAGCTTCACAGTTATGCATCGACAACAGTACCGAGCCGTGGACGGGGCAAGCGACCGCGAGCGCGGCGCAGAAATGTGATAATAACATCATTGTAAGGTGCGTGGGTCACACGGCCGCAGCGTTTGTCAAACCGACTTCGGAACCACAACCTAAAACGATGGCTCAAATTGTAAATGAAGGTGAGTGGACCTTGGTACAGAAACAGAAGAAGAAATCGAGAAATCGTTTTGTGGGAAATATAGGAAAAGCTGTTATGGAACCAAAAAGTAAATTTAAAGCTGTAGATGAAAAAATCGTTTTATATATTTATAATGTTGATAAACAGGTGAATCAGAATGACATCACAGAGTATGTTGAGGAAAAAGCCAAAATACATGTGGATATACAGAAAATGATAATGAAGATACCTAAAAGTTACGATGCATATAAGATTTCGGTTCCAAAACACAAATGTGACATATTCATGAGGGATGACTTTTGGCCTGAAGGTATATCATATCGTAAATTTATAGACTTTTCTAAAAAGAAAACAGACAGGGAAATTACTCTGAGAAAGAATATTAGCCAAGATTTAAATGGATAATACGACCTTAATAAGTTTCAATTGTAAATGTATAAAAAGATCTGTTGAGTGTGTGAGGCGTCTGTGTGTAGCGGCCGACGTTATCGCACTGCAAGAAACTTGGCTTTTACCGCATGACGTCGCCTTTCTAGGACAAATCGATGATGACTTCGCCTTTACTGGCAATTCAGCAGTTGACACTTCAGAGGGTATACTACGTGGAAGGCCTTATGGAGGGGTGGCTTTATTATGGAGGAAGAACTTATTTCCATCTGTCACGGTAATTAATTGTAACAACGTACGCCTTGTAGCTATCAAGATAGTGTCGGAGGATCGCTCCGTACTAATTTTCTCGGTGTATATGCCTACGGATTCGAATGATAATGTAACTGTGTTTACAGATTGCCTTAGTGAAATTAGTGCGATAATAGAAAGTCATAATGTGCAATCAGTGATCATACTCGGCGATTTTAACGCGCATCCGGGTGAGTTATTCGGCAGTGAACTATTGAGTTTTTGTGCAGATCAGTGTTGGACCTGTGCCGACTTGGACTTACTTCCGCAAGATACGTACACTTTCGTGAGTGACGCACATGGTAGCCGCCGCTGGCTTGATCATTGTGTAGTGACAGAGGCCGCGAGGCGTCTGCTTGTTAGTATAACTGTATTGTATGATACGTATTGGTCTGATCACATGCCTATACAGTTACAGTGTAATTTTAATATGATAAGACCTATAATTGTAACTTGCAATCTGAGGAAAAATGTTGTAATATGGGGTGAACGGGACGCTAGTCAAATAAGTAAATACAAAGAAATATGTCACGCTAAGTTAAGGGAAATTGATTTCCCTACTGAATTTACAGAATGCGCAAGAGGCTTTTGTAGAGATGTTAATCACAAACTAGTATTAGACAAGATGTATAAAAGCATTGTATGTATTCTTAAAGAGGCAGCCCAATGTTCCAGTAAAGCGACTGCGGGATTGGGTAGAAGGAGTAAAAAGGTTATCGGGTGGAATAGGCATGTTAAGCAGGCTCATGCGGACGCCCGACTTGCATTTCAAATCTGGAGTATATCTGGTAAACCGACTGCTGGTTCTGTGTATGAACATATGTACTTAACGAGAAAAGCTTTTAAATCAAAATTACGATGGTGTCAGAATAATCAAAAGCAAATAAAAATGGATATAATAGCTGAAAATCATAAATGTAAAGATTTTTCAAGGTTCTGGAAAAATACTAATAAATTAAATCCGAAGTCGGGCATCCCCGTGAACGTAGCAGGTCAACATGAGCCTACTGCTATAGCTAACTTGTTCGTAAAACATTTTAAAGTAGAGTCCCCTCTTGGTTTACCATCCCAGATAGTTGATATTAAGGATTGTAGGACGGAGTTAAACGTCAGGTTCTCAGCAAAACAGATAACTGATGTTATAAAAAGTATGGTTAAGGGTAAATCGCCGGGGCATGACTACCTCAGTGTCGAGCACTTGCAGCATGCAGGAGTTCACTTGCCTAGGGTGTTGGCGATGTTTTACTCGCTCTGCCTGAGTCATGGTCATTTGCCTAGTGATCTGATGAAAACGGTGGTTGTGCCTGTTGTAAAAGACAAGACTGGGGATACATCAGATCTTTCGAACTACAGGCCCATATCCCTTGCTACTGTCATTGCTAAGGTGCTGGATGGTTTGCTTGACAGGCATATGGCGACCCGCATCCAATTACATGATGCGCAGTTTGGGTTCAGACCGGGTCTCTCCACCGAAAGTGCCATATTATCTCTCAAGCATACTGCTCAGTATTATACGTCTAGGAAAACACCCGTTATCGCGTGTTTCTTAGACCTTTCCAAAGCGTTTGACCTCGTGTCATACGATTTATTGTGGCAGAAATTGATAAAAGATACCTCAGTGGACATGGAAGTTATTTCAATATTACAGTATTGGTATAGCAATCAGACCAACAATGTTAGGTGGGCAGGATCATTATCAAATAATTATAAGCTGGAGTGCGGAGTGAGGCAGGGTGGCCTGACTTCTCCGCGCCTCTTTAGTTTGTATATAAACCGCTTGATCACTGAGCTCAGCAATACTTTTAAAGGTTGTTATATAGACGGGGTATGCGTAAATAATATTAGTTATGCTGATGATATGGTATTGATGAGTCCTTCGATCAATGCTATGTTGAGCCTACTCACAATCTGTGAAAGTTACGCGGAGGAACATGGACTCAAATATAATGTTAAGAAGAGTGAGGTACTAGTCTTTAAGGCAGGCACTAAGACCTATCCAATTACACATCAGTTGAAACTGTGCGGATGCCCCTTAAAGCAAGTTACTGATTTCAAGTATCTGGGTCACTGGGTATCCGATGATTTGAAAGATAGCCTGGACATTGAGCGTGAGCGCAGGTCGTTGGCTGTCCGCTGTAACATGTTGGCTCGCAGATTTGCTAAATGCTCGACTGAAGTGAAGGCTACGCTGTTTACAGCGTACTGCCAGTCATTTTATACATGCAGTCTGTGGATCAACTATACGCAGAGGGCATACAACGCTCTGCGCGTACAATATAATAACGCATTCAGGGTGCTGATGGGCTTGCCGCGCTATTGCAGCGCCTCAGGCATGTTCGCGGAGGCGAGAATTGATGGCTTTCATGCCATCATGCGCAAGCGATCTGCCTCAATGATGCGTAGGGTACGTGGCAGCACCAACAGTATCCTGAATACTGTAGCAGACAGGTGGGACAGCCTCATACTGGGACATTGGATACGCCTACACACTGTGGCGTTATAATAAATTATTATTCCATATGCATTGTAGATGTAAGTACTAACAATATCTTCTAAGTTGTGTGTATACTAACCAAATGGACTTTTTTGTCTGCAATAAAACATTTTGATTTGATTTGATTTGATTAATAGTCAATTTTTTACCTGATAATTAATTTTTCGTGTTAAATATATAAATTAGTTTAGGCACTGTGCACAAGTCATTTTGATATCAAGAAAGCTTACAACCATAGCTTGTTCATAGTATTCACAATTTACGTTGAAATTTAGAGCTGTCTTTACTTTATTTCATACTCAAAGAGATCGATTTTAAACATGCTAGAATTTATCAATAGGTTACACTTTACGAAATAGAAAATAAGGCATTGCAAGTTTCCACAAAGTAATTGTTTTCAGTTAGTATTTAACAAAGCTTAATAATATATTTAACGGCATTTGAACCTGAAGACAAATGACAAAGATATGACATTTGAATTGAAATGCTATCAGCAAGTTTTTCATTAACATTGTAGTGTTTAGTAACATATTATTGCAGCTGCAACGATCAGACGAGTGAGCATTGTTAAATATTGCCACCCTCTTTTGCAATAATAGCTCTTAATTCAACAGTAATGCAAACATCATGTTTGTATGAATAGACCTTCAACTCATAAAGTATCCAAATTAGAAATTATGCTTTGCCAGATTTAGAAATTTATGAGCGCATTTTGCGCTGCGCTTGGTTCACCCTCTCCAACCAGTTTGTTATCTAGAATATAACGCTTATATATTGAGGGAAGGAAGAGGAATTGTCGTAACTTGAAAAACCCAACTTTACACCAGAACCAAAAAACAATTTCAAAAATTCATAACTGATATTATAGTTATAGAGATAGAAAGTTGAAAATTGGTATGTACTTATATAGCAAGCTATTCCGTACAGTCTCTGTGAGACATAAACAAAGTACTATCAATTTTATTTAAAAATATGCATATTTTATCCTAGCTACGACAGTTTTTTTATGTGTGGTGCTAAAACTAGGCAAAAAACCAAGATTATATAGACGAAAAATTTAATCGTAGAAAAACTATGATATTACCTCACTGAGCGTGTTCTACCGTCTGTATAATGGCGAGTGTTCTGAAGAGTTATTCGATTTGATCCCTTCTTCTCCTTTTCATAATCGTACTACGCGCGCTGGTCTTTGGAGCCACAGTTTTACGGTAAATCATATCTGTGGACGAACTAAAAAGTTCACAACGTCTTATCTTTGCCGTACCGTGTGGAATAATCTTCTGGCCAGTGTGTTTCCTCCTTCCTATGACATGAGGTCCTTCAAGCGCAACGTGAAGAGATAATTACGCAGGCCGGTATGACAGCGGCGATCTATAATGGATAGTGTGTCTCTCGGTGGTCGCCATTGTTTTTGGATTATACTGTGCTTACCATCAGGCATAGAGAAGTAATTTTGCCGAGCTACAGTAAAAAAAGACGAGACTCAGACAATTTTAAGGGGTAAACTAAACAGGGTTTATCATCCTACTTGCAGCTAGATTTTGTAACTAATATAGTCTTATAACAAATTAAATTGTATGACTGGGAATATGAAGAAAAAAAAGTGTTTTAATTCTTTAACAAATGTTAACATAGGTTAGAACAATAGGTTAGAATTACATTTAAATTAAAAGCTAAATACTAGCAAACATCAAATGTAGAATCATCAAAATACAATCGAATACGTTAACGAGATACCGTGGGATATGCTTGCAATCATACACTGGACTCATTTTAACAGATCGTATAAACAGTGTTGACACACGAAATCTGTACCCGAGCGGATCAGTGTCCCAAATATACCCAAATTCAGGAGCTATGAGTGTTTTTGTTAACACAGTAATTATCGATGTAATATTTTTAATATTATACCAGATTTGTGTTTGACCTGTGACCTGAACACCAGAAATTCTTATATTTACTTTTTTTTAAGGTTTCTTATTTATTATAGAACGTTTGTTACCAAAAATCGTTTGGTGTATTCTGAGATCAAGTAACACTTGAAACACAATTCTCATTTAAAATATACATAATACTATTTTTCATTATTTAACATTTGCTATGACAATTGCCAATCAACTTGATTATCTATTATGCAAAGTTAATAAAAATACTAGAATAAGCAATACAAATTTATAATAAAACATTGTGTGTATCAGTTTGTATAGGTGGAGGAAGTGTAGCTTCTTTGGTTTATACGAAGTCGCGAGTATCAGCTAGTGAATTGATAAAAGAACAGTCACGATTTGTTAATTCAAATTAGTAAGAACAAGACATTGAAGGTTCTAAAATCAATCACGACATGCTATATATTCATTATTTGATTATTTTAAATAGCACGTAAGTAATATATGTTGCAGGGAGTAACTAAATAATATTGAAACATTTACTAACCTAATTTACATTTTCAGCAATCGGAATTGTTAGAAAACTGGTGACTTTGATATGAAATTTTAACAAGAACAATTAATTATTATTATATCAATGAATTTAATTGACTCCGTATTCAATTGCGTATAAACTACAGCAAAAATCCAAGCAGGCCAAATCACTATTGATAGAGTCGTGTGCTGATTGTACATCTCATCGAGATAACATCATAGTTTTATTGCATATCTAATTGCAATAATATCGAGTGGTCCGATCACGCAGTATTATTCATTGATCATCAATAGTAGTGCTCTTTGCCTCGGAGACGCGGTCATTATATGAGAACCACGGTGTTTTCTTTCGACCACCCCGACCTCTACTTCAAAATCCACCACCTTCATCGGCTGGCTCGTGCATCATTGCACATTATCGAGGCCCCTTCAGGACATCACCGGCATCCGGCTGTCGTCACCGACGCGGGTTACCGGCGCTCTCGCTACCACCTTCGAGAGTTCTACGCCCGCCCACCGCCTGGGAACGTCGCCTCGCCTCCCTCACCTCATTTCCACCTCACCCCGCCTAACCGCGGGCCGGTGACCTACGAGGGCGAGAGGTGTTTTTTTTTTTGTTTTCCCTGCCTTCTTTCCTCTGACACAGGTCAGAGGGTCAGAGACATTTTGTAGCGTGGGGAAGAGTGACGGCGTGGGTTTCTTTGCTCTTATTTGGTTGGGCTGTACCTATTGAAGTTGCAGCCTATAAAGGGTGTACATACAATATGACGTAACAAAAATCGTAGTATTAATGTTAACGATCATGACATTACTCAGTATATACACATATATATATATATATATGTTTCTATCCTTATTATATTTTTTCATTTACTATAAGTACTATTATTTCTTTTTACCGAATATTCTTGATACTTTATTAAGGGCGAGAGGTGTCGCCATATAGACAGGCGGCGGCCCCAACAGCTGAGCTAGAAATGGCCAAAGATGGTTCATCAAAATTGATGTTCGTACATGGGCTTGAACCGTTCACTCCAAATTGATAGAATATTTATATTGAAACTTTGACGGATGGGAATCTGTTAATATTATATTGACTTCTAAATTTAGAATACACTAAATTTTAAAAGATTCTTAGTTGGATTGGTAGACTGTTTTGCTATTGTCGGCTAGAGATAGAGAAATCTCTGGAAACGTTTGCTCCGGCCGGTCGTAAAACAGTAATCTTAATTCTGCAGCATACAAGAAGAAAAAATACCGTTCTTACTCTAATTAGCTGAGATAACCGCAAGAAGAAGAGAAAGAACAGAGGTATAGCGTAGTTTAAAAGAGAAAGAAGGAGAACTGATTGTAAAATTATTAATACACAAATATAATAATCAAGTTAATAAGCAAACTGGTTCCTACGCTATAAACACGCACTCGACACATGGTACGCGTACATTTTATGGGCCGCGACGTGATTCGATTTGAATAAAAGGTATCGAGATTGTCGCTCGCTATGTAAATTCCGTAAGTAATGTATACACACATTTTGGCAGGCTTTTCGCCGCGTTTCCAGGGTTTAAAAGCGACGGGGGGCGTCTACAGGATGCTTACAGAATCTCTACAACGTTCAGGGTATTTAACAACGTTATACTTCGAAAATACAATGTATTATAACCAAATCAGTTATATGTTACACGTTATCCAGTATTTAAAGCGTTGAAACCAGGTAAAAAACAATTATCTAAACCTGAAATAGTTACTTATTTTATATTATAGGAGGCAAACGAACAAGTGGGTCACTTTATGTTAAGTTATCATCGCGGCCCATAGACACTAGAAATACCAGGGGAGTCGCAAGTGCGTTGCCGTAACCGTGAACAACAAAACAAGTTAATGAACGTGGTTATGCAAACTAAAACCAATCCATATTCAATAAAGGTTTACAACATAAAAGTACAAAAATCACTACCTGTTTTATCTTATCTTATAATAGCAGGCCTGGCGGACGTTATCCCGTCCTGATAATAAAAAAAAAACACTGAATCACTTTATCCCCAGGCGAAAACCGCATGAAAATCCGTTTAGTAGTTTTTGAGTTTTTCGCGAACAGACAGACAGAGGTGGTAGAGGACTTTGATTTATAATAAGTAGTTATTAAAATAAAAATAAAACAACACACAGTAAATTACTCTAGTGTTTTTGTACTCGTTCCATATAATAACGTAATTACTTTGAAAAATTGCATATTGTCGGTTGGTTCTAGTTTACGTAAGCATGATCTTATCTATATAATTTAAACTAAAACGATTTCCACAAGAGTTAATACTTATTCTCTGCTAACTAACTAATTTAATTTGTAATTCAAAACAAAATAATATAAATTTTAAAGAAAGTAGACAGAGATATACATCCATTTATATCTTAGTAGAATTTAGCCATATAATTCTCAATTTTTTAATTTTAAATTTTGCCTTTCTATAAAGTAATTGACTGATTTGACACATGGTCTATTGACTATTATAATTTGACAATTAATTACAGATGTTAACTAAGCCATATCACATAATATAAAAAAAGACATTTAATGGAATAAATAACACTACGTACAAATAAATAAAATATGAGTTAAAAACTCCAGATACCTAGTGGATTGGTGAGCGTCCTGTGTATTGATACCACGATTTATTTGCTAAACTGCGCGTAATATGTAGCACATATTTGCAACGAGATAGCAGAGAACGTAGAAGTAACAATTTGATGCAAACTTTAATGGTACTTATCTATATAAAATGTACGATGTTTAGACAAACTTGATCATTTATATGATTGAAAAAATAGTAATGATAACGTATAGTAAATATTATGATTAATAATCACATACATAATTTTTCTGTACGTGTGTATGTGATTGAACTCCTCCTAAACGGTTGGACCGATTTTGATGAAATTTTTGTGTGTTCCAGTGGATTCGAGAATGGTTTAGATTCACAATTGGACTCGATAGTTGCGCTGTAGTTTGATTATAAGTTTTTTTTTAATTATCAGTGCGGGACACCTTCCGCTGGGCACGCTAGTATTAATTACAATATTTATACCTTATTTGTTCCCTTTATACTATTAACTGACCACTTTTATGCAGTGTAAGCCAAAATAGCTCGCGAATGACACATTTTTTTTTCAAGTTATTTGACATTTATGGTTATAGCATAGCGAATTTAACAATACCTTCAAAAATTATATCCCAAATTTTATTCTAATGTCTAAGCTATATTACTGTAAAGTTTTATGAAAATCGATACGGTAGTTTTTGCATGAAAAAGCAACAAATATCCATCCTCACAAATCTATACTAATATATAAAGCTGAAGAGTTTGTTTGTTTGTATAATTGATGGCACTAATCTCAGGAACTACGGGTCCGATTTAAAAAAATCTTTAGTTTTTAGATAGGTTAAAGGTATCATCACGCTAATACCAATAGGAGTGTAGCGCTAATGAAGTATGTTTCAAATTCGGGCATTTTTTCCTTTTGAGAGGTTTCGCTGCGTGTTAGCGTTAATATTATATACGTTGTCACGGAAAGTCAAAAATACGTCAAAAGTCACATATTTGTATATAATTTGAATTATATTATCTTTTTGGTCAATTTAGCGGCCATTTTGTTTTATTTACCGCGTTTTCGTCTACATAACTCAGTGATTATAGCAACGTATAATGCAATTATGTCGACATTATGTGCATATTATATTTATATAACAAAAGATTTAACACATATTGTTCGATAATGTATAGCTCAAAATTCTCATTACTTTCTTATATAGTGTTAGTGAGCACTGAGGGTGGTATATAGTAGTTTAAAGTTCCAAGTATGTTGCTGATGATAAATCTCATCCCATTCGATATATTATTAGTATTCAGATATCTAATGTACACACGTTACATGTTACAGTAGATGACGTGCGTGTCGTAATTACAAATGTTTTTAAAAAAGCATATCTGTAATGTACACACCTACTTACAAATTCACATTTCTTTAATACATTTTAAAAAAGTGCGTGTCGAGCCGCGGGTATCAGCTAGTTTGTTTATAAACTTAATAAGATTTAGATATTATTCTAACTCGAGCAACGTTTAACATATTTCATTAATCTATTATCTATGTGTGCTTTACTGCATGTACAACTGACAGTGTTCTGATTAACTTTTTGATTCATTTATTTAATGATGTCGCTAAAGAGAGCATGTATCTTTTATTATCGTCGATTGACTGATTACTCTATTTGTCGCTGCGAAGTTCAATTTATGGGGAATAGTACAGCGGCCAAAAATTTTTTTGATTTGGGTATCGTTTACTGTGACAATTTATCTATATCATTCTTTCTAATAAATTTTGACCTTATCAAAATATACTAATTAAATTGTTGATGCCCATATCAAAATTTTTCCATATAGTAGATGAAGAATTAATAATATTTAGTAAGTTATTCACTTAAAGAGGCAAGACAAAAATAATTTTCTAAAAAGTGAAAAAACTCCATATTAAATGAATGGAAAAAGTATTGTCATTTAGACAAGGTTAAACCCTATTGTCTATACCCTATTTTCGGTCTGTCTGTTTGCTGTGCATGGTCATAAAACAAATTCACTACGTAATTCGTAGACTACGAAGATGACTTTTACGAAGATATATATACCTAGTCAGACGGCTAGCGTCGGACTTGGACTGATCTTTACTTTGCAATGCAGGGAACTTGTGATAATCAGTATGAAACAAAGTTGGTCGTTAAGTACCTTTCTTTATACTTTATAGGTGTTAGCATTTGACGACAATCTCACCTGATATGGAAAGACGATTTGGTCTAAGATGGTAAACACTCTAAACCTAGAGGAGGCTAGGTCGCAAATGCAGCGGCTGGAACACACCAACAGGTGCTTGGCGACAGATTTTTAAATCGAGGAAGGTAGCTAGCCAGGCGGATTTATGGTTACACCACATTCCCGGGGAAAGAATAGGTTATGTTCGACTCGCTACTCGGACTAAAACCCCACGGTGTACATCTGCCGCTATAGATGTGGCGACACGAGATCTCTACAAACACCATCGTGCCGCCCCAGTGGGTGGCCTAGCGGTCGAAAATACCGCCGCCAGGCCCCGCCTTATCAGAATACAGCTGTGTACACACCGGCTGTCTCCTCCGTCCGCCGGACCTGTACAATGGGAAGATGGGTCCTGGGGGAATGGGGCGATGGGGGCAAACAGACATCTCCTCTTGCCAGTGCCTTTTTTATATCATAGGATGCAAACGAACAGGTGGGTCACCTTTTTTTTTAAACGGTGATTCCTCTGCCACGTTTAAACAGAGTCATTTTCTGGCCTGGGTTTATTCCTGCTATTTCTTTTAAGATCTTAAGCGATCACTTGCAACACCACGGGAGCCGCAAGTGCGTTGCCATTTTGTGTTTGGGGGGAGAGGGAGAAAGGGAAGGGGGAAGAGTAGGGGAGGTGGTCCTCCAGTGCTCTCACTGACCGAGCGAAAGACATAAATGCAAGCACTGTTACTTCACGTCGATATTCGGTGAGAGGGTGGTACTACCCCGGGCGAGCTGATCCATTCATGTTGAAACTAGTAATCGATTCAGCATGTCTTTACCACCTACTAACCTCCACTAGCAGAGAGGGCCGCTTAGAGGGTCGTCCTCGCTTCCCATCTCCGCCGCCTCCTTCTGCAAGACGACTTTCTCGCAGAAGGAGGCCACAATATTCCATACATCCTCGCTGCCGAGTATGGCTTTCACCACGCTCGGCAACGAGAGATCTCGCCCCACCGCCGCAACCAGAGTGCGGCGTTGCTCCTACCACGCAGCACACTCAAACAGTGTGTGCTGCGCGACGTCGACTGATACGGTATCCAAATCATGCTACCAAATAGACCATCATCGCTTTAAAACCTGCCTATATAAGTGTTCCAGCTAATTTCTCTACATCTAGTGTGTCATCACCTTTGCTCACATCATAGTATAATACAGAGTGCGATTGAGGTGGTATGTTAACAATTATGAAAAAATTAAAATAAGCAATTATTGGGTAGTTAAGATTTTCTATACCGTGACTCTATGAATGAATGGGTGTTTGTATTATATATTTACACACGCAATAAGTAAAACTCCCTTATATTATCCTAGGTTTTGCCCGCAGCTTTGCTCGTATTAATAAAGATTTGATCTATCCTCCACGAATAATATTTTTTTTAGTATTCGTGAAATAGCAGTAGCATTCAATGGATTTAAATAATCACTGTTACTATTATTCTTTATAATATTATAATAAACACGATTGTATAATGTATATTTGAATGTACTCTAGATATACATAATATACATTTAAAATCACACATAAATAATAACATTAATGCATTTTATTTCCTCTCATATCGCACTTAGAGCAATATTGCTTCAATAACCTACAAATATAATTAACAACAAAGCAGAAACTGAAGTTACCGTTAAATATAAGCGTACTATGACTAAGCGCTCTAAGCAAGAACGCACAAAATAAATATAAATTGGTAATAATCAAAAAACAGCGTAGCCTCTTTCAAGCGTAACGCTTCCCAAAATGAAAACGGCGTGATAAATATTTGTAAGTGTGTTACTGTGCTTATTCGGCGACAGAGGGAGCGCTAATGACCAATTTAACGCTTATGAAGTGCAAATTCAGTGTCATACTGCGAAATGAGACATTATAATACGCAATTTCGTCTTCAAAAAGAATATGAATGCGAGACGCACCTGCGTAGGGAGCGTTCATTTTTCACTCTGTCTTTTTTCTAATTTTATTTTTACGTCGTAGTATTCCCGACTGTGCAATAAGTTTGCTCAATAAAGAGTTTATACCTACTTTAAATTATTAATTAATCTTATTAGATATTAAACTTAAAATTGACTAATTTTAATAATAAATCACTTATTACTGTCAAACAACTTGGATCTAGTGCAAACGATTTCCTCTTTTTGTTGAAGCTATTTTTTTATTTGGGTCAACTGTGAGCTATCTTTTAAACATTAATTATTAACGTATAGTCCGTGTCATAGATTTTGGCCGCTCTGAATATAGCTTTAAATTTGGTCTTGCGCATAGTACAGTCAAAAGGTTAATAGGGAACAAATTCAAAATATTATTATAGGAATTTAACATTTACGTTTTATTAATTTTTAAGTTGTCTCTATTGTAAATAAAATAAATTCATAATAAATAAATAATCTGTAATAAACAAAGACTTCGATAGAAACATCATTTTTCGAAGTTGATTCATATATAATAAAGAAAAAGAAAAAAACGAAAATAGTAATAACATGTAACTAACAATAAAATAATTATTCTGAATACGATTGTACTTCAACTAGTAATGACAGGACACATGTGTCAATGTAGGTGAAATAGGGGGTGAGGTACGCGCGCGGGCTAGTTTGGTCCCCTTTTACCTCACTACGTCCCTCTGATACCTAAATTTGTGTTCTGCGCATCTACTTCAAAGCGGTCAAAAAGTTTGACGCGGACTATACATACGTCATTACACTAATAAGTGTATCATATAGTCGCATTGGCAAGCAGCGGTACAGTATCGCTTGTACTGCAGCATATTGCTCAATATGATTGACAGTTGTTGAATATTTTTATTCCTCTGTACGTATGAATTTAATTGTTTTGCATTGGTTCCATCAAGAAAACTATTTCTTCCTTCCTTTCTGGTTTTACAAATTTTGCTAATATATTTACTTTATAAATTCAAATTATTTTTATATGGTTTAACCGATATAAATATTTATAATCGATAATTATAACAGCTTTTCTAATTTTAAATTGTGTAGTTTTAAATTAATGATCATTGCATGTATCATCTTCTTTAAATTAAATAAAAAAAATGGTTGCAACAGTCTGTCATTGATCTGTATCATATTATAAGAAAGATAGAAAAGGAAGTTTGTTCAATAAAAGCTTTTATATCTCGTATAATAGTTTTACATCCTTCTCACAACTCGGACGGGGAAATGTCTGTCGTATCTAACAATTCTTTCTTAGCGGGCACTTTACTCACTCGACTAACTTCTTTGCTAAATTTTAAGGATCGACATTTATAAAATTCAGCGCGAACAAATTCTCTCACACTAGTACAAGTTCATATATAAGTACATGAATGAATTAATTTTCCTATTATTTATTTAACATACTCATTAACGTACAACTTTAGTAATTACACCAGCAACGCGTTGCGTTGCTTTGACTTTGTTCTTGAGAAGATAACCTAATTTCTACAAAGACAACTCTTCCAAAATAATTAACCTTTTGAACAACACCGGCGATAATATCAAGGCAAACGCTATTTTAATCGTTTATTTTTGTTAAAACCCCTAAAAAGCTTTTATAAATTCAAAGCAATGGAGTCCTCGCGAACGTAACATCATTTCCTGTGAGGCCGACGAGAGTCCGGCCCGACGGAAATGAGATCTCTCCACCCTTTTATCGTGAACCAATCATGATAGAACATGGCTTAGTACAAATAAGATTTCCTTAAGCGGTTACACCATTCAAATAATAAGAGTTGAATAAAATAAAAGAGATGAAGTTTTAAACACAACACTTAATTCTCAAAGAACTAATTTTTGAAGTTGAATAGATAGTAAAAAAAATATAAAGCAACTTGTTGGTATAGATAGCAGTCTTTAGGCAAATAGTCGTTTGCATATCTAACAGATGATTCAAATAGCATTCTGGCAGGATCCCTCGGCTGCACATCCGGGAAGTATACATATGTTACATGTTCCAACTATATCACGTTTAGCGCAATTCTTAGAGCGTATCATAGGACACTCAATAGACTTGTTTGCATGTGCAACCTCTCCGAGCAGAATTTGACTTGGCAAACGAGTTCGTTCCTTTCGATGTACATTCCCTAGCCAACGTAGGCGTCTCTTTCTGAGAATAGCGGTAATGCTAGGAAGCTGTGCCTCACTCAGAACTGCCTCGTTTGTTATGCGATCTTTCCTCGTTATGCACAGTATATTTCGGAGGCATCGCAATTGAAATGTGTTCATTTGGTATTCTTGTTTTACGTATGTTAACAAGATAACAATATATTTTTTAAGACTAGAGAGTTTTGGATGATGCTATAACGATCACAATATATACAATGTGTGATTGTAATCGCATTATTACATTAATAAAGCCATATGTAATAAAGACAATTTTATAAGAACGTGAATCATTTACCATTTATACAAATTTGAAGTTCTAAGAATAACATCTAAACAGCATATACAAACTAAAATAATCTTCATACTTCTAGAAGATAAATAAAACAACACTACTTCTTTATTCATCACAAGAATTTTACTTAAAGTTTTATTCACTCCCAAATGCAATTCTAATTCATATTTGTAAATGTAAGATATACAAAAAGTACATATAAAATTGCAGGGAATAAATGAGTATCTGAAGTTATTTAATTCGAGTATATTTTAAAATACTCTTTGTAAAGAACATATGTGGTGTATTTGAAATTATTTCTTTTCTACGTTTGTAATTCAATTTCCTTTTATTTTATTTTGGCGGTAACTTCTTTGTTTGTTAAGAAATTATGCCTACATGTATTTTTAAAGGTTATTTTATAAATATAATCTTTAAAATGTGCATAACTATTCTTTACATCTTTATTGCGTGTTTGTAAGTTGAATGAGTGTTTATCTAATTACGTCTATCATTTGTCACCGAAATACATAGGACTCACTCGTGAAATTAAAAAAAACACTTTTAATATAAAATTTATTAATATCAAAATAGTAAGAGGTATTTACAGTTCGAAGTGTGAGATAATAGTGCCTCCAAATCGTGATTCAATACATGAGGTGGTTCTCACGATCCCACGGTCGTGACAAGTCGCCAATACCGCGTATTGATGCCTTGTGATGTCTGTGGCCGCTGTATCGCAATGGTTATACGTAAACATGACTTATATCCCAACTTGGTTATTTCCGTGTAGTCTGACGGTGTAATAACCGTAGCTCGCATCATATTATATTATCCTTATCATCTAAAAAAACGCACTTTCGTGATGAATATAATAAGTTACGGATTGTTGTTGTTACTTTCAATGTCTGTCTAAATCGCTCACAAATAGTGGTTGATTTTTAAACTGATGCACCACTGTTATTACCATCGTTTAGTGAGAGAATTAATAAATCATAGAACTCTATAAAAATTTTTTACAAAAAAAATTAACCGCCTTCGATGTGAAAAACGAATAAGGCACTAAAAAGCGAAAAATAATTGAATTATTAAATTAACCAAATTAAATAAAAAATATTGATATTTGCACTATCTAATTATATATTTGAAGTCGATGCCAACCTATATTCATATTATCATCTACATACAAAGTTTGGGTCCACTCTCGTGTCCCATGACATATCTGAAGTGTATACATATTTTATTACCTTCAACAAATTTGAAATACAGAGAGAATGTTCTCTCATAAGGACTATCGACAGAAATGAAAACTCAGAACAATGGCAAAATGGTGTCCTTTTTTGATTTTTTAAATCAATTAGTCTGAATGATTTCAATTTCATAATTTGTAAATTGAAATTATTAACCATACTAATGGTTTTCACGTCTATTGGCACTCGAGCAATAATTCAATATATTTTTATACATTTTATCAATTAATCAAACGTATAATAGGCTGCACAAAGTCAGTACAAAATAGCAATATTACATGTACATAGGCCGCTATGCTCGTCGCTAGTGTGATTCAAGCGCAATCGGTTACGCTTCAATAGCATGTCGAGGCCATAGGTGACGCGAACGCATAAGTTTGTCTACGAAAAAAAAGTTCCTTATTGAAAACATTGAATGATCATGATTGATGTAAAAGTGACGAGTTTAATACAACATATTTCAGTGTCACATTTCGTTTCAAATTTTTTACAGTTGCTGGAGTTTTAAAAAATTCAAGGAACCTGTGAAAATAACATTTTCACGAAATAACGTAGACAGACAAAGTTACCTGTTATTTTGGGCAGACATTTATGGTAGTTCACGTCTGCATTTATGAACAATGTCCAACTTTCCGTCGTCTACGAAACAATTTATAGTTTAATATACTGCTACGTAATATAGCGTCTATGATACAGTAACGTGAACAGTGTAAATTATATTAACAAAATATTAAACAATATTGTATCTGGTGATCGTGTTTTATATCACAAGACACCAATTTCATACTCTGCCTCAAATAATTATCGTATTATTGTCGATTTCTGTCACCTTACATTACCTCATTATACGTACAATATACCCATATATATTTTTAATTTAAAAAGAATCTTACGATCTTAATAATATGAGTACTAGAGTTTTTTTTGCGGCTAACATATCAGTTGCATTGTTTTCTAGGTTCATATCAGGAAAATCGCTGATGGGATATTATTACCAGAACATTCAACATGTTGGCCTCGTTCGAACAGGGATCTGGCAAGGTGCTGTACAAATAAATACCTGTGTTTTGACAACTAATCATTCTACTCAGCAACGATTCGATGTTGGTAATGTATTGAGCATACTCCATCATTAATTCGTTGACATCACCAATCTATCCACATATTACGGCAGTTTAGAGAATTCGCTTTTCTCATTAGATAACCAAAACTCTCTGATGGCTGGTGCTGCGAACTAAGACTTAATACTATCGTGACATATTGTAGATTTAGTTAACTGTTTTGTATTCTTTTGTTTTAATACACGCGTCTACTTCAATCGATTTACTTATAGCTGGCTGAAAATATGATTAAATTTATTGATGTTAATATTGCATCATATATTGCTGTAAGTTCAATTTGGTAAGTCAAAGTTACTCAATTTTACTTAATTAAGTTGTCATTCTTGTGACAACCCTTATGTAATTGTTATATTTAACCCAATCATCATAAGTGCTTGGTCGTTGACAAATCAATTAAGGCTAAATCGTTTCCTGGAAATGGATAATGATTTAAAAAGTATTAATTCATATAACCTTTTATGATTAGTTATTCAAGAGAATTGGAAATATTATACTGTAAGATTTTTAACTCTTATGGATATCAGTTGTTAAATTTCAAATTAAACTAAATCGAAATTAAGCCATTAATAATATTTGACGTTATTTTTCAAAATCTTCAAATATTGTACACGTCAAATCATAAAAAAAAACTAAAAATTTTATAAACGGCAAAATCTGAACTTCTTTCTCGCTGTATAAAAACTGGAAATATTAAAAAAAAACATGTTATATGAACGATTAAAATTGAAGTTAGCTTATTTTAAAATGTAACGACTCATATATCTTATTAATTATTTGACATCCGATATTTTATGACAACATGATGGAATATGATGAGATGACGTATCGACACATGATGGCTGAACTCTCTTACTGCGACTGCTAGTATCAGTTGATAGGTTTTCACTTTTGGAGTAATTATTTGACAGGCAAGAAATGCAGTAGAAAATGAGAATACCGCATTACCTTTACTATTATTCCTATTACTTACTACAATTCGCCTCTCACCGTACGATCAGCTTAAAAATACTAGAGCACAAACTCTGTAGAATAGTTCAAAACTCAATTCATAAAACTGACTTAGGTAAAGAGAGATAACGTGTACAATTACGTACAGACTTGGGTTTTCCGCAAGAGTCATTTAATTACAGACTGTAATGTACTGCCGACTGCAGCGACAAAGATATACCTTTTATAGAAAAGACTAGATGGAGATAATATATAAATAAATCATATCCTCAATAAAGACCTGTCACAAATTTGTTAAAAATTTAAAACTTTTAGTTAAAAAATATCCATATAAAAAGTAAGTGAGTGACTGAGATAGAAGACATTAGGGAGATATTAAATAATATTGGTACAAGTAACAGACCGACGTTCAGTTGCTAGTTGTAGTCCAGTTGTGCAGTTGCATCTGTAAAGCGAAGATTTGGTACCTCAATTTCTTTTTTTTTATACATCCACGCAAAGTCAAGGCATGCAACTAGTATTTTATAAAAATGGGCGAACAAAAGTAGTCGCATAATTGATACAAACGACTAGTACAACTGGCACAAGTGACTAGTACAACTGGCAGAAGTAATTAGTACAACTGGCTCAAGTCACTTGTACAATTTATAATACTATTGTGTAATATGTGTGAAATAGTAAAATTAATGTCGACACTAAAAGTTCTTTGACTAACACTTGATTTATGTAGTAAAGTCTAAAATAAGTAGACAAAAATTAAATATTGTTGCTCATCATATTTGATTTCATACTCCTATATGCTATGCTCCATCTAGTTTGATTGTATATCGTTGAATAACACGCTAAGCGGTTGGCAGCATCGGGGCCGTGGCATCAGCGACAACTTTTGACCTCATTTGCATATTCATTGTCACTGTTGTTACACCTTTTGAGATGATGTAACGTCCACTTAAATTAATATTTAAAAATATTTTCCACTGAAATATATATCAATACAATTATATGTAATTTGTTTATGCCAATTCATTATTTTGTTAATGATGAATTATTCGAATCTTTATAATATAGGTAGTTATGCTCATTATTATTCTAGGAGTATCGGTTAGTGTTTTCTTAAATTTATAATGTTAAAATATAAAAAATAATTCAACTATTAAACAAAGCGTGACTGGATTTTTGATGTATTTTTAATAGTAAAAACAAAAAACCTCAAAGTAGGTATATTTATTTTGAAAATTATTATAAAGTTTGATCCTAATATTGACTCTTTACATGTGTCTTTATTCAACTTTTAATGTTTTTGAATTTGTTAACTGCCGCTCTAGAAAAAAAACTTTGCGTGTATCAGTGTTTAAGCGCGAGGGAAGTGAAAGTTCTTTGGCTTTTATGTAAAATTTAGAATCAAACAATCTAATTATTCAAATCTGATTTAATACTATTAATAAAAATTTGTGCAATCATATATACATATATATATTGAGGGACAATCTATTACCTACAAATTAAATAAACGTATTTAGATTTTTTTCCGAATGAAGTTGTTAAGATTTCCATGTTTATTACATTTCTAACTGATTTAAATTATTAGATACCTAGTCTTTACCTATGAAATTGCCGTTTTGTATGAAAAAATTTAAACGAATTTTTTTCATGTATTTTTTATTTGTATTAATCGAAGTAATTACCCATGCAATCAATGCATCTTTGCCAACGCAGTGGTAGTTTATTGATGCCCTTCTTAAAGAACTCAACTGGACGGGAGGCAACAAATTCTTCAAAGGCATTTTGTACTGCTTCTCGGGTATTGAATTTTTTTCCCGCCAAGGAGTTATCTAAATTCTGGAAAAAGTAGTAGTCTGTAGGCGCAAGGTCTGGTGAGTAGGGCGGATGACGGAGAACTTCCAACCCCAATTCTTGCAACTTGGAGACCGTCTGCTGTGCTGTATGAAGTCGCGCGTTGTCGTGCAGGAGCAGTGGAGCGATTGACCAATGCTGGTTGGAGATGTGCCAGCTTCTTCATCATTGTGTTCAGTTCTTCACAGTACACATCTGCAGTAATGCTCACCCCGTTTAGTAAGAAGCTATGATGAATCACACCGGCGCTAGGCCACCAAACAGTGACCATCACTTTTCTAGGGGTAAGTTTTCGTTTAGGGCATTGTTTAGGTGCTGAACCAGGATCCAACCAACTTGCTGAGCGCTTGAGGTTATCAAACAGAATCCATTTTTCATCGCAGGTAACAATGCGGTTCAAAATTCCTTCATTTGTGTGTCTGTTGAGCAGTGCAAGGCACGTCTCGACGCGTACTTCGCACTGGCGATCATTGAGTTCGTGAGGCACCTATTTGTCAAGCTTTTTTAACTTGCCAATTTGACGCAAATGGACCAATATTGTTTTGACGCTAACGTCGAAAGCTGTTGCTAATTCAGCCGTAGATTGTGTATCATCAGCTTCCACAATCGCCTTTAATTCGTCATTGTCGACCAAAGTATTCGGACGACCGCGACGTACATTTTTCAGGTACGAAATTCCCAGAACGGAAGCGAGCAAACCAATAACAGGTGGTGCGTTGGTTTGTAGTGTTAGCTCCGTAAACGTCGTTGATGTTGCGTACCACTTGTGCCGCGTTGCAGCCACGACGGTACTCATATTCCATAGTTACACGAATTTTTAACGTATCTATGATGACAAAAAAGATTGAAATGGGATGAAAATGTAACACTAATCAATAAGCAAATGACTACTTTTGGAAAAGAATTCCATGTTTTTAAAATAAAAATAATTTGAAATTAGAATTCTTAGCCAAACAAAAATTATTTGATTTGAAATGGCCAGTACTGCAGAACGGCAATTTCATAGGTAAAGACCTATTAAAAATACTAGTTCATTGAATAGTAAACTATAAATTGACTCAAAATACAACAAACATGTAAGTAAGTGTAAGTCCTTAAGTACAAACAACTTTTATTAATTTTTTTATTAAAACATAAGGAACTAATGAAACAATGACTTAAAGATATTATTATAATTATATAATATGCACATATTGTCAATAAGCAATACGTTTATGATCTAATGTCTTATTAGAAAGACCCCTTCTATTAATGATTATAATGTTGAATTGAAAACAATGAATGAGGTGTTGTCTTGAAATCTTGCATAAATATAAATCAAGATATAAAACTTGATATCTGCCTAAGCAGTTTTTAATATTCGACAATTTAAATAGTGCTGATTGAACTCGATACAATAGTCTTATATGATACTATGGTTATTGAGTTACGTAGATGAAAGCACAGTGAACACCATATATTTGCTAAATTTCATGAGGACGAAAGTCTAAAATAAAATAACCTCAATTACTTTTTATAAGGTTCGCTATCTACGAGTGAAAGTTCCGTGAAACTCGTTCTAACCGTTTTGGCGATAGCACAGCTGGCGAAGTCACGGTTAACAGCTAGTCTAAATTAAAATACGTTAAATTACTTTTTATAAGGTCCGCTATCTACCAGTGAAAGTCCCGTGAAAATCGGTCTAACTGTTTTGGAGAAAGCACTGTGGGCGAAGCCACGATTAACAGCTAGTATAAACTAAAATTGCCTAAATTACTTATGTAAAGTCAGCTATCTGCCAGTGAAACTCTTGTGAAGACCAGTCTAACCGTTTTGGTGATAGCACTGCGGGCGAGGCCACGGTTAACTATTATAGTGGATACTACTTTGCACTTCCGCTTGGCATTGATTGAACACTACTACGTTTAACTGCAACAAAAAGCAAATCAATTGATCAATTGTAGAAAGTGCAAAGTAGCGTCCACTATAATATTTAGTGATGGATTTCCGCAAAGTAACGCCTTCTTCAATTAAATACCACGGTTAACAGCTAGTATAAACTTAAATTGCTTGAATTACTTTTTATAACGATAGATATCTGTCAATAAAAGTTTCGTGAAGATCGGTCTAACCGTTTTGAAAATAGTACTGCGGGCGAAGCGACGATTAACAGCTAGTTTATATTAATATAAACCAAATTATTTGTTATGATGCCCGCTATCTGCTGGTGAAAGTTCCGTGTAAATCGGTCCAACCGTTTTGGAGATAGCATTGCAGACAAAGCTGCGGTTAATAGGTAGTTTAATTTAGAGTAGCCTAAGTAACCCGCTGTAACTTCAGCTATCTGCCAGTGAAATTACCGTCAAAATCGGTGAAGCCGCTTCGGAGATTACCCGGAACAAACAGACAGACAAACATACAGACCGACAAAAATTTTAAAAATTGCATTTTTTGTTATCAGTAGCGTGTATACTTTCTTAACCAATCTATAAAAAATATTTTAACATAACATATTGGCTTCATTTTTATTATATGTATAGATACTTACAGTAAATGAACCTTAATGTATGTAACCTAAATGAAAAACTTCATCCAAGTATTTTCCTTAATACAATTCCTTTAATTATAATTAAAAATAAAAATCTAATTCCTTAAATACAAAGTAGCACTTTAATTTAGAAAATAATTGATAAATATATGCGTCAAGTATGATAAAATCATTTTTAAATGCCAACTTACCATGTTACTATAGCAACAGTAACACGTAATGTGTAGTAACGCATAAGTACAAAAATTCGAGTTTTTGGCTGGATCTTCTTAGTCTGTCATATTAGTCGCTTTTATATTTTGTTCATAATCTTGTGTTATTTGACTCTATATTATGTAATATTGTTGTCATTTTATGTAATATAGTTCGGTTATTGTGCATAAGTGAAGTGGATGGAAAGTAATACCACGGAGCATGAATTCTGGAATGCCACAAAAACTAACTAGAAAGTTCTAACAAGGGGGCCTATCATTATATACTATAATCATACCTACTCGGCAATGGCAGTAATAATCGAGAATAATTGTTTGCCAAAAAATACATTTTTTTTCTATTGTGCCCTAAGACTTCACTTCAAAGTTTATGTAGCAAATATATTCAGCATTAAATAAGGTTTAATACTAGATACTACTAGATACGAATAATTATCAAAATTCTCCCCGAGCAGCATTCTGTATTAACAAAGACGGTTACAATTGAGCAGCATTCTGTACGTGTGCTGTGTTAGTAACCGACGATATGGGCGGGAATGTAATCAAAATCGTCGAGCGTCCCAATGTTGCATTATGTTAATAAGTCCTCTCCGCTAAATAGAACTGCGAAATGTTAGGCGTGCTCATTGGTGCCGGAAATTTCGTGAATTCTAGCTTCATTTGCAATTGTAGGTGTATTTTTGTTTTTAAATGATCAGTAATGTGCTTAAATGCATGTTTTCCTTCTATCAACGAATATTCTGTTAAATATTCTATCCTCTATACATATATTAAGAAAGTAAACCTCTGTACTTTTTAGATTTTTGTGAACAAAATTGTTGCAGGTGTATTGGAATAGGTAATAAAATACATTGAAATCATTTTTAGTAATGTCTGTCTGGCTGTTTATTTGAACACGCATCGCTGCTAAAGTACGGCGTTCATGATAAAATCATAAAATATATCCTCGAGTAATATTAAGTCTTTGTTTCATGAAAATCGGATGACTCTGTCAAAAGTTATTGTAATTTTAATAAAGACGCGACTTAAGTACGAGAAAAGAATAGATAAATAAAT
>AP028436.1:19162958-19242959 GCA_036509395.1 Antheraea yamamai | reverse complement strand
AAACTGTAACTAGGCCAAATACAGATTTGGAAATATATAATTGGAAATATACAGATATTTACTATTTTTTGAAAATTATAATTGGGGTAGACTTTGTTATTATCGATATAGAAGCCAAAAATAATGATTTTACAATTTTTGTCTGTCTGTCCCTGTGAACACATATCACTCTGAAAGTACTGAACCAATTTTGACGAAACTTGACACAGTGATAACTAATATTATAGAGTTACATCTAGGATACTTTTTGTCCCATAAAACGCAAGAGGTTCTCCAGAATAACGGTTGAAAGTCAAAAATTTGTAGTTAGTGTAATTCATAACGGATTTTGGTAAATTTTCTTTGTGCTATATATAGCAGTCAGATTAGCTATAAATTTAATCTATATTGGAACGAAGTTCCTTATTGCGCGTTACACACTTTGAGGGGATGGGAGCTATACCGAAAGAAGTGTAACAAGACTTTTTTGCGGCACCTTAGTATAAGAGCCAGCAACATTGGAAGAATAACAATTTTAGAAAAGCTGATTTTTTAATATATCTTTTTTTATGATCTTTCAAACACGGTTCAGGATACCTGGTTGTCGGTAAACGTTATGTATCACACCTTTATATTATAGTATAGACTATGATATTAAGATTTTACCGTAAACAATGAAAAACAACGATAAACGTAAACATGTCACTTGGGACTGACGCCATCTTGAATACATGCATTTATAACAAGCGCTGCCACAATTATCGCTATCTTTATTGTACAGCCAGTATTGCGCTAAACTATAGCTATAGCTAAGTTATTCTATACATATTATGTTTATAGCTATAAATTGATCTGGCTATTGAGTAAATAACAGAATTAATATCTGGTATATTAAATTTATCCTCTTTTATGTCTAAATAAAATTATATTAAAATTACAGCTATCTTAACATGGTTTGAACATACTTTTTCTTGTTTACAAAAATAGCATCGGGCACATTATTGTTAATAACAAAAATGTCTGTCTGGCAATAATAATTTCATGCTTTAGTAGCATTTCAAAGTTAGTGAATAACAAAACATTCTAAAATTATTTAAAAATCAATATTTTTGCCTCTAAAGGTGAGATATACACTAATAAACGCAACGTTTACCGGCAGCCAGGTAGCCCGCACACTGTTCGGAAGAATATAAACATACATTAAAAAACTTTAACTTACTAAAATTATCTCTCGAAAACGTTGCTAGCTCTTAGACGAATAGTTATTGGCGAGTGACAGTTGGTGCGTCGACACAATGCTCACATCTTTTTTATTTTTATAATTACTTTTCAATACAATAGAATATGACTGACAAATCTTGGCAACTTTTATTATGCTCATGCAAAATCTGTCTTATTTACCAGCCTAACTAAAAATACATATATAATAGTTATGGCAGCCTGAAGTGTTACGATGGCGGTATACCTACTTTCCCACACCAAGTAGGAATTAAACAGCTTTATCTGTTAATCAACGCTGAAGGACTCTCCTCTTTCAGTATATATGTAAGACTCAATTTGCTACAAAAATGTATTAATATTATTGTTTGATTTAATTTTTTACTTTGCATGTAACTTGTGTGCGATAAACAAATGCTTTTTTATTTTATAAAATACATTTTAAAACTATACATGTTTCTGTCTAATATTTTTAATGAATATTTATTGATGTTAGTGTCTAACCACAAACTTACTTTATTTGATTATAAAAGACACACTAACATAAGTAGACACTATAGATGTAACCGTACTAGCTGGGATCAATGAACCCTCCCCCTAACTTTTGGGATTCGGTCATATTTCCCGTGCGATATTATTCTTTTATTCTATTATCTGTTCTAGTTTTCCACTTTACCACATGCGTAACTCACAAACGTTACCTTTGATACTGACTTATATTCCAAATAAGTACTGGGACCAATAGCCATCTATAACGAAATCTAAATAACACTATAATAGATATTTGACTTCTGAAAGCGTTACTTTGCCGAAATACAACATAAATGCTGATTTAGATGTTACTTAGTACTTCTGAATGGGACGGATTGATCTTATCACATAAAATGGAAAACACGTGTTTCGTCGAGACACGGAGCGTTCGACTGATATTGAAGGGCAAAAACACGTGTAATTATTACTACAAAGGTGCTAACAACCAATCAATTCCAGTCGGAAGTGCAAAGTAACATCCAACCAAGTACTACAATGGAATCAAAATTCAAGCAGTGATAAACGTTAAACAAAACATGCGCTAATACCTCCTGATCGTTCTCATTGTTACATGTTTGGAAAGAGGAAACCCATAGAGGAAATAGAGTACATATCATCGATTGTACGCCTTTCACTGATTCACGGAGCATCCTCAAATTGATGTTGTAGAAGCAAAATACGTATAACCAATCACGTGAGGATTAGTAACAGCTAGTCATTTCCAGGCGGAAGAGCAAAGTAACACCCAACCAAGTACTAGAGTAAAATTAAAAGTCAGGTAGTGCGAAATTTTAAACACGAAATGCGCTGATACCTTCAGGCCTTTCTCATAGTTTGAAAGTTTTGAAAGAGTAAACCGATAGAAGAAATTAGCAAATTCATATTATGCAGCAGTAAGTATGTAAAATGAAATGTTCTCTATAATATCTCACTCGTAGGAATATATCGGTATCGCAATTGCCTTTGTTAGGCTTAGTTATGACTGGTATATCATCTAAATTTGTAACCTTAAATCCGATATTCAACCATTTCCTCTTTCGCTTTATTCTTGCGAATGAATTGATACAAACGAATGTTTCGTAATTTGAAATGCGTCCAGGGTCTAAATTAATTGTTCAACTTCTATTTTTTGTTATTTTATTGCTGACATATATAGTTTACCGGTGTTGAGATACAACAACCGAACACTAAACGTCTAGAATACATGGCAAGGTTAGGCTTGTGACGTACCGGAATCAACCGCTGTATGTGGTGTTCCGGAATCAACTGCTGTATATGTAATGGAGTGTTAGGATATCTATATATATTGTAATACTCGTCATAGTGGCTGTTTTCTGGTTAGTAACATTTAATGATCAGTCAATATATAACAAACTACCGAGAGATCGTTGATTGATTATAGATACCTCGCAAACGGCTATTGTAGAAGTCACGCTGACGTCACCTGTTTCGTGACGCTGCAAAAGCCGTTACAAGTCCGGATGGAAATGAGCTCTCATTATGTTTTGAAGTATTTAATAATAACAAAAAATTGAAACGTTGAATGACTTAACATATTTTCACGTAACAATTGAAATTTAAGAACGATGACTTTTTATTTCCTTTTTGTTTTTAATATATTGTCCACTTACAAAGCTCAGATTAGAGCAATAAATTATATTAGGGCCCACTTCGATATATATGTAAATACTAGCAACTGCTCACGGCATGGTCTGTATTTATCTATGTATGTATAATGGCATCATACCTATGAGAGGCCATACTGAAAGAAATAATAAAGATGGCACCATATATTGTCTTCATGTAAAACTAATAAAATGGCGGGATTTCTTCCAGTTTACATAAATAAACAAAATGTATCCTTACATTTTGGACAATTTAAATAACATCTGTATAAATTGTGGCCTGTTAAGATAAAAGATCTTAAAGTTAAAAAACGAACAAAAATATAGGTAACATAAGTAAGGCCTTTTAAAAGTTCACACAGGTTAGTGTACATCACACAGTACATATTTTCATGTACAAACTAAATTACTATAGAGTTTCATAAAAATCCATTCAGTAGTTTTTACGTGAAAGAATAACAAACAAAATAGGATTAGTGTAATATGTATTAATTATTTATTTTAAAAAACATCGTGGTTCCGCGCAAATATAAGTTTTACTATAATTGTGTGTGAAGCGTCCGATTGCGTTGGTCGACGTATCACCGGTGCGGTGCAATGGATGTTTGCCTATGCTAAGTTTATATTTTAAGAAAGGGGGGATTTTATTTAAGTGGACTGTATATGCGGGGGTGCTATATTTGATATTCAACTATTGCGATCAGCTACGAAAAAGAGGGAGACAAGGGTAGGGGAAGGAAACTTGACAACAGTACCTCGCGGCGCTACAGTTTCCACGTGGCTAGCCGGCTAGGTGATTCTCGTTTCTCTCCACTGGGTTTCTCCCACACAAACCTTCTTGTTTATAATGTATGTCGGCACGTATGTAGCGATGCGTTTATTTCTCACTCGACCAGGCGAAAATTCAAACTATTAGCATGCGGCGCGGCGCGGACACAACAACACTGACGATAGTAGCAGCGGCAGTGGCGGCCGCGCGTCCGTCGTGCGCGGCGCGGCGCGGACAACACTAGTAGCAGTAGCAGTGGCGGCCGCGCGTCCGACGCGCGCGGCGCGGGCAACAACACTAGCAGCAATGATGGCGCGTTCGTCGCGCTACCGTATATAAGCATGTGCCATAGGAAAGGGAGCGGGGCTGGTGGCGTGATCTGATCACAATAATGCGGGAATTTCAAATATATATAAAGCGGCGCAACCAATAATAAGCTAAAGAAAATAGCAGAAGGTTTGATAAATTCCACGTGGAAGAACACGCGGGTAACAATCAATCTGTATATACATATAATAAGAATGTAAATCTAACGTGTCTATACTTTTTAGATTTTTGTGAAAAAAGTTATTGCCGGTGTCTAGGAATAAGTAATCAAATACATTTCAATCATTTTTAGAAATGTCTGTCTGTTGATTTGAACACGCATCACTACTAAAGTACTGCGTTCACGATAAACCCTCACCAAGAGAATCATAAAGTACATCCTCGAGTAACATTTAGTCATCGTTTTTTTAAAATCGGTTCACTCTATCAAAAGTTATTGTAAATTTAATGATGACGCGACTTAAGTACGAGATGAAAGTAGATGAGTAAATCGAATTAATGCATTCAGATGATTTTATTAGTCACTTTTTTTTGCATTAGGTTCCATGCGAACGGAGTCGCGGGCACAGCTAGTCATAAATAAAAACGTAGCAAGTAAAAATAATGGCGGATCATATTTTTGTAATGGACATATTGACCGCAGTGAGATTGAAATCATAACCTTGATGTTTATGATCATAATATCTTGAACCTGTATACTTTATGGACACTCATCCGGTACATTTAATACGAGCTAATTCTGGCAAAACTCTCAATAAAGTTCTCTATATGCTTTTTTTTATTCCACAAATCGCTCTCGAGGATTAAAATCATTGGAATATCTCACGATAACGGCACGACCTGGCAAACAAAAAGGTGCGATGTTAAATTTGCATTAAGTAAAACAAACGTTAATACCTTTAACTGGTTTAAATTAATTTTGTATACAAAAAACAGTCGCCGACAATACTGACCCTCGTTTTCAAGGCTCGCTTTGTGTAATAAATCTCAAGGGAATAGATAAGAATGGCCTGAAGCTATCGAAATGTAGGTATTTACAAAGGGTCCCAGCGTACAGGATTTCGCTACCTCACCCACCTACGTTCCAAACTGAGTGAGTTTATAATTTCTTATATTTACTTATTTTAAAACATGACCACTTTTATATAAAACCTTTTTTATAAATAAGTTTTTTTTATATTAAAGTCGTAATGTTTCAAAATCGTTACGAATAAGAAATCATTAACGAAAATTTTTTGAGGACGAATGGATGTTTGTTACTCGTTCGTGCAAAAATTACTAAAAGAATGGAACTTTACAGTAACATAGCTTATACATTATAATAATGTATAGGATATGATTTATAAAGATATAGTGGAATTTGGTCAAAATGTTCTGGTCAAACTAAAGGTAGATGTCAAATAAGTTATAAAAATTCAGTAAAATAAGAACTATTTTGGCACACGATTTTAAGATTAAACTCGCCAATAGTAACAATAATAACAACCTGACTGTAGCACGTAGCTATTAATTAGTCAGATAAACATAATGTACAGAAGTCGGAAATTTTGATTTCAACCCAGTTGTCGAAGTCTCGATTTTCGAACTGCAATACTTAAAATGTAGGAGTTTGTGTGTGTGTGTGTGTATATTATAATAACTAAACAGCAAGTATCCTAACTAATATTATAAATTAGAAAGTCGCAACGTCGCGGGATTACGCTAGTTTAGAAATATTATAATGTCCAAGAGATTATTTTAGGAACGCGTAAACCTCTGCAGCTATCAAATGGATAGCCATGAAACATTATGGTTTAGATATTGGGTGGTCGCCGGGGAGACCACCCTCTCACAGAAAACCGAGGGAAGAAAGGTTGGATTGTTGGGTTTGTTGGTAGGAGAGGGGCCCCCCCCCCCCCCCCCCCCCCCCCCTCCCCCCCAAAGGGGGAAACTTGCTGGGGGGCCATGGACGGTGGTGATCACTTAACACCAGGTGACCCACCTGTTCGTTTGCCACCTATGACATAAAAAAAAAAAAAAACCCCGGCGGTGAAAAAAAAAAAAAGTATTGTTTTCATTTATTATGGTATCAAATGGTAGTATTATATTTAGAGATAATAATCTAAACAAACCCTTAGTTAACTATCTTCAATAACAAATTCAGTATTTCTTTTTAATTCTCAAATACGTGACAAAAAACTTACATGGAAGTTTCCTATTCATCCTTATTAAAAATTCGAATACCGGTGATTACAATGCCAGTCTGTTTTACGAACTCCTAATAATCATTACTTAATAACCCTAAAGAACACAAGATTAATAAGAAATGAACGAAAAATAAACAAAGGATAAAGTAAAAATCATATCTTTATACATTATCCTAAAAACCGGTAGCCACGTAAAATAAAGAGCGCTTTGTTTTATAAAAATCGGTTCGGTAGGCTCGGATTATAACAAAAAATGGGACTCAATTAACATGTTTTTGTTAGGTTCTGCTTACTGTCTGTTTTTCTTTAGAATATTCGAATTTAAATATTGTATAAATAATTTTGTCGAGAATTTTTATCACGGTACGTAATACAGACTTGAAAACGTATAAACCCGGAAATAAATAATGCTTTATTTAGTTCTGGAGCTATTATTAAAACTTGTTAAATAACGCAAATTACGCAATGTCTGTTGATAAAAGAAAAATATATTCTTCAACATTATCAAGTAAAGGTAACTTTAAAAAGATTTAAGCTTCCTTAACCACTTTTTAATTGAAATCCTAAAGTGAGGAATAAAATGTTATTCTAAAAATACAGCTAACTTCGTCTTCGTAATTTGTTACCTTAATAATATATTAAGTACTACACCATTTGCTCCACTTTTCCACGGGAATCAGGCATACAGCGCTGAATACGTAATGCTTAAAAATCATAGTTTCTTAAAACTTTAATAACTTTGTATTAAATGAACCTATCTTGATTTTTTTAAATAAGTGCCAAGAGTTCACGTATTAAATAAAACAAATCAAAGTTGTTGTAAGAACTTCCAACTTTAGTGAAAACTGAAAACAATAGAATAACTGTGTTCTTTTTTGAATTTTTAAATCAATTTTAGTCTGAATTATTTAAGTTTTATAATTTGTAAACTGAAATAATTAATATTAGTCTAGTTTTCACATATATTGGTATTCCGAGTAATAATTATATACATTTGAACTACATATATAGTTTATGAATTAATCAAACATATGATAGGCTGAACAAGCTCAATACAAAATATCAATATAACATGTACACAGGCCTGTATACAGCGCTTCGCTAGTATGGCGCAAGCGCAATATTTCACGAGTATGTCTAGGTCATCGGTGACGCGAACATAAGCTTTTCTTCTACCAAATATTTTTCTTTAATCTCTCAACGCGGGTGTCGAAGTTTTCACTTCAACAATTGATCGAAATGTATCTAGTAGTTTGGAATGAAGCGCGATCATTTTATTATAAAATTTTAGTTTGAACTTGTTTAATTTTATTTTGCTACTTTGTGACATGATATATGTCATGGTGGGAGCATCCAGCAGTCGGAGCATTCAGCAGTCGGAATTAACACATAAATAGTAACGCATATTTTTATTACAGAATCTTACGAAGATTCGAATTATCATAGGTGTTTGCTAACAGCGCCATCTATTATTTTCTATGTTAATCCCGACTGCTGAATGCTCCCACTATGACATAAATATTTCTTTAATTGAATTAGTTACTTGAATACATTAACTCGTTACACCGTCGTTGTATCTGGAAATCGCCAAGTTGCAATATAACTTATAACCACTGCGACACGCGAGTTAAGAATAGTATAAGATGCCAATATAAAGAATAAGGGACTCGTTACCATCGTGGAATCGCGAGAAACACCTCATATATTGAATATTAATTTGGACTCACTATTCGTGCAGACTCCAAACAGTAGTCACATCTCTAAGGTTAGCTTTTAATAGGTTCAGTTTTATTGGATTAATGTCTCATGCCTCGAGCTATAGAAATTTTGTAGTTTTAGATGTAATATTTTTATATATCTCACAGACGTGTCCTACATAATATTATGGACATAAATTTATTTACAGTTTACAATATCAAGTTAACGACAGCGACTGTAAAATTTTGTTAAGCGTAATAAAGTTAGAAATGTGTTTTTAATTTTACAGATGATTTATCATTACATAGTATAAAATAAAGTCCCCTACCGCGTCTGTCTGTCTGTCTGTTCGCGATAAACTCAAAAACTACTGATGGGATTTTTATGCGGTTTTCACCCGTGGATAAAGTGATTCATGAGGAATGTTTTGGTATATAATTTGTCACGGATTTATTTATAATCAGGGCGGGACAACGTCTGCCGGGCGCGCTAGTTATTAACATAAAATAATACTCATAAATATATGTACTTGGTTATCATTTATGTTTGTAACAATATCTGAAAATAAATTATGTTAGTATTATTATTTCTAATAAGCCTTAATGGTCGCTAAAAGCGAAAGTCAAATTTATCCACGATTTCGCAGTTGTGGATAAAATGGTTTAATGTAATAGTCGTTATATAGAAAAGGTTAATAGATTATTAAACATCGGACTATATTGTTTGAACAGAATTATGCATATAGCCATAGAATTGTTTTAGGGTTGTGTGAATATTCCACGTCCGTAAAATTGCGTAGAGAGCTTGTATTTTTTAGAGCTAACATAAACATATCTTGCGGTATAAATCTGAGGTTTTAAGCCTGTATCAGCCACCAGAATAACAATGAGGTACAGAACGTATTATTCGAAATTAAATCCAGGATATGAGTATTGTCTTCGTCAGCGATTCCTAAAATGAGTTTCACGAATTAGTTACAAACGTTGAATTATTTCTCCTTTTAAATAAGTCCTTAGAAATATTATTTTGGAATATCGTAATGACTGTATTGAATGTTTTTTCATTAGATATGATTTAATAAGTTATTGGTAATGTAACCAGTGATGTTCATTATAGAAAATCGAACGAATGACGACTAGTGATAACTGAATATGGAACACTCTACGCACCTCGGCTACTTTTAATATGTAATGAAAAAAAAAAATTACAAAAAAATAAACCGCTTTCGATGTAAAAAACTAATAAGGCACTAAAAATCGAAAAATAACTGAATTATTAAATTACCCAATTAAATAAAAAATATTGATATTCGCCCTACCTAAAAATATATTTGAAGTCAATGCTTGTTTGATTCGAAGCAGACTAGAGCTTGAGATTTCTTTGGAGAAGACATCGATAATAATATATTTACTATCCACGAGACCAATGGTTATTAAATTTTTAAAACTATGAGGCACTAAACAAATATCTTTTAATATACCCATAAATAATAACAAATCAGAAGCGTTGCACATTGAAATTAGGTTAAATGGTCTTTAGCAAAATAAATGACTCATTTGCTGATATTTTTTACGAAACTTATTTCCTCTAAGAAGTCCTTCACTAGATCGCCGTTTTAGACAGTCGCTACAAACGAATTTATCTCATTAGTACAACTTAATAGCCCTCATATCTTGAAATGTACAGGAAATCGTCGAACCGTACGTTACTCGGTTCGATAGATTCGTTGGTTAATACGTCGATCGTTCAATATAATCCAAGGAGGTTAATATATCTCTCGAGGATTCGAGAAAATATTACTCAACGCTTATGTTTCCTTTATATATTTGTATGTTAATAAAATTGATGACATCGGATAACCGACGCGCCTGTACTTTATTGGAAAAGGAGAAGAGAAATAACATAAATCAGACAGACCGATTCTTATTTCACGTATAATGAATCAATCTATTAAGAGTTACGAAATATGTCCAGGAATCGATGTTGGAAATTTAGTTCTCTTTTGACGGAATTTCTCTACATTAATTCTTAGCATCTTCAGTTGCATTTCACACTTGTAAACATTATGTAATATGTATATTGTTTTATGTTTATTATATTATGTATATTTGTGATACATGGCTTGTTATGTGTATCACTTGTTTTGTTAATAACGGTTTTTTTCATGGTGGTAGGTTTTTTTTCTAAGCTCTACTAGTTAACTGCTACCCTTAAGTTGAAAAATTATCGTCAAACACCTATAGAGGTGATCCAACCACCGCACTTGATTTAGTCCCTCCTCTGGATTTAGCGACTTTACCATTTTCAACAACATCAAGTACAATCCACGCCAATATTTTTGGCCGCTCTGAATATGGCTGTCAGCTCAGGCTTGCGCATAATATCCTAGAGAATTTGATACAAAACAAAGTTAAAACATTATTATAGAAATCTTAAATTGTCATTTTAAGTTCATCCATAAGTTGTTTCGGTGATTTAACCAAATTTGTATTATCCGCATCTATATTCAGAGCGGTCAAAAAGTTTGGCGCAGACTGTAAGTTTGTTATCAAGCGCTAAAACTTATAATATATTTAAAAATCCTTCACGTACCTCTTGACAAGTATCAGAGTATTTCTGAACACTTTCCCATCCACCATTAGTATTGTACCAGTATTATGTTAATATTACGTATTACAATGCAAAAACTATGGTGACCATTAAAAATCCACTATCCATTATCTATTGGTGATCAAAATATATTCACAGTGTGTTTGAAGCACCCGATGTTGAAGGAAGGACGGAATAAACTGACTGAATGATAGTAACACAGTTTCACAGTACAGTAAAGGTGTGACATATCAATCAATCAACAAATTTTCAATCAATCATGCGGTGCTGAGAACTACTACAAAATTACCCCGGAGCCCATCACGTATCAAAATGAGATAAAAAAATAAATATTTATTAAACATTTTATTAATATATACAAGTATATCTATATTTATTACCAAGTACTTAAATATAAATATTCTTTTCATTTCGTAGAATATATTTCATCTCGAAAATATCCACTTTAATTAAAAGGGAGAGATTTAACTCTTCCGTCTTAATTGTTTTCTTCTTTTTTTTTGTTAATAATCAGATACTCAGTCCGAAGGAAGTCTTGAAGTATTTCCTCGTTAATTCAAAAGCGAGTTTTGTAGATTTCCATCGGAATGATAAGATTTCTTTGGAAGAGGCATTTGTAATTTACGTTAAGAATAATAGGGTAGTCTTGAGATCTTACGATCGTAATGAATTAAAGGAAACGATTGTCTTTTTAAATAATATGCTTTCTTAATATCTCCATAGATTTAATCTCGTGTTCTTACTGCATATAAAAGCTTTAGTATCGTTTTATTATTATGTTTTATGAAAATTGTAGTGATACGATAAGTTACACTTGACTGTAACAGCATTTAGAGTAAAGTTATGGCATGGAGTAGCAGAGATGTTTACAATTTGCCTGACTACTGTATATAGGCAGTACTTATATTCTATACATTAAGGCACTAGTGAGTGGGAATTTTCATATGCTGGTTCTCCTTCTAACTGGAACGTAGTAGTGCGAGCATTGATTGTTTGTGTTAAACATATACGTGCTGATAATATTACACGAACCATGTACTCGTTCTAAACTATATATGTGGTGTTAGTAATCCACTTGCCTCTATATCCATTTTGGACTTATCTATTACAAGTAAGAATAACTTATATCTGATATACGAAATTCAACATACTTAATTTCCAAACTGCACTAACGTATAATAGCGGTACGCTATGATGGCCGTTTTGATCTTTGTCATGAAGTTTCGTATAAATAAATAAAGTTATATATTGTATATATATGTGTATAGAATTGTTAGCCAGTACAACTATCACATTCAGCAAACTCGCGACAATGTTCAATGCAAAACAAAGCAGTATTTGATTATATTTTTTTCGAAATTATATCAACATTTCACGTCACTATCGTAATCTATCAAAACGGTCATCATAGCGTGCCACTACTGTAACTACTTAAAAAGTTACTAACTAGTTATGTCCTGAGCTCTTCTAGCGTTTATAGCATAGTATAGATCATGTTACATATATAAATAAATTAATTATAGTAGGTACATGGATAAACTTTTGAATCTATAGATACAATCGCGTTTAGTGTATGTTGCGCGGCGTAGTAACAGTCCTTATATAATGTATACACTGTAGGTAAACTATAAAAAAAACTAATAGAAAAAAACTCCAAAATTCCAATGAAAGTTAAAAAAATACATGCGCTTTCTAATTTTAACTTTTAGACAAAAGAACGATTTTTTCATTTTCCATACAGTATTTAACGCTAAGATGAATATATAATTTGTTTTTTAATATTCTGAGAAATCATTAATTGTTTCAGAAATGTATTATTTTCTTTTTTAACAGAAGTTTTGTATAAATTGAATGAAACAGATGATTTCCCGCGAGATGTCTCCGGGCAATTTCAAGTTTTTATTTCAAGAAGTAATTTATAAATTCAACGTTAGATGACTGGAACTTCAAGGAACTTTCGTAACTTTTTTATTTCTCAATTAAAATTAATTCTTTTTCTCTTGGTATAGTTTTAGCGCTACACAAAGAGCCAATCCTTGTTCTGCTCTGTCAGTCTGTCCTGTGAAGTGGCAATAAGCGATGCCTATGCATGGCTGTATAGTTGTACATTAGTGATTTAAAGATTTTCTATCGTTTCTGTTACCTATCGAACGCTTTCTGCTGTGTGAAAAATTATGAGATAATTTTACATTACACATTTTTATATGAATTTTCGTTGCTAACAATTTATTAAAGTTAAAATAGAGTATTAAAAGAGAATTTAAAAGTCATGTAGTTCTGAAAAGTTACAGACATCATGTCATGATCAATAATTCTGACATTGTGTTTTTTTTTATATTTGTGTTTATTGGCTGTCTTTTTTCTATTTATTTATGTATCTATATGAGACAACTTATAATTGGCCTTTTTCTCTTCTCTTGGTTTTATCTGTTATTGTTATTTATTATACAGTTACCTATATGTTTTTTTATTACAAAATATATAAATTATATGTGAAAATATTATTATATGATAAACTGCACTTTATAAAATAATAATCAATTTAAAATCTAATCTCTAGAGCTTTATAATAATATATATGATTATAGAAATCTTATAATCAGTAAGTACTAATTTTACAGTATTTTATAACCGTCCTCATACTTACAGTACGTACACATATAAAAGAAATGTATGATTAAAAATCTGCCTTGAATTAACTTCTACATCCATAAATGATATAGAAAATTCCCATTTGGCGTCTGTTTCTGTGTTCCCTTTATCCTATTAATCTACGCAACGGATTTTGATGGGATTTACACCATTATTTTCAGAATTTCTTCCGTAAGGTTCATGTGCATAAAACATGTATATTATACTAGCGGGCCCGGCTGACGTTGTCCCGCCCTGATTACCCCCCTGCAACCCCCCTTGTGGGTGGAATTTCGTAAAATCCGTTCTTAGCTGACCTCTACTCGGCGAAAGGAATATTCCTACCATATTTCAAGTCGCTACGCCTTATGGTTCCAGAGATATCGTGATGAGTCAATATATAGGTGGGAATCTCTTATATATATATAGATAAAGTAGAAAAAAGTCGATGTTTTCTAATGAAGTCGTAAGTAGGAGTTTTCGTACGCTTTCATTGGAAACGCTGGCTAAATCCTATGAGATATATAAAAATAATTTAGTACAGAATCGTACATCTTAAATATTCCTATAGAGAAGTCTTACAGTTTTCATTTCTATTTTTTACATATTTTTAAAAAGAAATTGGTTATTTGTAACGCTCGTTTTTGACAAAAATATTTTTAATTCTTATTCAATTGAATACTTACGTTTGGTATTTAATATGCACTTCACAATATAACATTTCAATGAATATGGTAAGGTATAGAGTTGCGCGCAACAAAAATAAATTATTTGTGTGAAGATTGTGACGTAGTATTAATGACTTCGATGAGCTGTAAATATGAAGGAGGCAAAATGGGAATCTAAATGGCTAAGTTGATAGTGTGTTCGGAAACAGCGTCGATTGACGTTACTCTGAATTCTTGAAACTGAGGAGCTTCGGGTGAGGGAAATCATCGTGATGACACCATAACAAAGTGGTAGGGTTTTATCCGAGTCAGGCTGGCTAGCTACCATCCTCAAGTTGAGAAGCTATCACCAAGCATCTGTTGGCGTGTTTTAGCAGCTGCACTTGAGAGCCAGCCTCTTTAGGTTTAGCGTGTTAACTATTTTTTTATGTTATAGGAGGCAAATTAACAGTTGGGTCACCTGATGTTAAGTGATCACTACCGTCAATAGACACTAACAACACAAGGGAAGTTGTAAGTGCGTTGCCAGCCTGTGCTTAGGGGGAAGGGGGAGAAGGGAGAAGAGAGAAGGGAGGAAGTGGGCCTCCGGCGCTCTCACTGACCGAACGAAACGCAACAATGCAAGCACTGTTACTTCATGTCGGTTTTCTGTGAGAGGGTGGTAATACCCCGGGAGAGCCGACCCATCATGCTGAATCTAGTAATAGCTTTAGCGTGGATCTACCACCTACATATAGCTTCAGCGTGTTACCACATTGTCATTTAACATTCGACGAAATTATGGTTAAACGCTAAATCCTGTAAAGTACAAAGAAAAATACTTTGATGCCTCATTATTACGTACATACAGTACATGCCTGCGAAGCCGGGGCGGGTCCCTAGTATTTAGTATTATATGAATTACAGTATATCATAATACCAAGAGGTACTCTATGTTTACGTTCTCAAGAATACTATTTGGTTTTTAGTGGAAATTACATGGTCCCTTTGGATTAATCGTGGACTGTCTTAATAATTATTTAACTGTTACTTTGTTAATAATTCTTAACCCTTACAACTTTTACTAATAATCATTAAAAGATTTAGTATCACTGAATATATCCTATTAAAAATAATTAATATATGTGGGTAATACTTTCAGAAGTATTTTACTTGACAGTAAAAATGTCATCAAAATCGGTTTAGCCGTTTTGGAGATTTTTATAGTTAAGAGACATTTTAATTCTATTTCATTAAATAAATTTAGGCATTTATTTTATACCGAGGCTGGAGCCAACACTAAATATTTTCAACTGAATAATTTCAGTAAGAAATCCGAGTAATAAAATTGCTAATTCTACAATTCCCACGGAAATAAATGCGAATTGTAATAAAAATAACGTAAGCCACCACAACACGAGAGATTTATTACAGAAATAAGTTGTTTTTCCACATATTCCGTGCTTCTATAAAGGGAAAAGTGTTGAGAGCACGTGAAGAAAGCAGTGGGCGTATTGTCTAGTAAGCATTATAGGGATATAAATCTTTCGACCGCGTGAAATACGGACAGTGCCGACCTTCTATATTGTTTGTAAAAACTATTATATATAGCAACTACATAACTGTATATAACAAGTCAACTGAAATCATTACATAGTATAAAACAAAGTCCCCTACCGCGTCTGTCTGTCTGTCTGTTCACGATAAACTCAAAAACTACTGAACGGATTTTCAAGCGGTTTTCACCAGTGGATAAAGTGATTCATGAGGAACGTTTTGGTATATAATTTGTCAAGGATTTTTTTTATAATCAGGGCGGGACAACGTCTGCCGTGCCCTCTAGTTTTATATACGTTGCGAATACTTATTTAATGTTTTCATTAAAAACTATTAGATTATTACCCAAATCTTTCGTGTCCATAAATTCAATAAAGAAATAGTAATAAGCAAAATCGCGCTATCCGTGTTTTCGTGTACATAGCTCTTCTAAAGCAAGCTATGAATTTTGAAACAGTTTCAACCACCACTGATGCCCGGTTTCTAAGATATTAGGTTAAGCTACCAATAATTATTGACTCAACAACCATATTAATATGATTCCATAAGATAAACAGTCAAATGGCCCGTTGAGTTTTACTGACATTTATCGTATGATTGTGTGTTCAGAAACGCAATCTGACAAGTTATCGAACCGATAACGCTATTGAACAGATAAACCACAATTAAAGTACCTCAGAAACCGGAGATTAGAGGATTTCTTTAAGAAGATTCATATTTACAATACATATATACTATACTAGCGGGCTCGGCAGACGTTGTCCCGCCCTGATTATGAAAAAATCCTTGACAAATTATATACTAAAACGTTCCTCATCAATCACTCTTTCCACCAGTGAAAACCGCATGAAAATCCGTTCGGTAGTTTTTGAGTTTATCGCGAACAGACAGACAGACAGACGCGGTGGGGGACTTTGTTTTATACTATGTAATGATTAATAGAAATCAGAGAAAATGTCATGTATTTTAATCGAACCCTATAAAATGTGTGTGTGTATTTATGTACACGCGTTAGAAGTTATACTTCTTTGGCGTAACAAGATAAAAATCTTTTCAAAAATTTTATCTTTCACCTTATTCTACGTTTGTAGAAAAAACGATACTAACAATAGAAAAAAGGTATTTAATACATTGAAAGTTTTAATACAAAGAAATACAAACAACAAATACAAAGAAACAAAATGTTGACTATTGCTAACTTCAGGGTGTCGGTTTTTCGTGACGGTGTGCGCGCGCATCGTAAAAATTTACTCTCATCATTTTTCTCTAACGCACCAAAAGAAGTATAACTTCAAAAACCATTATTAATGCTGCCTAAATCTTATGAGGTACTGTAACATAATCTACTACTGAGTTATACATCTTAAAAAAATTACACGAAACTACATAATAGTACATGTCTAACTCTTAATGAAAACTACTTTTATCTTTTACGTATTATTAAAACCTAATAGGTTATTTACAAGGCTGTTTTGACCATTGTGGTGTTAATCTTTATTCAATTAAATATGTTGCTTATACTGAGTATAAATGAAGATCAAAATTGATCTTTATAGTTTATCATTTTAATTAATATCTTAGGAGGTTAAAATAATAAAATAGGTTTAAAATTAAGTAACACAGAAGAAACAAGTTGCTTATATAGCGAGACTTACGAAGTTTCTTTGATCTTCAGCAGTCTTTGTCGAAACCCCAAAACTAGGAATATAGTGATATATGTATCTAAATAGTTTTTTGCACTTCATATATTTTTACGTTTGACCACAATCTCGTTTGATCTTAAAGGACGATATGATCTAAGACGGTAAACACGCTAAACCTACAGGGCTGGGTCTCAAGTACAGCTACACATGAATAGGTACCTGGCAACAGATTTTCAACTGAAGGGTGGTAGCTAGCCAGGCACACTTAGAAAAAGGCTTACCACAATGCTATGGTTTCATTACGATCTTTCCCTTCATCGAAAGCTCTGGCCCAGTTGCTAGGATTCGAATCTATGCCCATCCACGCGGTGACCGAACACGCTATCAACGTAACCATCATCGCATCATTTGGAAACTTGTGGTGTCATATTAGTACACTGCACCCATGTGAGGCTGTGGTGAGACGCTAGCGTCGTTATAAATTTGAAAATAACTCTGTTATCTTTACACAAACACGTGTACAGATCGCATTAAAATATGGTATAGTTGGGAAGTCAGATACTTGAAGATGATAAGCAAATGAAATCAAGAAAAAAAAGGAGTAGTATTTATATACATTTACAAAGAATTTTTTAAAACAAAATACATATTTTTGGATTAATAGCTTCACATGCTCGATTAAATTTAGATATAAATAGAAAAAACAAAAAAATACAAAGCACACGAAGGCTGTCCTCTTCACGGAATGGTAAACAATAATTTCTGGTTCACTTGGTAACTGTTGTGTAGACCGAGTGAAAACAATGATTCAGAAGCGACACGACTAAAATGGGTCGTTTTTATATTTACGACTCACTTCTCTGAGAAGAATAAGAAGCGATTAAACATCGGTGAACCTTATTTTTATAAACAAATATCTCGAAGCAATTACTGTCGCTCAGTTTCAGAACGAGCTTTAGCTATCTATCAAGGCAAATACTGTGATGAAAGCATAGAATTGCGATATTTGCTAGCTACTACCCTTGAGTATTCCAACAGATGGGTTTAAAATCCTGTATCATTTCTACATTTATAATGACCAAAAAACCTTATATAGAGTGAATCATTTTAATTTTGTTCAAAAAGTATATTGGAGTAGCACAATCTTTTTAAAGTTGAACTAGTTATGTATCACTGCCACACCAGATTTCTTCTACCAAGCAGCAGTTTCATTCCCAATATATACTGACACATGAGGCGTTGCAATTTAGTCCACAGGAGAAGCATTCTCTTATGAGTGATAGTCTTTTTAAGATCGTTCTTTTTGTTGTTCTTCCTTGTTTATAGCCAAAACACAGTTGCCACTTAGCTTTAGGTGGACTGCATATCTACTTGGTACTTTGGTACTTCCCAAAACATCTCTAAATGCCTTTTTAACAAGAACCATCGTATGTAACACAGACATTTATGCCTACGTATTATGACTTCAATGGGTCTACGACAATGGTTCTAGACAAATAGACGTAAATTCGTGAGCTTGTCGTATAAATTAGAAATCACAATGTATGAAGGAAGGCATTAAGGCGAATCCAGACATTCATTAAATTTATTGTATAAAGTAAAAGTTTTGGCGACAATTACACGTCAGGGAAGGGGAAAACGCCCGAAGCTTCATTGGATGTTGAATTATTTATTTGTATGGGAAATTCGCAAAACTTCTACAATGTAATTGAATTCAAAAAGTTTCACCAACGTAATATAATCACATTTCGTGGTAAAGGTATTATAATATGCATGGCTTTTTCGTCTAAACGTGTTTTACGCTTATAACATAATTTAGCAACTTTGTTATGTTTTTAAGTAACGCTTTAATTTCGTGACGCCTAGTGAATACTAAGTAGGTTTTAAGTGATATGTTTAATATAATCTCATTCATCACAATATTGATACGTAACACTCGTATTTTGTAAAGGTCTTTTAATTGTTTTTATTGTAATATATTTTTCGTCTTTATCGTTTGGTACATTTTGTACAAGTATATGGACATTCTTTTATCTCTACATATATTTAATTTATATACATACACATATACAGCTAGCTTTAATGAAATACGTGTAAACGAAAAAAAAGTATTTTTTAGGACTTCATTACCATAGATCGAATTTTATCTATTTTCTATTAATATCATATGCATTTTATAAAGAATTTGTTCAAAACATAGTTCGTTGCATAGTAGCAAGCTAAACGGACGCACATACTAATACAGATAGCTACTTTGTTCTATACTATTAATTATAGATATAGTTTTTAAATAATTGTCATCATAATCAATATTAAAACAAACAGTAATTGATAACCGCTTGTGGTCGGGCTTTCAACTCATCGCGTCTAATATTGTGTGCATCACGTCAATGTTCTTCGTAAATTTGCACTTCAGTTGCCACATGAGCACCCATTCTGAACGTTTACCTGCTAGTTTCTACTACTACGTAGGCTCTATGTCACATTTCATGTGACGCTTTAACATATCTTTGTATCTTAGTAGTTGACCGCTTCAAAGCTAAAGCTTCCAAGGACAACAATAACCCTTATAGGAAATTTACTTTTAGAGTAAAAAATCATAGCTAAAACGCCCATGCTAATTTTTTTCTTGCTGTTTCAATCTCCATGATATCTTAGTTCAAGGTAGTCGATCTAGCAGCTTTCGTTATTAGTTGCTCCTTAAAAGACAAACCTTGTTACGCAATATCAGATGCAGTGGTGGTAGTTAGCACCTATAGAACCAAGAGGTCACAGGTCTAATTCCTCCACTTAACTAAATTTAAGTTGAGTGTAGTGGTTGAAGCTGGTATTTATGTACTCAAAAGTAAAGCACCATTATACTACCTAATGCTACAAAATTTACTCTAAAACTGCTAGGACTATATAGTAAACCTAAGGTTTTAGAAAATCATGTAACTCGTTTCAGTGCTTTTCGACTTATAAACATATTAACGAACAGAAAGACAAAGGGACGTTACTTTTTCGTAGTCCGGTGAAGCTGTTAAGGCCTTGCTAGGCCAATAACGTAGTAAGTTCGAGAGAAAAGAAATAAAAACGTTACTTTTTATATGTAAGGGTAATAAATAGTGTAGATAATGATCTTGTAAAATATAACATAATAGCGTCACCGAAAAATTTGTTCAGTATAACGCAATCAAGCAAAACGGTATTACGAGTAGCATCAAACTAAAATAAAGCCGATATATTCTTTCCCTTATGCATTAGCCCGCGTAATGTGAAGATGTTCTACGTTGAATAAGCGTAAATGGCCATAAGAAACTTTTATATCGCTGTTTCATTACGTTTGTTGTTTCACGGTCTTTTGCCTTCTTATCACAAGTGATCTTGTGCCTTACTTAAGTGTATTCATGAAGCTTTTTGCAATGATGGTCTCTCTATTTCATGACCTACTTTACTACCTAACAACTTAAACATTATGTTTAGGAGACCGAATAGAAATCCAATTTAACCCTACATATACTCATATGTAATCATCATGTTATTAGTTATTCATTTAGGGACCTTAGAGACAGTTGTTCTTCTCATATTTATGGTTTTAATTAATAAATGAATACGATTGCAACCGTGTCTCTTTTCCTTTGTCCTTTCCTTTTCCAGTTGTTTGTGGTCAAGTTTCCTTACATGTTTACACCAAATTAATTGGGCCTAGGTTGTTGATTCGTGCAACTGGACTTTCTTGAAGTTTTTTGCAATATTCGACCACCATGTCTATAGTAGTCAGCCGCTATCTCTATGTAACTTTTTTGGATTTAGTGAAAAATGATAGCCGTCTTAAACATCAATTTAGGTAATTCCTATTACCTATATGTATACTAATATTATAAAACTGGAGGGTTTGTTTGTCTTGATGAACGCGTTAATTTCAGGAACTACTGGTCCGATTTGAAAAATTCTTTCAGTGTTAAATAGCTCATTTATCGAGAAAAACTATAGGTTATATATCATCACGCAAAGACCAATATGAGCGGAGCACCAGTGAAGAATGTTTCAAAATCGGGTTTTTTTCCCTTTTGTGAGCTTCCGCTGTGTGTTAACGTTAGTCCAAAGTAACTATTCCACGCGGACGAAGTCGCAGGCGTAAGCTAGTGTTTAAATAAAGCAATAGATATTCTGGTAGGCACACCTATACATATGCCCTTTTCATTATTGTGCATTACCATGGCATGAGTAATTGGTTAATTTGAGGGTTATTTCTATTATGTAGTGATACGTTCTATTACAAATAATATATAATGTTTATTTTTATCTAATCAAGTTATTCATGGTCTGGATACCCAAACATTATTTAGGCAACACACTGAGCATAATTCCACTATAGCACGTAATTGATTGAAGGGTGATGGTGCTCGACATTCTATGCATTATTTAAGTCTTGAATTATATCATAGCTGTTTCTTTCTTTAATTTCAATACTTTATTTTTATGGATACTGACATATAATTATTTTTGATCTAGTATGCACGTTTAGAGCTTTGTTTTATAAGTCGTGGCGGGCAGGACGTTGAAGGCGGCAGATATAAAAGTATGGCGTCGTCCTATGTAGACGTTCGTATTAGAGGGTAGCGCATAATATTTATGTCATTACAAATAACTTTTAACAGTAGAACAGGTATTTGAGCCAACATATATATTTACAGTTTAATGTAACCAAAAATTTTTAACTAAAGAGTTGTAGACTAATTAGTTGGTCATTGAAAAATGCGCTACACTGATATGTTATCATCCACTGAAAGTACATGCCCGTTATAGACTTCGTCTGGGTCATTACCGTTTCCAATTCCAAGAGATCGAAAGTAATTCTATGGAAAAATATCGAGGAAAAAAGTATTTGTTACAAACTTATTATTTCTATTTTTAGGAAATTATTTATGAATAACTAATGATCTGTGAATTTTATAAGAAAAATAACTTTTATGCTCATAATTCTCGCGAAAACCGTAGAATCTTTGACGTGATAAATAATAGCAGATCAAAAAATGCTAGCTAGCAGCGATATTACGTAGGAATAATAACTACACTCGCGGTTCATGTTCATGTTCATGCGAGAAATAAAAATCATCGACGAATAAAATTTCAACGTCGAGAGCGCTGTACATACATGATACACAAGATTTTTTATGCTTTATTTTAGCATAATTCGCCTGATATAATAACGTTGGGTGCCGTACGAGAGTATAAAATAAATGATAACTTTTTTTTTTTCTCGAACTGACTACGCTATTGACCTAGCAAGGTCTTAACAGCTTCACCGGACTACTAAGGCGAGCGCTTAAGGCACTCAGCCGATTTTTGTTTGGGCAAAAAAAAAATGATAACATTTTCATTTTTAGACACAGCTGGCTTAGTTTTATGACCAAGAGCTCACTTAGCTATAGGACGATACAACACTGTAGGTAACCGAAATAAATAAAAATAGGGTTACGTCCTGCAATAAATCTAAGTCAAGTCTGCATTATATTTGGCCGTGTTCAACTTGTTATCATAATTCTAACTAATATTATAAATGCCTGTGTGACTTTGTTTGTTACGTTTTCACCGCTTAACCATTCAACCGTTCATTGAATTGAAATTGAAATTTTGCACAAACATTGTCAAAGGTACAGAAAAGGACATTTCATCTAGGAAACAAAACTCTTCCAGGAGGTTTAAATCTACATAAATGCGAGGGAATCAGTGCGAAAAATCTAGTTAACTATAAATCAAATTAACGTGATTTTTGTTAGTTTGAAACGTTTTAAAAAACTTTGAAGAAATTTTTAGTGTATTATTACGCTTTTCCATGAGGATAAGTAGTACTCATAACATTTATTAGAGATGATAACATTATTTAAAAAATTAACGAGAGCCCACAATCCAACCTAATAAAATAAATAATGTTCATTAAATAACGAAAGCAGATTCACGGGACGAAGTCACGGGTTTCAGCTAGTTGCTTATATAATAAGAGAGGAAAATGGTTGAGACAATAAAAAAATGGGCCGCCACGGCACGCCTGGCAGATGTGAGACATATGTGAAACGTAGTATATAACACTGTATACACTATAGGTATGCGAGCTCAGTACGGCAAGAGAGATTACGCACAGTTGCTTGCGCATAATATCGCGTCGCCACGTTTCGTCACGCCAACAATCAGGTTTACGCTCGCCTATAGATGTTTCACATCAAAAGCAATTGTTCTATTTTCTACTTATTTCACAAAATAAAGATTCATTTTCTATTCAATATATTCCAATCGTTTTCATATTTCTTTTAATTTATAGTTACATGCATTGTTTCAATTATTTATTCATTGATTAAAATTAAGCTTATTTTGAACACGGCACTGTAGTAGACTCGATTACTACAATAACCCTTAGCTCAGAGTGAAGGATTATATCATGATGAAACCATAACATGGTGGACGAGATTTTCTAATGTCGGTTTAAATTTCATTAAATACCTATGAGTTTGAAATTGAATATTTATCACCAAGCATCTACATATATGTGTATTCCAGTAGCCGCTCTTACGGAGGCAGTCCCTATCTATACCTGATAATATCTTAGTTCATGTCATTATTCAACAGCAGCTTGTAATCAAACCTAGAAAGTAAAAGAAGAGAATCTGAAAGTTACTATACATTACCTTTGCAATATTATATAGACATAAATGATGTCGCTTGGCAATTTTTGAGAACTTTTTTTATTATAGTACAACGATGATTCACGATATTTCTCAGCAATGTACCTAATGACAAAGAAGGCAACCCAGAAAGAAAAGCCATCATCGACAGACTTATAATCCATTATTGGTCGTCGCTGTCGCGTTACTGTGCAAGCAAATCTGCCGCCGGATATACACTAACTTCAACAAACTAAAAGGGTTCCTCGACATGTACATGGTAGTTGGAATCCATACGGGATTAAATGATCTACAAGTCGTTACTCTAAATTATATAAATGTGCTAATATTACGGGAGATAAGTTTTACGTATGTGGCTCGCGATTAAGTCGGAGGATATAAATTTCATGTCTTACCATTCGGCAAATTGCAATGGCGATGCGACTGAACAAATATCATAAGAAGTAAGAACATATGATACCAAAAATAACGTATCCTGTTCCATACCGAATTACCGACAAATGTTCCTACTTACGGTCACATTAATTTGTTCCATCCACTCCGTAGAACAACAGTAAATAGGAAATACGAAATACACCATCTCTTAGACGATACACTTACACATTATGTTTATTATGTACGATTTACTCAATTGCCAGCTGTTTATTTTGGTGTACAAGAGGTACGGTTGTTGTAATTGAAATAAGGGACGAAGGACTTAATGCATTTTCGTGATACAAAATTACTAATCTTGAATGTAATAATCACGTTTAAACCGAAGTAGGTGCTCTTCTAAATGATCGTGTCTAATTAATTAATCTTTATGAATTCCTCCGAATTCTTCAAAAGCGATGATGGCGTAGTTAATAGCGTGTTCAGACACCACGTCGATTAACATTGATTACCTTGCGATTGAGCTTTCTGTGAGCAAGAACATCGTGATGAAACCATAGCACGGTGGTAAGGGTTTTTCTAAAGCCGCCTGGCTAGCTACCGCCCTCAAGTTGAAATCTGTCGCCAAAGACCTACTTCTAGACTTCTAGATTTTCGTGTTTACCGTCTTAGACCACTTTTTCATTTAACATCCGATATTGTAGTCAAATACTAAAACGTATAATGTACAAAAAAGCTGGTGCCTGCAAAATTGTTCACCTGTAAATGATTCTCGTGTTCCAGAAATACAGTGTTCGTTGTTGAAATTAAACATGGGGTATCATTTATTTTGTTTAATTATAATACTACTTAACATCTATAGACAAATCGTAATGGTATGTAGATTATATTCTTCATGGTGTTCAGTATTAATAATTACGCGCCTATATAAACGTATATAAAGTACACTTTTTGAAACCACAACACGCCATCTTTCATTGAGTTACTGTAGCAGTAAATCCAACGATGCCAACAAAACCTCTTAAGTCAAGCGGATAAACGAATGAAGACAGAGTATATAAACGAAAAAAACTTTCTATGTAGAAAATGATAGTAAAAATAATAGTATCTAATAAGTAGAAGTTAATTAAAATTTAGTTACCCATTAAGCAAAGTCACTTAACAATCGATAAAATAAATACTCTAAGTATCATGAATAATACTGGTTGATTGATCTGTATTATACTTTACTAAATGTATCACAGATGTAAAACCGTCGTACTTTTTAAGGTTTAAAATAAATTAGCATTTGAATCGCATGCCAAGTTAAGGAAATCAAAGAACGAAAACAAAAAGGTTTTATTGCTGGAACACATCTCGGCTACAAAGTAAATAAACAAAATAGCAACCCCATTCAACTACATGGTGATGAGTAGTAAGTATCTCTGGCTGTCAGTCTATTTCCCTGGTTGTAACGAAAACTATGTAGACGAGCTCGTATGAAAAACTAGTAATTCTATATAAAAGAGATACTATCAATCTTTCTGTTAATGCAAAAAAATTGAGTCGTCACGGGACACCTGGCAGATGTGAAACATGGAAATTGTTTTGTACAAGCTATATGCCTAAAAGAACAGATTACGACAGGAATCAGCTATGGCATGCTGAAACGATAAAGCATTTCAAATTTGTTCCTTAAAATAATATCTGTTTATTTATTTTATTACATAAATATTATTTTTTATTAAATACAAACATTCTACTGGGTGCAGGCGCGGTGTGTTTGGCGGCATTTATCAAAGGGTGCTAGGTCATCGGCGCGTGCCGCGTAACACTAGTATAACGAGTGGCCGACAAAACAATTTGAATCTTATATTTATACAGAGAACGTTGCAAACGTTTTTGAGTATTTCGTTAATAGTGCAAACTTCATGTTTTGCATCGCCACGCCAACGGTCATGTTCACCTTCCGCCTATAGATGTTTCACATCAAAAATTGAGCCGTCACGGGACGCCTGACAGATGTGAAACATCGAACTTGTTTTGTATAAATTATATGCCTAAAAGAAAAGAATACGACAGGAATCAGCTATGGCATAATGAAAAGATAAAGCATTACAAAGTTTTTCCATAAAATAATGGCTGTTTATTTATTTTATTACGTAATATCGTAACGTACATATATATGAAGTAATTCAAGCAATTTTAGTTTATACTAGCTGTTAACCGTGGCTTCGCCCGCAGTGCTATCTCCAAAATGGTTAGACCGGTCTTCACGAGACTTTCACTGTCAAATAGCTGACTTTACAAAAAGTAATTTAGACAATTTTAGTTTATACTAGCTGTTAACCGTGGCTTCGCCCACAGTGCTTTCTCTAAAACAGATCGATTTTCACGGGACTTACATATGTAGATAGCGGACCTTATAAAAAGTAATTTAATTTATTTTAATTTAGACTAGCTATTACCCGTGGCTTCACCCGCTGTGTTATCACCAAAACGGTTAGACCGATTTTCACAGGACTTTCACTGGTAGATAGCGAACCTTATAAAAAGTAATTGAGGTTTTGGTATTTTAGACTAGCTGTTACCCGCGACTTTATCTGCATGAAATTTAGCGAGATTTCAATTCATTTCTTATTTTTAATTAGAGAAATAATTATCAGCTTATTGTTTACAATTCGACATTATAATTATTAATAACTTTAATGATATAGAGGTCTTCCTAATAAGACCTTAGATTATAAACGTATTACGTAAAGAGTTCTATAATACAATTTCTTGCGGAACAGACAAGCGTTTATTTTTTGTATAGTCACAAAATCTTAATTATAATGGCAATGTGTATTAAATGTAAATATTTGCAATAATATTTTAAGTTATTGTTTCATTAGTTCCTTATACAGTGTAAGTGAGCACTGAGGTAGTTATATGGTGGGTTAAGGTTCTAAATATGTTGCTAATGACAAACCTGATTTGGCACGCTGTTAGTATTTATATATCTATTACATGTTACTGTAATTAGTGGCGTACGTGTATTACTTACAATTGCTTTTAAAGAGTATTTCTGTAATTGTACATAGTCTCACAATTTTATAATTCTTTAATACGAATTAAAAAACGCGTGCGGAGCTGCGGGTACAGCTAGTCAAAAATAAAAACAGAATAAACCAATACATCAAAACGAGAGGTAAAAAGGGCACAGGATGGAAATGTATTCGGAAATCAAGGCAATCACTGATATGAGCTTAGGTAATGTTACATGAAATTACTTTCACCCTATACATATTCTCTTTAGCATATTATGTTTTCCATTCATCCGTTCTGTTATTTCACAAAGGTTAGTAAAATCATGAATAGAATGATAATATATATATGCTAGCAATTTCAAATGCAGAATTAAAATTTTATAAAGCAATATGGTGTGATGAATCTACAGAATAGTGGTAGGGTATTTTACAGTACTCGAATATCTAGCTACCAATTGAAAATCTGCCGCGATGCACCTATCGGTGCTTTGGACCGGTTATTGCACTTGGCAGTCAGCCAATTTTCTAGTCGTAGTGGATTACCATATTCTCCCACACCATCACTTAACACCAGGTGAGACTGGGATCAAATGGTGACGTAGGAAAAATAGAAAAACAGTTATTCAAATTGCAGTATTGTAGAAGATGTGTAAATCATAACAAAATTATATGAAACACTTCAAATTGAGTATATGTCTTTATCTAATATATAAAAATCTTGTGTCACGGTGTTTGTGGTAGAACTCTTCCGAAACGGCTGGACCGATTTTTATGAAATTTCAAATGTACATTTGGTAGATATGAGAATAGGTCGTGAAGTATTCTATACTTCTAGGTGATGAGGGTGTTTCTATACCGAATTTTTTTCAATGTTTTTCTTAATTTTTATTTTTGGTATTTTTATTTATTTGTCATCAAAAAATATCTATAACCCCAAAACTTTCACCTTCATAACCCCACCCTCCCATTTCTTAATCGCGATTTTAGTATTTTTGTATGAACAATATCCAAACGATTCCAATGTCGTTCGTATTTCAAACAAAACTAAATTATTAATGTTACTGAATGGCAGATGGCGCTACGTCCGCTTCATCGACATTTTTTCAACTCATGCGTAAGTCATTCCCTTAACCAATTGTGTATGTGTTTGAGTGAGTCTCTGAATAGTTTGTTTCACAATTGGAAACGGTGGGAGTCGCTGTAATCGGATTATAGTATTTTTTTTAGGTTACTTAATATTTTTAAGTTTGGAAATACAATTGGAACCGCTAGGTAACCGATTTCATGCAGACGAAGTTGCGTGGGTCAGCTAGCTAGCTTCTGTCCGTGTGTATGTAACTGAACTGCTTCTAAACGGCCGGGCAGATTTTGATTAAAAAATTGTGAGTTTTCACGTGGATTCAAGAATAGTTTAGATTTACAATTGGACCCGGTAGGTGGCGCTGCGATCTGATGATAGGATTTTTTTTAATATCAGGGCAGGACAATGTCCGCCGGGTACGCTAGTATATAAATTAAATTATGTGTAATATAAATTTTGATAAATCTTACTGGCAGATAGAGACTTTATCAGATTATAATATGCAGTAATGAAAAAAAATGACGATAAAATTACAAATAAGTTCTTACTGTACTTTTTACATGAAATTATAAAACACTTACACTTGCGTTGTCATACAAATGAAGTCGCATACATAAGCTAATTTATTATAATATTAGAGAAATATAATATAGCATTAACAAATTATATTTTAAATATATAAATATACCACTTGCCCCTCGAATATCACTTTCCAATAAGAATTCTGGTTGAATCGGAATTACAATGCTAACCCACAATCGCAATACCTTAAAAGCCAAAAAATCTACATTCCTTCCTGTATTTATCTACTGCCTGGTCGTAATATGCCAATATTTCTGACACTCTTGTTCTTTCAAACTAAGTCCATCGCAAACGACTTAAACAATCAATTTCTTAAATAATTAATATAATTCGTGTACATTTCGTAGGCTAAATTATTATCTAATGAAATATATGTAATAATACATCGCAAGTTAGATCAATAATCTCGACAAGGTGACTTTATACGGAGAATCGAATATCGAGAGAGGCGCATTTCGGCGCTGATTACTCGAGATCGTTTAATAAAATTAGCAAAATGGATTTTATCTCGAGATTTTATTATTTTCATGTACAATATTTTTTCTTATTTTAGCAGATTTACGATAATTAAACCCTTTTGTATTGAATTGAAAATAAGATTAATCCAAGTATCGATACAAAGTAGAGTTAACTTTGAAGGATGTCATAAGTATGTCTGATAAATTTGAATACGATAACTTGTTGTTGCATTTATTTATATTAACCGTTGCAATTACTTTGTACAAATAAATAATTAAATATTAGCACTTTGTTATATAAATCTAATAACAATAAGATACGACTAATATAAATGAAATTATTCAGTTAATTAATGGAATAAGTAATGAAAGTAATTTATTATGTAATTATTAGTAATTTGTTCTTTTTAAAGTGCTACAGCTTGTCAATATTATATAGTAACATATTAAAGTAACTCATTCTAATGATAATTATTCTTGAAAAAATAGTAATTAAGAACATACATTAAAAAAAATGTTATGGATTCAATATAAGGAAAAAATTCTAAATGATCTGATTTGAGTGCGAAATCTACTTGATGTATATAATAATTTATAAATAAGAAAAAGTTACTTGTTACTTGATACAGGAAACCTTCCATCTAATTTCACCGGGGAGTTCAAAAGCGTTATTAAATATGCATTGTTACCTGTCAAATTCTGTAGCGTATTGTTTGCCATTTCTAAGTAAATTAATAGATATTAAAATATTAATACCTTTATGTTATGAAATATATAAAATGATTGTTTTATATATACTTTAGAAATATATGATAATAAGTATATGGTACATATGTGAGAAATGAAGTAATTGCTTATGATTAATATATTTTCAAACGGAATTAAATTCTAAACTAACACGTTAGACCATAGAATTATGAAACCGCTTCCATTTACAATAGAAGTCGCATAAACGTCGTGCCTGCCTTACCACTCATACATGAATTTTTATGTATGTCCTTCCCGACTCCCGTAAACACGATCAGTCTGTTCGCGTAGCTCTGACAGTGAATGTCTCCGCTAAAATATTATTATACGTAGTAAATATGTCTAATTGTGCAGTGAATAATTGTAAAAATCATTACAGAAAGAAAAACCTAAAATCTAATGGTATCTCTTTTCATGTGTAAGTATTGATTGAATTAAGTTTCTTTGTGAAATAAAATATTAAACTAAACCAAACTGTCATGGCAGCGCGCCGTATGTCTAAGACGCTGTAGTGTTGTGCCTATTCGGATTGTATCGAGTATCTATAAATTGGTTTTTTATTTTATAAGCAATATTAATTCTATTATTAACCGATACTTTTGATAACTGTTGTGATATTTTTTATTTGTCATTTAAATTATATAATGTTTATTTATTTATATATTTTTATGATTATTAAATAAACACATATTAATTCTATATACCTTATGTACTTATATACTTAAATAATTTAATAAGCTCTTTGCAGTGAATCCATATGAAATGTGAAATACCATGAATGAAAATGAATGAAATACCATTCCACGCGGACGAAGTCGCGGGTACAGCTAGATAAAATATATTTAAACATCACACTCTATTACATTTTTAAAAGTAGTAAAGATAAAGTAAATTCGAAGAGTCAAGTTTATAATAATCTTATTTTATTTAAGGGTTACAAAATTTTGTATTATAATATTTAATTAAATATATTTTTATTGTATTTTAGTGATTAAGATGCTATTGTTACAATAAATAAATTGAATACATTTTTATCCAACTTTTTTTTTATCATAATTAACATATCAAATACAGTGTCCGTACAAGTTTGTAATGCACATCACTATAGAAACAATGGGCGTTACCCCGCGTTACCCCTACGTCCCTCCTCACACCCGCGAAAACGGATCGCACGGTTCCCATACTAAAAACCGATTGTGCACTCTATATTAACCACGCGCAGGTTTGTTACTCTATGCGTTAGACTGAGCCATACAACTATGTTAAAATGGATGAGAAAAGGGGTAGAGAAATATTGTGTTTAAAGGTATGTTGTGCTGATTTGAATGAAATTGTATTCTAAAAACTGGTGTTAAAAGACACAAAACATTACAAAATTAAAAACATTTTCGAAGTGAAAACTTCTTTACACGCGTTGATCGAATTTTAATAGGAGAAAAACTTGTGGGTTCACGTCACCGATGACCTCGACATACTAGTGAAGCGTCTCCAACATGCTCGTGAGGTATTGGGCTTGCGTCAGACTAACAACGCGTAGTATAGCGGCCTGTGTACATATAATATTGATATTTTATATTGACCCATAATATATTTGATTAATTAATATACTGTATAAGAATGTATATAATTATTGCTCGGAGTTACCAACAGATTTGAAAACCAGAGTAACGTTAATAATCTCAATTTATAAATTATGAAATTTTAATAACTCCGACTATAATTAATTTAAAAATTAAGAAAAGAAGACAGTTATTCCATTGTTTTGAGTGTAAAAAGTGTGACTATACTATACTATACTATACTATACAGTAAACCAGGGGTACAAATTTTATTATAAATTATAGCTACTAGTAATATACGATATTACAAATAATAACACCACAAAACACTAGCCTAAAACAAAGCCTAGAACATCGTAGTGTCGCATGACTTGCGGTATTCTGTCGGCTGTATCGGCTTCACTGAATCTTGGGCTCCCACACATGATACTGGCCTCCATTCAATAGTAGTCAATTTTCCATTTATGCCATTTACTATGCGAACCGCAAAAGAATATAACGCTTTGTCTGCGCCTGTTTTTCATGATTCATACCGGTGTTCGAAATAACTTACCTATAGGTTTTTATTGAGTGAACAGGTAACATCCTTGGCTTCGTCCAAATTGTCAATTTATTTTCAATATATTTTTTTTTAATTTTGATCATTACCAAAATTGTTTCTTAATCAGAAATTAAATTACAAAGCATTTTATTATATTATGAATACCTTGATAAAAACTTTCACTGGAAAATAGACGTGAGATAAAAGTACGTTTTTTTTGCGTAAAAGTCAATACACAACTGAATAAATAATTATTTTATTAATATAATAAATAAAAACTATTATCTTTATAGTCGATTTTTTTTTCTTTAATTCTACTTAGTTTCTCATGGTTTTTCTAAACCTTCTTTGTCAATAAGACAGGGTCACGTTGACTCAGTTTGCAAAGACTTTGTTTAAAATAGCTAGCCCACAAATTATGTACCGGAAGAACGCTAGCACTGTTTCATTTTAATAATGTAGGACTTTCCTTGTTTAATTCCTTCCGAACGCATTTCATTAATACATAATCAAGTTTAATTATCTATACTAATATTATAAAGAGGTCAAGTTTGTGACGTTGTGGCGTTGTAAGGGGTAATCTCAGGAACTACTGGTCCGATTTGAATAATTATTTCAGTGTTATATAGCTCATTTATCGAGAATGGTTATAGGCTATATATCATCACGCTAAGGCCAATAGGAGCGGAGCACAGGTGAGAAATGTTTCAAAATCGAGATGTTTTTTTCTTTTTGAGAGCTTCTGCTGTGTGTTAGCGTTAGCCCAGAGTAGTAACTATTACTACGCGGACGAAGTCGCGAGCAGGGGCTATAATCTATATACTAATATTATAAAGAGGTAAAGTTTGTGATTTTATGACGTTGTAGAGGGTAATCTTAGGGACTACTAAACCGATTTTGAATATTTTTGTACCAATAGAAAGCCACGTTATTTGTGAGTGTTATAGGCTATATATCATTACGCTAAGGATAATATGAGCGGAGCACCAGTGAAGAATGTTTCAAAATCGGGTTTTTTTCCCTTTTGTGAGCTTCCGCTGTGTGTTAACGTTAGTCCAAAGTAACTATTCCACGCGGACGAAGTCGCAGGCGTAAGCTAGTGTTTAAATAAAGCAATAGATATTCTGGTAGGCACACCTATACATATGCCCTTTTCATTATTGTGCATTACCATGGCATGAGTAATTGGTTAATTTGAGGGTTATTTCTATTATGTAGTGATACGTTCTTTAGTTGTAATAATATATAATGTTTATTTTTATCTAATCAAGTTATTCATGGATGCCCAAACATTATTTAGGCAACACACTGAGCATAGTACCACTATAGCACGTAATTGATTGAAGGGTGATGGTGCTGGATATTCTATGCATTATTTAAGTCTTGAATTATCTCATAGCTGTTTCTTTCTTTAATTTCAAAACTTTATTTTTATGGATACTGACATATAATTATTTTTGATCTAGTATGCACGTTTAGAGCTTTGTTTTATAAGTCGTGGCGGGCAGGACGTTGAAGGCGGCAGATATAAAAGTATGGTGTCGTCCTATGTAGACGTTCGTATTAGAGGGTAGCGCATAATATTTATGTCATTACAAATAACTTGTAACAGTAGAACAGGTATTTGAGCCAATATATATATTTACAGTTTAATGTAACCAAAAATTTTTAACTAAAGAGTTGTAGACTAATTAGTTGGTCATTGAAAAATGCGCTACACTCATATGTTATCATCCACTGAAAGTACATGCCCGTTATAGACTTCGTCTGGGTCATTACCGTTTCCAATTCCAAGAGATCGAAAGTAATTCTATGGAAAAATATCGAGGAAAAAAGTATTTGTTACAAACTTATTATTTCTATTTTTAGGAAATTATTTATCGATAACTAATGATCTGTAAATTTTATAAGAAAAATAACTTTTATGCTCATAATTCTCGCGAAAACCGTAGAATCTTTGACGTGATAAATAATAGCAGATCAAAAAATGCTAGCTAGCAGCGATATTACGTAGGAGTAATAAGTACACTCGCGGTTCATGTTCATGTTCATGCGAGAAATAAAAATCATCGACGAATAAAATTTCAACGTCGAGAGCGCTGTACATACATGATACACAAGATTTTTTATGCTTTATTTTAGCATAATTCGCCTGATATAATAACGTTGGGTGACGTACGAGAGTATAAAATAAATGATAACTTTTTTTTTCTCGAACTGACTACGCTATTGACCTAGGAAGGTCTTAACAGCTTCACCGGACTACTAAGGCGAGCGCTTAAGGCACTCAGCCGATTTTTGTTTGGGCAAAAAAAAATGATAACATTTCCATTTTTAGACACAGCTGGCTTAGTTTTATGACCAAGAGCTCACTTAGCTATAGGACAATACAACACTGTAGGTAACCGAAATAAATAAAAATAGGGTTACGTCCTGCAATAAATCTAAGTCAAGTCTGCATTATATTTGGCCGTGTTCAACTTGTTATCATAATTCTAACTAATATTATAAATGCCTGTGTGACTTTGTTTGTTACGTTTTCACCGCTTAACCATTCAACCGTTCATTGAATTGAAATTGAAATTTTGCACAAACGTTGTCAAAGGTACAGAAAAGGACATTTCATCGAGGAAACAAAACTCTTCCAGGAGGTTAAATCTACATAAATGCGAGCGAATCAGTGCGAAAAATCTAGATAACTATAAATCAAATTAACGTGATTTTTGTTAGTTTGAAACGTTTTAACAAACTTTGAAGAAATTTCTAGTGTATTATTACGCTTTTCCATGAGGATAAGTAGTACTCATAAAATTTATTAGAGATGATAACATTATTTAAAAAATGAACGAGAGCCCACAATCCAACCTAATAAAATAAATAATGTTCATTAAATAACGAAAGCAGATTCACGGGACGAAGTCACGGGTTTCAGCTAGTTGCTTATATAATAAGAGAGGAAATGGTTGAGACAATAAAAAAATGGGCCGCCACGGGACGCCTGGCAGATGTGAAACATATGTGAAACGTAGTAAATAACACTGTATACACTATAGGTATGCGAGCTCAGTACGGCAAGAGAGATTACGCACAGTTGCTTGCGCATAATATCGCGTCGCCACGTTTCGCCACGCCAACAATCAGGTTTACCCTCGCCTATAGATGTTTCACATCAAAAGCAATTGTTACATTTTCTACTTATATCACAAAATAAAGATTCATTTTCTATTCAATATATTCCAATCGTTTTCATATTTCTTTTAATTTATAGTTACATGCATTGTTTCAATTATTTATTCACTAATTAAAATCAAGCTTATTTTGAACACGGCACTGTAGTAGACTCGATTACTATAATAACCCTTAGCTCAGAGTGAAGGATTATATCATGATGAAACCATAACATGGTGGACGAGATTTTCTAATGTCGGTTTAAATTTCATTAAATACCTATGAGTTTGAAATTGAAAATTTATCACTAAGCATCTACATATATGTGTATTCCAGTAGTCGCTCTTATGGAGGCAGTCCCTATCTATACCTGATAATATCTTAGTTCATGTCATTATTCAACAGCAGCTTGTAATCAAACCTAGAAAGTAAAAGAAGAGAATCTGAAAGTTACTATACATTACCTTTGCAATATTATATAGACATAAATGATGTCGCTTGGCAATTTTTGAGAACTTTTTTTATTATAGTACAACGATGATTCACGATATTTCTCAGCAATGTACCTAATGACAAAGAAGGCAACCCAGAAAGAAAAGCCATCATCGACAGACTTATAATCCATTATTGGTCGTCGCTGTCGCGTTACTGTGCAAGCAAATCTGCCGCCGGATATACACTGACTTCAACAAACTAAAAGGGTTCCTCGACATGTACATGGTAGTTGAAATCCATACGGGAATAAGTGATCTACAAGTCATTACTCTAAATTATCTAAATGTGCTAATATTACGGGAGTTAAGTTTTACGTATGTGGCTCGCGATTAAGTCGGAGGATATAAATTTCATGTCTTACCATTCGGCAAATTGCAATGGCGATGCGACTGAACAAATATCATAAGAAGTAAGAACATATGATACCAAAAATAACGTATCCTGTTCCATACCGAATTACCGACAAATGTTCCTACTTACGGTCACATTAATTTGTTCCATCCACTCCGTAGAACAACAGTAAATAGGAAATACGAAATACACCATCTCTTAGACGATACACTTACACATTATGTTTATTATGTACGATTTACTCAATTGCCAGCTGTTTATTTAGGTGTACAAGAGGTACGGTTGTTGTAATTGAAATAAGGGACGAAGGACTTAATGCATTTTCGTGGTACAAAATTACTAATCTTGAATGTAATAATCACGTTTAAACCAAAGTAGGTGCTTTTCTAAATCATCGTGTCTAATTAATTAGTCTTTATGAATTCCTCAGAATTCTTCAAAAGCGATGATGGCGTAGTTAATAACGTGTTCAGATACCACGTCGATTAACATTGGTTACCTTGCGATTGAGCTTTCTGTGAAGAAGAACATCGTGATGAAACCATAGCACGGTGGTAAGGGTTTTTCTAAAGCCGCCTGGCTAGCTACCGCCCTCAAGTTGAAATCTGTCGCCAAAGACCTACTTCTAGACTTCTAGATTTTCGTGTTTACCGTCTTAGACCACTTTTTCATTTAACATCCGATGAGATTATAGTCAAATACTAAAACGTATAATGTACAAAAAACCTGGTGCCTGCAAATTTTTTCACCTGTAAATGATTCTCATGTTCCAGAAATACAGTGTTCGTTGTTGAAATTAAACATGGGCTATCATTTATTTTGTTTAATTATAATACTACTTAACATCTATAGACAAATCGTAATGGTAAGTAGATTATATTTTTCATGGTGTTCAGTATTAATAATTACGTGCCTATATAAACGTATATAAAGTACACTTTTTGAAACCACAACACGCCATCTTTCATTGAGTTACTGTAGCAGTAAATCCAACGATGCCAACAAAACCTCTTAAGTCAATCGGATAAACGAATGAAGACAGAGAATATAAACGAAAAAAACTTGCTATGTAGAAAATGATAGTGAAAATAATAGTATCTAATAAGTAGAAGTTAATTAAAATTTAGCTACTCATTAAGCAAAGTCAGTTAACAATAGATAAAATAAATACTCTAAGTATCATGAATAATACTGGTTGACTGAACTGTATTACTTTCTAAATGTATCACAGATGTCAAACCGTCGTACTTTTTAAGGTTTAAAATAAATTAGCATTTGAATCGTACGCCAAGTTAAGGAAATCAAAGAACGAAAACAAAAAGGTTTTATTGCTGGAACACATCTCGGCTACAGAGTACATAAAGCAAACGTACATATAGATTAATTAAAAATGGCCAACAACAGCATCCCCATTCAACTACATGGTGTAGTACAACTGAGTAGTACTACAGTATCTCTGGCTGTCAGTCTATTTCCCTGGTTGTAACGAAAACTATGTAGACGAGCTCGTATGAATAACTAGTAATTTTATATAAAAGAGATACTATCAATCTTTCTGTTAATGCAAAAAAATTGAGTCGTCACGGGACACCTGGCAGATGTGAAACATGGAAATTGTTTTGTACAAGCTATATGCCTAAAAGAACAGATTACGACAGGAATCAGCTATGGCATGCTGAAACGATAAAGCATTACATATTTGTTCCTTAAAATAATATCTGTTTATTTATTTTATTACATAAATATTATTTTTTATTAAAGACAAAAATTCTACTGGGTGCAGGCTCGGTGTGTTTGGCGGCATTTATCAAAGGGTGCTAGGCCATCGGCGCGTGCCGCGTAACACGTTAATAGTGCAAACTTCATGTTTTGCATCGCCACGCAAACGGTCATGTTCACCTTCCGCCTATAGATGTTTCACATCAAAAATTGAGCCGTCACGGGACGCCTGACAGATGTGAAACATCGAACTTGTTTTGTATAAATTATATGCCTAAAAGAAAAGAATACGACAGAAATCAGCTATGGCATAATGAAAAGATAAAGCATTACAAAGTTTTTCCATAAAATAATGGCTGTTTATTTATTTTATTACGTAATATCGTATATCGTAATGTATATATATATATGAAGTAATTCAAGCAATTTTAGTTTATACTAGCTGTTAACCGTGACTTCGTCCGCAGTGCTATCTCCAAAATGGTTAGACCGGTCTTCACGAGACTTTCACTGTCAAATAGCTGACTTTACAAAAAGTAATTTAGACAATTTTAGTTTATACTAGCTGTTAACCGTAGCTTCGCCCACAGTACTTTCTCTAAAACAGTTAGATCGATTTTCACGGGACTTACATATGTAGATAGTGGACCTTATAAAAAGTAATTTAATTTATTTTAATTTAGACTAGCTATTACCCGTGGCTTCACCCGCTGTGTTATCACCAAAACGGTTAGACCGATTTTCACAGGACTATCACTGGTAGATAGCGAACCTTATAAAAAGTTATAAAAAGAATTGGTATTTTAGACTAGCTGTTACCGGCGACTTTATCTGCATGAAATTTAGCAAGATTTCAATTCATTTCTTATTTTTAATTAGAGAAATAATTATCAGCTTATTGTTTACAATTCGACATTATAATTATTAATAACTTTAATGATATAGAGCTCTTCCTAATAAGATCTTAGATTATAAACGTATTACGTAAAGAGTTCTATAATACAATTTCTTGCGGAACAGACAAGCGTTTATTTTTTGTATAGTCACAAAATCTTAATTATAATGGCAATGTGTATTAAATGTAAATATTTGCAATAATATTTTAAGTTATTGTTTCATTAGTTCCTTATACAGTGTTAGTGAGCACTGAGGTAGTTATATGGTGGGTTAAGGTTCTAAATATGTTGCTAATGACAAACCTGATTTGGCACGCTGTTAGTATTTATATATCTATTACATGTTACTGTAATTAGTGGCGTGCGTGTATTACTTACAATTGCTTTTAAAGAGTATTTCTATAATTGTACATAGTCTCACAATTTTATAATTCTTTAATACGAATTAAAAAAACGCGTGCGGAGCTGCGGGTACAGCTAGTCAAAAATAAAAACAGAATAAACCAATACATCAAAACGAGAGGTAAAAAGGGCACAGGATGGAAATGTATTCGGAAATCAAGGCAATCACTGATATGAGCTTAGGTAATGTTACATGAAATTACTTTCACCCTATACATATTCTCTTTAGCATATTATGTTTTCCATTCATCCGTTTTGTTATTTCACAAAGGTTAGTAAAATCATGAATAGAATGATAATATATCTATGCAAGCAATTTCAAATGCAGAATTAAAATTTTATAAAGCAATATGGTGTGATGAATCTACAGAATAGTGGTAGGGTATTTTACAGTACTCGAATATCTAGCTACCAATTGAAAATCTGCCGCGATGCACCTATCGGTGCTTTGGACCGGTTATTGCACTTGGCAGTCAGCCAATTTTCTAGTCGTAGTGGATTACCATATTCCCCCACACCATCACTTAACACCAGGTGAGACTGGGATCAAATGGTGACGTAGGAAAAATAGAATAACTGTTATTCAAATTGCAATATTGTAGAAGATGTGTAAATCATAACAAAATTATATGAAACACTTCAAATTGAGTATATGTCTTTATCTAATATATAAAAATCTTGTGTCACGGTGTTTGTGGTTGAGCTCGCTGCTGGACCGATTTTTATGGAATTTTAAATGTTACATTTGGTAGGTATGAGAATAAGGTCGTGAAGTATATTCTATACTTCTAGGTGATGAGCGCGTTTCTATACAGATTTTTTCAATTTGTTTCTCAATTTTTAATTTTGGTATTTTTACTTGTTTGTCATCAAACAATATCTAGAAACCCAAAATTTTCACCTTCGTAATCTCCCCTCCATCCTCCCATTTCTTATTCGCGATTTTAGTATTTTTGTATGAACAATATCCAAACGATTCAACGGTCGTTTGGATTTCAAACAAAACTAAATTATTAATGTTGCTGAATGGCAGATGGCGTTACGTCCGCTTCATCGACATTTTTTTCACTCAAGCGTAAGTCATTCCCTTAACCAATTAGGTATGTGTTTGAGTAAGTCTCTGAATAGTTTGGTTTCACAATTGGAAACGGTGGGAGTCGCTGTAATCGGATTATAGTATTTTTTTAGGTTACTTAATATTTTTAAGTTTGGAAATACAATTGGAACCGCTAGGTAACCGATTTCATGCAGACAAAGTTGCGCGGGTCAGCTAGCTAGCTTCTGTCCGTGTGTATGTAACTGAACTGCTTCTAAACGGCCGGGCAGATTTTGATTAAAAAATTGTGAGTTTTCATGTGGATTCAAGAATAGTTTAGATTTACAATTGGACCCGGTAGGTGGCGCTGCGATCTGATGATAGGATTTTTTTTAATATCAGGGCAGGACAACGTCCGCCGGGTACGCTAGTATATAAATTAAATTATGTGTAATATAAATTTTGATAAATCTTACTGGCAGATAGAGACTTTATCAGATTATAATATGCAGTAATGAAAAAAAATGACGATAAAATTACAAATAAGTTCTTACTGTACTTTTTACATGCAATTATAAAACACTTACACTTGCGTTGTCATACAAATGAAGTCGCATATATAAGCTAATTTATTATTAGAGAAATATAATATAACATTAACAAATTATATTTTAAATATATAAATATACCACTTGCCCCTCGAATATCACTTTCCAATAAGAATTCTGGTTGAATCGGAATTACAATGCTAGCCCACAATCGTAATAGCTTAAAAGCCAAAAAATCTACATTCCTTCCTGTATTTATCTACTGCTTGGTCGTAATATGCGAATATTTCTGACACTCGTGTTCTTTCAAACTAAGTCCATCGCAAACGACTTAAACAATCAATTTCTTAAATAATTAATATAATTCGTGTACATTTTGTAGTCTAAATGATTATCTAATGAAATATATATAATAATACATCGCAAGTTAGATCAATAATCTCGACAAGGTGACTTTATACGGAGAATCGAATATCGAGAGAGGCGCATTTCGGCGCTGATTACTCGAGATCGTTTAATAAAATTAGCAAAATGGATTTTATCTCGAGATTTTATTATTTTCATGTACAATATTTTTTTTCTTATTTTAGCAGATTTACGATAATTAAACCCTTTTGTATTGAATTGAAAATAAGATTAATCCAAGTATCGATACAAAGTAGAGTTAACTTTGAAGGATGTCATAAGTATGTCTGATAAATTTGAATACGATAACTTGTTGTTGCATTTATTTATATTAACCGTTGCAATAACTTTGTACAAATAAATAATTAAATATTAGCACTTTATTATTTATGGAGTAAATCTAATAAGAATAAGATACGACTAATATAAATGAAATTATTCAGTTAATTAATGGAATAAGTAATTAAAGTAATTATTAGTCATTTGTTCTTTTAAAAGTGCTACAGCTTGTCAATATATGGCGACATAATATAGCAACGTATTAAAGTAACTCATTCTAATGATAATTATTCTTGAAAAAATAGTAATTAAGAACATACATTTAAAAAAATGTTATGGATTCAATATAAGGAAAAAATTCTAAATGATCTGATTTGACTGCGAAAGCTACTTGATGTATATAATAATTTATAAATAAGAAAAAGTTACTTGTTACTTGATACAGGAAACCTTCCATCTAATTTCACCGGGGAGTTCAAAAGCGTTATTAAATATGCATTGTTACCTGTCAAATTCTGTAGTGTGTTGTTTGCCATTTCTAAGTAAATTAATAGATATTAAAATATTAATACCTTTATGTTATGAAATATATAAAATGATTGTTTTATATATACTTTAGAAATATATGATAATAAGTATATGGTACATATGTGAGAAATGAAGTAATTGCTTATGATTAATATATTTTCAAACGGAATTAAATTCTAAACTAACACGTTAGACCATAGAATTATGAAACCGCTTCCATTTACAATAGAAGTCGCATAAGCGTCGTGCCTGCCTTACCACTCATACATGAATTTTTATGTATGTCCTTCCAGACTCCCGTAAACACGATCAGTCTGTTCGCGTAGCTCTGACAGTGAATGTCTCCGCTAAAATATTATTATACGTAGTAAATATGTCTAATTGTGCAGTGAATAATTGTAAAAATCATTACAGAAAGAAAAACCTAAAATCTAATGGTATCTCTTTTCATGTGTAAGTATTGATTGAATTAAGTTTCTTTGTGAAATAAAATATTAAACTAAACCAAACTGTCATGGCAGCGCGCCGTATGTCTAAGACGCTGTAGTGTTGTGCCTATTCGGATTGTATCGAGTATTTTTATTTTATAAGCAATATTAATTCTATTATTAACCGATACTTTTGATAACTGTTGTGATATTTTTTATTTGTTATTTAAATTATATAATGTTTATTTATTTATATATTTTTATGATTATTAAATAAACACATATTAATTCTATATACCTTATGTACGTATATACTTAAATAATTTAATAAGCTCTTTGCAGTGAAACACTGCTATCCAAAGATATCATTCCACGCGGACGAAGTCGCGGGTACAGCTAGTTAAAATAAATTTAAACATCACACTCTATTACATTTTTTAAAGTAGTAAAGATAAAGTAAATTCGAAGAGTCGAGTTTATAATAATCTTATTTTATTTAAGGGTTACAACATTTTGTATTATAATATTTAATTAAATATATTTTTATTGTATTTTAGTAATTAAGATGCTATTGTTACAATAAATAAATTGAATACATTTTTATCCAACTTTTTTTTATCATAATTAACATATCAAATACAGTGTCCGTACAAGTTTGTAATGCACATCACTATAGAAATAATGGGCGTTACCCCGCGTTACCCCTACGTCCCTCCTCACACCCGCGAAAACGGATCGCACGGTTCCCATACTAAAAACCGATTGTGCACTCTATATTAACTACGCGCAGATTTGTTACTCTATGCGTTAGACTGAGCCATACAACTATGTTAAAATGGATGAGAAAAGGGGTAGAGAAATATTGTGTTTAAAGGTATGTTGTGCTGATTTGAATGAAATTGTATTCTAAAAACTGGTATTAAAAGACACAAAACATTACAAGATTAAAAACATTTTCGAAGTGAAAACTTCTTTACACGCGTTGATCGATTTTTAATAGGAGAAAAACTTGTGGGTTCACGTCACCGATGACCTCGACATACTAGTGAAGCGTCTCCAACATGCTCGTGAGGTATTGCGCTTGCGTCAGACTTAACAATGCGTAGTATAGCGGCCTGTGTACATATAATATTGATATTTTATATTGATCTTGTCCAGCCCATAATATATTTGATTAATTAATATACTGTATAAGAATGTTTATAATTATTGCTCGGAGTACCAACAGATTTGAAAACCAGAATAATGTTAATAATCTCAATTTATAAATTATGAAATTTTAATAACTCCGACTATAATTAATTTAAAAATTAAGAAAAGAAGACAGTTATTCCATTGTTTTGAGTGTACAGTTTTATCCGCAGTTATAAAAAAAAATATTGACAGATAAAGGAGAGGAAGGTACTGAACTATTTTGTCTTCGCCCATTTATATATAGTAATGAATATACATCTAAACTATTAGGTAATATAGTTTTTTTTCAGCGGTCATAATTTACACTACCTACACTGTTCAAATAATTTACTACCGACGCATAAACAAGGCATTTTCCTTCTTTATCGAGGCCAAAATTTTCTCATATTCCGCCTAATATCATTAATAATACTTGTAAATTGAGCAAGGGTGTGTTTTGACTACGCACGCAGTAATTCTCATTAATTTCATGGAAGAAACATATTTTTGGTTAACAAAAAATCACCTTTTGCATATTATAAATTGATAATACTGTATATTTGATTACATTTTTCTTATATTTAATTTCGGTTGAAGTTATATATATTTAAATAGTATTATTGGAACAAATGTTGTATACCATTGACAATGTGAATATTGACTGCGGAAAAGAATAGGAAAATTAACGATTTATTTATAAAGAATACTTACTAGCTTGTGCTTTGCTTTTTCTACGTCCTTTTCTATATCCCGAACAAAACATGTATGTAATAATTCATGATAATCGGTTGAGTAGTTCGCCGTGAAAGCGTAAAAGGCAAATAAACTCGCATTCACATTTATCATATTAGTATAGATTTCACTATTTAATTATCAAATGTAGAATAATCACAACGGAAACTAAAGAATAACAAATAATTGACTGGATAAAACCTCTTTGATCTTTTACCGTACAGTCTGTCTTGGATAAATAATTCTAAGAACAAAAGAAAGTGGAATATAACCCACTTATGAAAATGCTTATAAGCATGCTTCATGACCAGACGACAGTTAGGTGGTATAATTGATATTTACGAACTAGTTTATACAAATTAGAATTGGCTTGCCTTAATAATTATAGCTAGTTTACGTGTTCTATACTGTAATTGGTTTATGTTAAATGTATACATATAAATATAATTTAAACGTCTATCGCTTGTAGCAATTTTCAAAAGGAGTGCATTGATAAAGATGTGATTTTTACTGACACATGGACGAGTTTTCGAAATATTACCTAGTTTATATAATATTGAGCTATTCTATAGGTACTAAGCAGTAATATCTAGTCCTAGGATTGAATCCTGACGTGTGCCAGAGAAATTTTCAGTATTAATCTATATTTAATAATTTAATTCTGTAACAATTAGAGAAACATAGTAAGAATGTGAACTAAATGTGTGAGAAATACTTTTGTAGTACCACAATCTGTGGGAAAAATTTAGAAATCTAGGTTTATCGGAGTTTAAAAGCGCCATTATCGTTACAGCATTAAATAATTGTGTGAGCTGATGCTGTGTGAGCATTGTGAGCTGGTGTTGTGATTATTTCTTTCGAAAAATTCCTTTGGTCCAGCAGCGGAACTCTTACCAGCTGATAATATTATAATTTAAAAACGGCATAAGCCAACAGAAGTTATGTAATAATCGGAATATTACAATAAAAAAATATAAAAAAAAACAACCCAATATTTATCCGCTTCAAACACATAGTACCGGAAATACAACAAAGCTATTCTCATGAAAATAAATTAATGGATACCAGTTAGTTTACTATATTGTTACTATAAATTTCTAGACGAGATACATCACTAAATTCTATGTAAAAAGGTTTTCCAGCCATCTTGGGAACATAGCGGGTGTTAGCCTCCCCAGAAAGCTGAGGATTACGTCGAAAATAGATGTCTTGACTTTGGTGTGGCGTCGGATAATCCACATCGGTAACTCGATAAATGAAACGTTAGTAATATATTTGAAAATGTACTTGTTTACAAGTATATATGATATAGACAATTTAAAAAATCTACCTATTACTGCTTAGTTTACAGTAAACCAGGGGTACAAATTTTATTATAAATTATAGCTACTAGTAATATACGATATTACAAATAATAACACCACAAAACACTAGCCTAAAACAAAGCCTAGAACATCGTAGTGTCGCATGACTTGCGGTATTCTGTCGGCTGTACATTGCGATATGCACAAGATCTGCGCCAATTAATTCCATCGCCTTCATTGAATCTTGAAACACATGATACTGGCCTCCATTCAATAGTAGTCAATTTTCCATTTATGTGCTATATTCATTTACTATGCGAACCGCAAAAGAATATAACGCTTTGTCTGCGCCTGTTATCATGATTCATACCGGTGTTCGAAATAACTTACCTATAGGTTTTTATTGAGTGAACAGGTAACATCCTTGGCTTCGTCCAAATTGTCAATTTATTTTCAATATATTTTTTTTTAATTTTCATCATTACCAAAATTGTTTCTTAATCAGAACTTAAATTACAAAGCATTTTATTATATTATGAATACCTTGATAAAAACTTTCACTGGAAAATAGACGTGAGATAAAAGTACATTTTTTTTACATAAAAGTCAATACACAACTGAATAAATAATTATTTTATTAATATAATAAATAAAAACTATTATCTTTATAGTCGGTTTTTTTTATCTTTAATTCTACTTAGTTTCTCAAGGTTTTTCTAAACCTTCTTTGTCAATAAGACAGGGTTACGTTGACTCAGTTTGCAAAGACTTTGTTTAAATAGCTAGCCTACAAATTATGTACCGGAAGAACGCTAGCACTGTTTCATTTTAATAATGTAGGCATCTCACAGGACTTTCCTTGTTTAATTCCTTCCGAACGCATTTCATTAATACATAATCAAGTTTAATTATCTATACTAATATTATAAAGAGGTAAAGTTTGTGAGTTTGTGACGTTGTGGCGTTGTAAGAGGTAATCTCAGGAACTACTGGTCCGATTTGAATAATTCTTTCAGTGTTATATAGCTCATTTATCGAGAATGGTTATAGGCTATATATCATCACGCTAAGGCCAATAGGAGCGGAGCACAGGTGAGAAATGTTTCAAAATCGAGATGTTTTTTTCTTTTTGAGAGCTTCTGCTGTGTGTTAGCGTTAGCCCAGAGTAGTAACTATTACTACGCGGACGAAGTCGCGAGCAGGGGCTATAATCTATATACTAATATTATAAAGAGGTAAAGTTTGTGATTTTATGACGTTGTAGAGGGTAATCTTAGGGACTACTAAACCGATTTTGAATATTTTTGTACCAATAGAAAGCCACGTTATTTGTGAGTGTTATAGGCTATATATCATTACGCTAAGGATAATAGGAGCAGAGCAACAATGAAAAATGTTTTAAAATCGGGGCTTTTTTTTCCTTTGGAGAGCTTCCGCTGCGTCTTAGCCCAAAATAACTATTCCACGCGTGTGAAGTCGCGGGCAGAAGCTATTAACTAATTATATTATCTATAATCTATAATAATATTATAAAGAGGTAAAGTTTGTGAGGTTGTAGGGGGTAATATCTGAGGAGTCGGAGAAAAATGGTCGAATGAAAACGTTTCTTACGAACGCTGCCTTAATTATGAGATATATATGATTGAGTTCTAGAGAAAAGTTGTAGCTTGATAATGCCTATTACCGCCCAACGAAGTGGGCACGGGTCGGCTAGTTTATTATAATTGGAGGTAATACATTGTTTCATAACATAACAGAATATACTAAAGCCAATGTTCCCGGAACGCAACCTATGTGCGACAAGATTATTTTAATTACTATATGGTTATTTCAATGTTAGAGGCCTATGTTGTATGAGTAGATCTGTTTCTACTATTCTATACAAAATTGTTTCGCCCTTCAACCTAAGGCCGAAACGCGCCTTCCTATTTAAACGCTTGTATTTTGATGAAACTTCAGTAAAATATGATCACATAATTGTTTTTAAAGGAAATCTCAGTATGATTTATACAAATACAATTTCACTTATTTGGCATAAAAGATTTTTGTTAACCCTCGTAAACGGGAATTACCTGTTACTTAACCAATTATGTATATGTACTAATCTTATAAAGTTACTTAGGATAGTAGGTTCAAGTGTTATGTCAAGCGGGTCTTAATACATAAAGGTTATTACAGGGTGGATCAGCATGTGAACGATAGCGACGTCTGGAAGTGACGCCTCTCTCTGTGCAACCACTAAAAACGAATGTAGCTTTATGTGTCTATTGGTGTATTAATAAAAAAAATATATGTTAGTTATTATGAAAAGATAAACCAGATCGAGTTTCTTGCCGGTTCTTCTCGATGACTGGGTTGTTTTCCGAACCGGTGGTAGTTTTGACGTTCATAAGTGCCTTCTCAGGGCCTAAATTGAATAAAGAGTATTTTGATTTTGATTTTGATAGTTTAAGATTTTAAAATAATATAATAACAATTCTATATATAGTATAACTATATACGGTTTAATTATACAAAACATCAGCTAAGCCCGCGGCTCCGTATCTGTTTATTACACAGTAATTATTTTCTTCTAACAATATTATATTGACACACATCTCTTGATTGCTGAAACTATTATCGGTAATTTGAAAGTTTTAAAATGTCATGTATACTCTTCAAATATAAAATTTCACTCAGGTCAGTTGAAATGTAATAAGAATTCTGGAATTACTTTTGTTTACGATAGCTAATAGAATTATTCGTAACTTTAAAATTTCAGATTGATATATACTATTCTATTAAGCTTCATTAGAGCCAAGGAGATTGATATTTTTTAATTAAATCTACAAATATAAACAGACAGATTTTTATACCTAAATATTATTCCCAAGATGAAGGTTTTAAAATAAAAATCTAAAACAAAACTTAGACAAAAAAGTTACATGTAAAAGGATAGATTTATTGCTATAACTTAACTGAAAATACGTTTTGTTTTGAAGAAAGGATTAAGCATAAGGTATTTATTGTTACACCTAATCTATCTATTCTATATATTTGATGATTAATGAAATAAACGGGTATTAGAGCAATCAATTAATACATAATGTACATTAACATTACTCATTACATGTAAACTGGTGCAGGAAAACAATTTCAATTAAATATTGTACGTCTCGATTGATAAAAGTATCTACTACTATTTCTTACAAACCATCGAACTAAGACGTGTTAATTTATTAGGGACAAATACATTGAAATATTATAGTTACACTATTTCCGGATTTTGAAAACCTAAAAGGCGATGAAATGAAAATAAATGGTATTTTAGACACATGTTAATCTAAAAACGTTTTATTATCAGGAAGTCCGATGACTGCGGTGATGGGTACAGTGACGCGGGTATCGGCCGTTGTCGGAGGTGACGTTGATCTACCGTGCGACAGCCGACCGCCACTACGTAATGACAGCTTACTACTTGTCGTGTGGTATCGAGACGACAATCCTGTGTACAGGTACCTTATTTATACATACACATTATTTAGATTACTTTACTCTAAAATACAGTATTCATTAGAGTAATAATGGATGAGTGGTGTAATTTCAAAAACCGCTAAAGCAAGTCTTATAAAATAAACTAGCTAGTAATGAATAAAGTTATTAATTAAATGGGTGTGTTCCCTAGTTTGTTTATCACTAGCTGTGACCGCGACTTCGTCCGCGTGAAACTAAATGCAGAAAATAGTGATTAATTCAATCATCTGAATGTATTAAGTCCATTTACTTATTTACATTCCTCTCGTCGTCCTCGCGTCGTCATTAAAATTAGAATAATTTTTGATATAGTGAATCGATTTTAACGAAACAAAGATTAACTGTTACTTGAGGATGTGCTTTATGGTAACGCAGTACTTTAGATACGTGTCCACGCACAAACAGACAGACATTTCTAAATATGATATAAATGTATATTATTACTTATTCCAAGACACCTGCAACAATTTTTTTCACAAAAATATAAAAAGTTACATTTACATTCTTATTATATGTATAGATATATTAGTAGAATTCGTTTATATACTTTAAATGTAAAAAGTACGAGAATAAATTAAGCATCAAAATGAAGTCAATGAGTGTAAATTAATTTGAAGTAACATATGTCATAATACCGCTCCAGATAAAAATAGAATTGCTGCAAAGCCCTTTAAAATATGGCATGTTGTTTTCAAAAGCTGTTAAAACGATATGTTAATTAGTAACTCTTTTAAATTAAATTAGTTTTGCTTATTAGCATTGTAACATATTTATTTTATTGGAAAGTATTTCCTAGTAGTTTAAAGAGTCAATAGATCAATTTTAGGTAAAAAAAAAACTATGTGATTCAGCAGCAGATAAATTAATAGGAAGTTTATTAAACTCGCTCAGAATTTTATCGAAACTGTTTTACAAATTTTTGAAATTTCATACAATGATATTATAACTATATTCATACGTCATGAGTGCTTCGACAGCGCTTTGTTAAGACTTTGCTAGTTAGCTAATTTTTGACGACTGCCCGGAAAATCGGGTCGTATCTAAGCAACATATAACTATTTCTTTTTCACCACCGTTATTAAGATTATGCCATCTTACTTTTACATTTTATCTAAGACAGTGTGGCGTCACAATATTACTTTAGGTGTGTGTGCGTTATCGTACCATTTGTTTTATCAAAATATCATGTAGGTAACGTATATTTAATTATATCATCATTGATTATAACACTCAAATATCAATAGTCGATTACTTTCTTGTATTACAATAATAGTTGTCATAAATTGTTGTCAATAATTATGCTGGGTTTTTTATCGTTTTACATCTTACTAGGTTTTATCCGCGGCTTCACTCATTTTGATGTACATTTGACACAGGAACAGTCAGTATTAATATGTCCTTTTGCTCCTTTTGTACCCTTGACAATATGTACGCAATATTTCATAATAATCGGTCAGTATTTACAGTGTCAAAGCATAAAAAGCAAACTCACTTTAACATATATTATACTAGTTAGGATGCTTTTAAAATCATTCAAAAAAATCTGTTACTCAGCTTTCCGTACTAAAATATTTAATTATTTTTACCGGGAAAATGCGAGAGAAAGAAACCGACCCATTGAATGCTCGGGTTTTCATACGGACAAGCTAAGGAAAAAAAGATACGTCTGATTATTATGAATCTCATCAAAAAGGATGGATAGACCCTTTTTTGCTGAGGGCCTGATGTTCGTACTGTATAAAATTCATGTTGGGATGTCCTTTTCCCGTAATATGTAACGTTTGTGTAATAACGTTTTATAAATATTTCTTATACCGACTTTGTATTGAAATCGATTGAATACAGGCATATACTACTACCACTATCAACAGAACTTATGTACATTTTGGAAGTAATTTCGGATAAATATCTGTATTTGTTCACTATCGCTTCTGTAATAACATTTGTTATGATAGATATTCATTTTTACTAAATACATAGTTACATTAAATTAATAATATACTTTAGAGTAATATGTATATCATTACATATTATAAAACGAAGTCCTCCGGCGCGTCTGTCTGTCTGTTCGCGATAAACTCAAAGACTATTAAACTAATTTTAATGTGATTCATTAATAAATAGAGTGATCCACGAGGAAGATTTAGGTGGATAATTTGTCAACGTTTTTTGAAGTAAAACGTCTTTAGGTGCGACTGGGCGCATTCCACAAGACGTTCAAAACGCTCACAACAGCCTTTTAGCTGTTCCACGTGACGACCGCGATCGTTGCGGTCGCGCCAAAAACGTCATTAATGACGTCATAACATACGCTCACGCGAAGCTCACGACTCCCCATGTCTGGAGATGGGTCGATGTGAACGTTCACAAAATTGGCGGGATTTTCAATAAAGATGGCGACCGTAAAAATGTTATTATTTGATGCAGTAAAGAATATTTATATTAAATAACATATTGTATTTAATAATTAAATTTATTAATATATTTACATGATATATGTTAATTATGTTTTGATAATTTTAAATTCTATTTAAAAATGTTTGGAATCGTTAAATTCTGAGAGGAAATTAATTTATAATCCACTTAATGATAATTTAATATTTTTTATTAAAACAAAAAAATATATTTTATGATTTTATTTTATAATAAATAAAGTTAAATGAGAAAAATATATGCTTTGTACACTTTTATAAAACACTAGCGGTCCTGGCGGACATTGTCCTGCCTTGATAATTAAATAATATATATACAATTCAACCGCAGCCATCACCAGGTTCAATTGTTATCCTAAACTTCTTGGATCCACTCAAAAAAAAGATTTCATAAAATCGGTCTACTTTTAGGAGGAGTTATGAATGCAAGTAAGAGAAATTGATATATAAAGATAGTTAAATAATATATACATTTATTACCAAATATCCTATTGTTGCATCAAAAGACATTCTTATTTTATTTTAATTCAAATTAATTAAATACGGCACTAAAATTAAATATAAAAATTGAATTCTTTCAATATACTTAAATCAATTTACATAATAATTATTACAATTTAATGTTAAGATTTAACCTCTTAAAGCTTTATTATTTCTAGATCGCCATTTGTATTATTTACCTGAACGCTCAAAACGCCCCACAATACGTTCCACTTGGGTGTACGATTGTAACGCCCGGGACTAAGTGGAACGGGAAAACTCGCGGTCGTGAGCGTGAGCGTTATGAGCGCTTAGTGGAACGCAGTCTGGGAGGTATATAACTGGACGACAATGCAATGGAAGTCCGTTACGGCAATATGGCGTCACGTTTCTGTGCCATCTGACTTTTAAATATTTTTGATTTCGTCCATAAACAGTTTATAAACAAAACAATAAAAAAAATTGAAAAAAAAAATTAAATTGAATAATAATAATAATAATCATACAATAGAATTCATTATGTATATATGGACGCGCGACCGTGTTGCCATCTGGTTTCAATGTAAGTAAGTTTCAAACAGTTTCAAAAGTTTTACTTCAATCGCGTGTGACGGTTACACGCACTCATTTTTTTTTATTATCAGGGCGGGACAACGTCCGCTGAACCCGCTAGTTATATAAACCAATGAATATTGCTTCAAGATGTGTAGATAATCTAGTTTCGGCCTGAAGTTCAGTTTATGCAATTATTCGTCTTAAATTTAGTTTAAAGATTTTAATTTGCTTTAGGGGTTTGGTATAAACAACGCTTACAGTAACAAATATTTTCGATAGTAAATACTTTTTACAGCATAGGGATTTTATGTAATAAGTATGTAGGTCTCAACTGAGTTGAAATTAAGGACAAATATCGACATATAACTTATAGGAATCTATTACAGGCTTAAAATATTACAATCATCGACCATAAATGGTTGAACATCAGACCCAATACTGGCGAAATTTATTAACAAGGAAAAAATCCTATATATTCTATATTGGATCGTTATAATTAATAGGATTACATTTGAATTACGGAGAGACCTCTCGAAGGTTAAATAATAATTTGTAATTATGAATATTCAAATTTACGTTAAGTTCTTTTTGTAGCGAAATTGGTTCGAATGATTTTTATTTCAACGATAAAAATTATAAACGAATGGAATTAGAAGTGAAACAAAGACATTTTGGTACTTGCTTGCTATAACGCGAGAGAAGATATACGGTATGTAAACCGCATTATCGATCCATCAAATCCAATATAATCGGCTTCTAATCTAACAACCCGTGTACCCAATATTAAGTGTATTCTCTAATAATTATATCACGTAACACCTTTGTTGACATATCAACAAGGGTAATTTGTGAACTTCAGACAACGTATAGTAACCTTATTAAAATAAATAGATATTCTTAAGATCACTTTAACGTATATTATCCAAGTGATTTGGCACAAATATTATTCTATCGATTGTTTAACAATTTGATATTTTCAGTTGATTAAAAACAAAGAAGCTACAGAAGTCTCGTGGTATATCTTTTTTTTTGATGCACGTAATTTTAAATCTGTGATATCTCCTAAAATATATTATTTCAAAGGCTATGGCTGTGAAATACACTTTTGATCTACATTTACACAATGATACATTGATGAAATCAGATTTTCAAATACTATGGCATTTATAGTAAATAAAGTCAATAAAGCTTCATAAGTCTTGTCATATAAAACACTTTTTTTTTGGTACTCCTAATTTTATATCTGTGATATCTTCTAACACATTCATTAAAATGATCTGCTGTTAAGGCAATCTTAATCTATACAAACTCAACGATATAATGTTGAAAACAGCTGTAAAGATACTATGGAATGTATACCAGATGAAAAGTTAGACACTCACAGTATTCCAGGATATGACACTTCATGGTCACATTTAACACATAAAATAATAATATCAAAACAAATACTAATAAACAACAGAGAGAACCTTAAGTAAAGTTTGGTCTACGAATTTCAAAAATATAGATAATAACTTAAATAAATCTAGGTTGAATGACTGGTGATAAAAGCTGCGAGCGACTACCTGGAGTTAATAACTTTCGATGATAAAACGGACAATAAATTTTTTCTTTTTTCTTTGTTCAAACTTTGAAAAATTATCCTTTGTTAGTTGGCTTAACTTAGAATTCACTTTCACTTCACACAACGGCCATTAATACTGTGCTTAAACATAGACGCTTAGAGGATTGAGTATAATTTTTGTATGTTTAATTAGGTCAAATATTAAGCACCTATTTCTTAAATTGATTTAGAACGAGAATCAAGTGCAGAGTGTCCTCCATAAATATTGCTACTGTCTAAACATTCACCTGGTATATCTATTCTATAGATATAATAAGAATGTAAATCTAACGTGTCTGTACTTTTCCAATTTCGTGAAAAAAATTATCGCAGGTGGCTAGGAATCATTACATAGTATAAAACAAAGTCCCCTACCGCGTCTGTCTGTCGCGATAAACTCAAAAACTACAAGAACGGATTTTCATGCTGTTTTCACCGGTGGATAGAGTAATTAATGAGGAACGTTTTAGTATATAATTTGTCAAGGATTTTTTCATAATCAGGGTGGGACAACGTCTGCCGGGCCCGCTAGTAAGTAATAAAAAACATTTTAATCATTTTTAGAAATGTATGTTTGTATAAACACGCATCACTGCTAAAGTATTGGGTACACGATAAAACCTGGTGGTGATTTTTGACGTCCATAAGCGAGGGCCTAAACTGAAGTATTTTTGATTTGATTGACATATAAGTCATTATTTTTAATTATATGTGTGAGATAAAAATAATCACTATGGATTATCCTTAGGAAATACACGTATAGTAAGGTTAACTGCGAGTTTTTTTAAGTACTTGTATATTTATAATTCGTTTTACAATATTGTAATAAATCTCGCAGGGTTACAGATATAAGCGATCAAAATATGTTTATGACATGATTAAATACATAAAATTTTCATTACTTTCTATATATGTACATTGTATATAAAAAAAAACACCAGAAAATATTCTCTAAATTACATTGAAAGTCATATTAAAATCTATTGCTTGTATTAAAAGAGCTAACGGGACATACAGCAGATGCAACAATCGACTTTTTTATACTATTATTCCTTACGTTGTCTTCCCTCATCATGGATCGAAAATGTCACAGATAAAAATTAGTACATATTATACTTCGTAACATTGGCTGGTACACCGTACCTCAGTACAGCCGACAACGGATCAATATTCCAACGAGCTTTAAACATACCATTACCACCCATATAGCAATTAGGTGTTAGTTTTAAAACTTACAAGTGCCTTGTTACCTGTATAAACATGTATATTATATTTTACAGTGTAAACGCCAACAGTAATGTACCTAATTATACTGCGCATCTGAAGGTATTATTTTAAAAGTAAGTCGAGGCCGTCCTAAGGACTACCGACAGAAGTGTGAGGTCACAACAATTGAATACCTGAATTATTTCAATTTATTTGTATACCTATTGAAATTATTAACATTTGTCTGGGTTTTATATCTGTTAGTACATGAAACAATAACTATACACATTTTTATACAGTTTATTAAACAATCACGCATATGATGAGATGCACAGACTCAATACGAAATATCAATATTACATGTACACAGGCTGATATACTATGCGTCGCTAGTCTGACGAGAGCCGTGCAAGCGTAATATCGTCGGTCATGCTTACTAGCATGTCATGACCCGTTTCTGCCAAAAACATACCGCTCAACGCACCTCAAGAAATTTTCACTTTAAATAAACAAGTCCGAATTTTTTTTTTTTTAAAAAAAGGAAAAAAAAAAAGGGGGAAAAAAGAAAATTCCCAAGGGGGGGGAGGGGGGGGTCATAGGAAAAAAAGAGTGTCTTATGGGGGTGGGGGGAGAGGGAGAGGAGGAAAAATTAATAAGCCCGGTGGAGCGATTATGGACAAACTATAATATGGTACGGTATAGTGGACCGAAACCTTAAGCGTACAGTACAGTTCGTAAATTTTTATGATACAATAGTCTTCATATTATCCAATATCGTCTTAGATAAACTTTGTCCTTAAAACTCAAAAACGGAAACTTTTATGACCACTAAACGCAAACTTATACAAACTATTAACACGCGAACTGGGAGCTCTTTTCATTATCAAATGGTAGTGTACCAAAGTATATCTATTTTCAAATGCTATGAAAACATTGTACAATAATAACAATTTGGGTGGTCACTGCAGTTTATAGCTATTTATAATCAACCACATAAGGGGTCGTACTCTGAAATGAGGTTAGCGATAATAGGGGCTGAGCTGGAAAGCCTCGTACGTGAATGTGTATTGTTAACCACACCCTTCAGATCGTAATACAGTAGTGCGACACTATTGCTTTGTCTTTTCCAGGAGTAGTCGAAGCCTTGATGCTAGCGTAGTCAATCTCTGTTTTGTTTCTAGCATTATTTTGTTGCAAAACTATTTTTTTAAATCTCTGTTCGTGCGTAAATTGGTCCGGGGTAATCCAAATTCTTTTTGACATATTATATTTAAGTAAAAATCAATAAAATAAAGTATTTACCTCTAAGCGTACCACTATAATGAGTGTTAAACTTGGTATACGTGTATGTAATTACCATGTTCTCCAACCGATTGCAAATATATTGTTTTATCACATCAAATTGTTTCATATTTTCTTATTCATATTGTATACTAACAAGGAAGGTTCGAGATGATTTTCTAATCCTTGATCCTGTAACTCGGAGCTTTTTTCGACAAAAGTCGCTTTTAGTCCTAAGTGACGGATAAAAGGGGATTTACTTAAATCTCGACGGACCGGGATAAGACGCAAAACTAGTCGTCTAGATAAAACCTCATATCCGTTCCGAGATGCCGACCGAATGATAAGCAAGTTCATTTGAAGTTTAATTTTTAACACGGTCTATTAATTTTATCACTGTCTTATATTAGTTAACCGCTTATATATACTCATACTTGGTATTAACATAATATGAGAACGAAAGTTATCACAGCTGAATTATTGGACATAGAACTTGTATTCAACTGTCCATAAACTTAAACACATCAGCACAAGGTACACATAAATCTACATTAGGTAAACTGTAACTTTCACCATATTAGCACGCTTAAGATTGTCTCGTTATTTTTTTTTGCTCGAACTGGCTACGCTATTAGCCTAACAAGGCCTTAACAGCTTCACCGGACTACTAAAGCGAGCGCTTAAGGCACTCGGCCGATTTTATTTTGACAACTAGCTCAAAGGTGCGCGGCACACCTCGGTTTGGGCTGTTTCCTGATTCATACAATAAGCGACCTATCTTTTCTTTTTACGTGGGGAAATCCCTTATTGATTCACCACTAGGGTGATTAAAAAAAAAAGAATTTTTTTTTCGTTTGGTTTGAAAAATAGGTTCCTGCACCTTAAGAAGCCTCTCCAAGATGGTTTTTTGTCGGGAAGGTCTCCTTTTCAGTTTTCTTTTTTTCTTTTTAGATGAAAATTTTCTCGCTAACTATGAATGTGTTGGGATGTGTAAAGGTGATTGTACGTAAGTTTGGTGTGTTGGGAATTTTTTTTTTGTTAAATGAAAAAAGAGTGAGTTGTGGAATTTCTGCTTTAATGGTTGTTGTAGTGGGTGAGTTGAAAAGCTATTTGTTTGTATATGAAAATTATTTTGTGTTAAGGAAATTGCAAATTGTTTTGAATAGAAATGTTTTTTTTTTTGTTTTTTGTGGGTGTTGTATAAAAAAATGGTAAATTATAATTATTTGTGTGTACATGTGTTTCACTTTTTTTTTTGGAATGAATTTTTTTTCGTTAAGATGTAGTAGGACACTGAAATACGGTTTAATGGGTGATACTGAAGATAGTTGAGAGTAAAAAAATGATGGGTTGTTTAGAAGAAAAGAGAAGAAATGGAAAAAAAAAATGAACGAAATTGTTTTTGGAAAAAAATTTAAAAATACGCACTGAAAATATAATAATAAATGCAACGCGATTAAGATTTTAAATTATTAAAGATAAAATAAAAAAAAATATTTTAGAATAAAACTTAAATGAATTTTTGAAAGAAACATTAGGGTTGTTTTATAATAAAACTAAATTTGTAAATTCTGACTACAGAATAAATGAAATTTTTGAATTATTGATAAAAACTAGAAAAAATGATATGCATTGATGTTTGACGATGAATATTCGTAAACGCTAACTTGATGAAAAATATAAGAGACCATTTTTATAGAGCAGTAAATTCCTACAAAACTAGGTTCAATATAATGATTTTTTATTGGTTATAAAATCATAGAAATAAAAAAATTCCAAAAATATAACTTTCTTATATTTTAACGGTTGGGTTTGAAAAAATGTAAGAGACCTTTTTTGTAGAGCATCAATTCTAAAAATTAAGGAAAGATTTTAAGTAGTTGGAAGCGAGATATAAATTTTATCTGATAATAAGAAAAAATAGAAAACTGTAAGAAGGAGGACCTTCCCGTTACAATTAAGAACTCATGCTTGGAGAGGCTTTCTTAGAGGTGTCTAGAAACCTATTTTTCAGAGTACCAAACGAAAAAAAAAATATTCTTTTTTTTTTAATCACCCTATTCACCACCCTCTCGGGGGAGAGAGTGGGTTATGTCCGACTCGCACGACACGACTTAACGCGAGCGAAGCGCGGACACTCGATTGTCTCGTTACAAGATTATTCGGCTTATATACTGTGACAAAACGGGTGATAGCGATATTTCGCAACCACTATAAGCATGGTGATAATACTATACAGTGACTAATTTTTTTTTTTTATTTACTTTATTTTTAGGGACCTTTATTCTACGTAACATATTAGCTCCATTGTTCTCTGTTCTTTCTAGGCCCATCAGGAGAGTCGCTGATGAGGTATCCTAACCAAAGTCATACATCACCTTAGCTTCATCTGAATAAAGTTCTGCCAAGCCACTGTGACAGATACTTATGTTCTGGCAATTACTTCTCATTCTACTCAACAACGACTCTCTTTCGATTCTGTTCTTGGCACACTCCATCATCAAGTGATCCACATCGGGAATGTGTATGCTCCTGGCCGTTTTTGGCCACAGTGACTGCTTCAACTCCGGCACTCGTGTGCTTTCATATGGCTAATATAGCCGATTTTCTTAGGGAAGGTGCGTGCACATTGTACACCATTCTCGTAGGTATAATTGATTGCCACTGGTGGTCGAGCTTTCAATTGATCACGTCTAATATCAAGTGCAGCACGTCGATGTTCTTCGTAAGTCATCACAGTTCTTCGTAAGTTCCACGTCATCAATTCTACACACATCGCAGTTAGGTGATTCCGCTTTCCTCATTAAGTATGCAAAACTTCTCGACGGATAGTGCCCTTCGTCTTTAGTTAATGATATTTCAAGGTCAGCCAGCTTTAAGTAGAAACTGGCAAAACTGTATGACAATGACAACTGCCGATATCATATATCTCCGGGGTTACCATCGTTTTTGAATTGCATTTTTATTTTATAGGTGGTAGAGCCACGCTGAAGCTATACTGGTTTCAGCATTAATGGGTCGTCTCGCCCGGGGTACTACCACCCTCTCATAGAAAACCGACGTGAAGTAACAGTGCTTGCATTGTTGCGTTTCGTTCGTGCAGTGAGAGCGCCGGAGGCCCACCTCCCCTCCCTTCTCCTTTCCACCCTCTCTCCCGTTCCCCCCAAACACAGGCTGGCAACGTGCTGGCTAGTGTCGTTAGTGTCTATGGACGGTGGTGATCACCTAACATCAGGTGACCCAACTGTTCTTTTGCCTCCTATGACATAAAAAATACCAACAAACATAGTGTAATTACTATATCAAAATATAATAAATAAACATAAGCTTAAAATGATACCATAGGCTTTTACAATTGTAAGCCAAATGTACGTTACGTAATCCCACATTATCGTTCTGTAGGTACGTGTGCTATATATTTTTTTCACTAAAAATTCAAGCTTAATGTAGGATTTTAGGGTACGCCCATTGAACTGGTCGTTCTGTAAATCGATATAACTTCATTAATCAATAATGATGAATGGTTGACTTAATTTTTTATCTACTGTTCGTTTATTTGAACTGTTAAGATATTTATCGGCAGTGTTTAGTAAAAGCTTTTGTTATGTTGATTCATAATTGTAATATGCAATATAAATATATATTATCTATATATGGTTTGTAATGTTTATTTTCTATATATGTAGTGTTTTTCTTATACATTTTGTTTCGAACTGACTACGCTATTAGCCTAGCATGGCCTTAACAGCTTCACCGGACTAAATTTTTCTTACATTCATATGATATCCGTTACATTGTATTCATTCTAAGGTTAGAAGTGTATATTACACTTATATAAATACGAGTTATAGATTTAAAATACTGGAATCTTTAAGATTATCTGAATGTTAAAGAACAAGTAATTATTTAATTTAATTTAAGTAATAAAAAATAATTATTTAATTTAATAATTAAATTTAATTTAATAATTAAAATAATTTAATAATTAAATAATTAAATTTAATTTAATAATTAAAAAGTAATTATTTAATTTAATTTAAGTAATAAAAAATAAACATTGTCGGTAATTTCTATGAATTTTTATTTAAATTACATGTGATACGACGTTTTTATCTTTATAAATAACTTGTTTTTCGTTTCTAACATTTTGGTATCTGTCACAGCATCTTGGCTGAACCGTGTTCGGGTGAAGTTAAGATACTGTATGATTTAATAATGATACCTTATCAGCGACTCTTCTGATGTAGCTAGGAAGATTGAGAAACAATGGGGCTAATGTGTTCGGTGGAATAAATGCCCGTAAAAATAAAATAAATTCAAAAAAGAAAAACATCACACACACAAAAATAAATCTTTCTCATAGTTTAATATTTCGTATTTTACGTTAATTTCACTAACATCCTAACTTTATTTATAAACCTAGCAAAATTTGAAATAATCCTTGAACTCGTAAAAGGCATCGACGTTTGTTGCCGCGTCTCGAGGAATACAAACGGAGACATTCGTCTCTAGACATCAGCTATCACCGTAAAGCGTTACTACAGCTCCGTCCAAAGTATTTCGGGTACCGCGAAATGCGCTACAACTTTCGACCTACTTCGTACATTCGCCTGTTTAAAATTTAACATAAAGCCACGAAATATTTCCCAGAGGCGCACTGCGGTATCGCCGGCAAATATTGTTACAGTACGGTTGAGCGATCATTGAATGTTGTAATGTTGGGTATACTCTGATAGGTAGGCTAAGTTTCGTAACCTTCATTCCATCGAACTGCAGGCAAAATGTTACGAAAGTTTTCCAGGACGCTCTAAATATATCGGATGCACTAAATTTCGTGGATACCTTCGAGAAATTGTTTATAAACTTGGGGAAGATATTCAGACCTCGTCAAATCTCACATAATTAAAGTTAATAGTTTTCGATAGACGGTATTGATCGACGCGGTTTTAAATTCCATATTGGATCTAAAGTTTCAAGTAATGGGTAATGGTAAAACCGTAGTACGATAGTACGATTATTTTAGGACTAATCTAATTGCCGTCATCAAGTTGAAAATCGGTATTCAAGGTATTATGAGATTTTATAGTAACCACAAATTTAATTTAATTTCCTTAGAGACGATTAACGCTTTACCGTAATTATTGAAGTGGAACTTCTTACAGCACGGCAGGGAAAAATTTACGTGTACGTGTATGTATAAGTGTTTGTCTGCGTCTATTATTATACAAAACTAAGTAAATATATAGTTATGTATTTATACTACGGGAGTTTGTATAGAATATCGTTTATGAGCATCATAATACATATATAATTTAATACATATAAGTCAAAGAAGTTTCACTTCCTTCGCGTATACACACTGATGCACGCAATGGTTTTTTTAATCAGATAGTATTGTGAACGATTACTTGTATATGAATCGTTAAAGCGTTCCATAAATACATAAAATTCCGGTCAATTTGAATTAATGGTCAAGATAAACAAAGGATAAACAAGACAATCACGTTTACATAGTTAACGTTTAAGTATTATTGTCAAATAGCAACCTCTTACGACTTCGTACGTATTAATTGGAATATATAAAAGTAATAATTATTCTCGTAACTTTTTGTAACTACTATTTCGAATTACTACTCTGGGATTTTTGTATATACTCATTATTTTGTCTTAAAACACTATGCAGCTAATCGTGAGTTAATGTAGAAAAAAAAGTTATATTTAAAAAAGGTATATTTTAGTATTTGTTCAATAAATAAATAATTATATACTGTTAATACTTAATAATCTTTATAATTATAAGATTTATTGAGTACCCAATAATGCAAGTGATTGTACTGTATTATTTATCTGCGAGTACTAGTCAATAGCTTGATATTTCTAGTGTAATCACTAATTATTATAAATTATAGCTGTTAGTCTCACAAATAAATAAATAAACATAATAAAAAATAGTATAGGTAACTTTGTAATACAAAGGGAAGGTGTAAAAACTACTATAAGACAAAGCATGCTGTATGGATCTGATTGTTCAACTACGAAAAAAATGAATGAGGGAAGACTACACGTGACAGAGATGCGAATATTTAGATGGAAGTGTAATGTAACTGGAATAGATAGGATTAAGGATTAGTATATCAAAAGAAGTATGAAAATAGCACCAGTGACAGAGAAGTCGAGGACTAATCAATTAGCGTAGTCCGATAGTGTCATGAGGCGAGATGAACGCCATGTTAACTAGAAAACTTTTAAGATTGAAGGTGAACGAATACAGAAGTAGGAAGGTCGGAAAAGGTGTGGATAGATTGTGTGAAAAATATGTGTATAAAAGGTGTGAATACTGAGATAACATCTGACAGGGGGAGTTTTTTTTTTCTTCTTATCTGCAGACTCTCGGTCCGCATCATTTTTTTGCTATCGTTTTATTTAAGTGTAAGTTAAAAATCGTATCTGTGAGCATCTATTGGGTGTTGTTATTATTATTATTTGTTTTATATATATATTTATTTCTTTATTTTTATGATTTCATTTAACTATTTTATAACGGATTTTTTTTTAAAGACGTTATTGTCTTTATGGTGGTTTCGTTCCGGTCCTCTATCGCCATCTTTAGATTATAATCCATAATATGCCGCGCCGGAGCGTCCATGGCCCGACGGATGAATGACAGGGACAGGGGAGAGTTGAAAAGAAAAACATGTTGTGACGACCCTACTTTATTACTATACTTTATTGCACATTTTGGTTTGTGCATTGGCAAACTTTATGCCCACATAACATTTTCTACGGTAAAACCAGTAGTATTGTGAACAAAATAGAAGTTATTGTAGCGCAAATAAAGAAAAGAAAAGAAAATATAGACATATACAACATACACCTACAAAAAATACATACATATTATGAGTAGGTAACAGTCTATGGGCCACGTTAAAGTAAGTAGTTTGTTGGCATAAACAAATAGAATGCGTAGATTAAGCATGATTAAATAAGCTTACAGAATTGACTTATATTATTGAAACCAGATCATATATATCCAAATAACGAAGAATAAATAACTATATAAACAAAGATGAACTAAAAGGATTTAGATTACTTAGAAAGATATTTTTAAGTCACTCTCAAAGGACTACATTTATGAAGTAGAAAATTGTATGAATAATATGCTTTTGCTGTGTATTTGTAATATCAGACTAACATTCGATACACAAATATATTTATTCTGCCAAATGACATGACACATTTAGAGTTTGTGCCTCTATATATTGTCTGTTAGATAAAGTAAGAGTCACTTTCAAATTATTTCAGTCCTTTATTCAAGAACGCGTATAGTATGTGTGCCGGCCGAGACTACACTACTCGCCGGTGCATGAGAATGCAACTAAACTAAAATAACATTATGATGAAGCTACCACACATAAAGCGATGATGGCTTATTTGATTCGGTAGTTCGGACACAGCGTTGATGGACGTAAATTCAAATCCTTACAAATGAGTCGGAGCTTCGGTGAAGGAAAACATGCTGAAACCAAAGATAGCATGATGGTAGGATTTTTTCTAAGTCCCCCTGGCTAGCTATCACCCTCAAGTTGAAAATCTGCGGCCAAGCACCTGTTCGTCTGTTCCGGCCACTGCACTTGAGAACCAGTCGCCTCTAAGTTTGGCGTGTTTACTATCTTATACCGCGTCGTCATTTAATATTAGATGAGATTTTGTTCAACGCTAAATCCTATATAGTATAAAAAACAATGGATAAAGTGGAAGCGTTTTAGGCTTTAATTAAACGAAATTGTTAATCTCTTAGAGATTCCTTTACTCTCTTTAGGAAATTATAGATTATTGAAGTTATACCTCTTTTGACGCGTTAAGGAAAAAATGATGAGAGTAAATTTTTACGATGCGCGTGCACACCGTCACGAAAAACCGATACCCTGAAGTTAGCTATAGTCAACATTTTGTTTCTTTATATTTGTTGTTTGTATTTCTTTTTATTAAAACTTTCAATGTATTAAATACCTTTTTTCTATTGTTAGTATCGTTTTTCCTACAAACGTAGAATAAGACTAAAGATAAAAATTTTGAAAAGATTTTTATCTTGTTACGCCAAAGAAGTATAACTTCTAACGCGTGTACATAAGTACACACACACTTTTTTTTATTTTATTTTAGAAAGATCGAATTTTGTAATAATATATAATCTCTATGTGACATACACAGTTTTAAGTTTCATTTTTAATAGATTAATTGCTAAAAATGCAGTAATTCTACAAGTTTTAATTTATCTCGTGAAATAGTATATACTTAAAGTATACGTACTTTTATCCAACCTCAGTATATGAACTTTGTTTAAGCAACGTAGACGTAAATAAGTTATATGTGTGTAATTCAGACTGACAATAACAGTGACTTTGGGTTAATCAAAATCTTATGGTTCATAGCATCATGAAACACCTTAGTATAGAAGTTACGTTCAGAATAATGGGACATTTGTTTTGTTCTTGTATGAACGTGTGTTCTAAAGGCAATCTTGGATAAAGTTAGCTCAATATAGTGGCAACGTTCACGTAACAGATTCTCTTACTCGATTCTCTATATAAAAATAGTGTGTGTAATTATGTACACGCGGTAGAAGTTATACTCCTTTGGCGTAACAAGATAAAAATCTTTTCAAAAATTTTGTCTTACGCCTTATCCTACGTTTGTAGAAAAAACAACACTAACAATAGAAAAAAGGTATTTAATACATTAAAAGTTTTAATACAAAGAATTACAATTAACAAATACAAGGAAACAAAATGTTGACTATAGCTAACTTCAGGGTGTCGGTTTTTCGTGACGGTGTGCGCGCGCATCGTAATAACTTTAGGGTGTCGGATTTTCGTGACGGTGTGCGCGCGCATCGTAAAAATTTACTCTCATCATTTTTCCCTAACGCACCAAAAGAAGTATAACTTAATAAAAAAAATTTAAAATTAATACTTTACTGTTATTAAAATTGTATCGATTGCATTTAACGTCATTTTTTAAATAAAGAAGTATAACTTCTTACCTGCGTGCATAAGTACATACGGTTTTTTATACTTTGTTGATTATATCTAGTGTTTGATAAAAACCTCATCTGATTTTGAATGACGATATGATCTAAGACGTTAAACACGGTAAATCTAGAGAAATAACTCTCAAGTACAACTGTCGGAACATATGAAAAGGTGCATAGGTAACAGATTTCTAATTTGAAATTGCTAGGTACCTAACCTGGCGGATATTGTGAGGAAGCTCAACCAACGTATTATAGTTTTATCATGTTGTTTTCTTTCACTAAAAACTTCAGCCAATTTCAGTGTTTAAACCTACGTTGATCGACGCGGCCTCCGAAAATTTCAAAGCATCAATTGTTGAATGTAGACAAATCAATGATAACATAGACAGAATATTCTAAAATGACGCTAGCTTAGTGATAGCGTGTCGGATAACATCTTCATGAGATCATAGCATAATGGTAAGGTATTTTTGGATGTCTACATAACGATCACTTTAAATATGAAAATCTGTCCAAGATCTCCTACAAAATTGGATGGTTCTACTTGAGAGTAAGACTAAAGAATACACCACCCTCTCACCGAAAACCGACGTGAACTAACAGTGCTTGCATTGTTGCGTTTCGTTTGGTCAGTGAGAGCGCCGGAAGGCCCACCTCCCCTCCCCTTCCCCCTTCCCTTACTCCCCCTCTCCCCCAGGACAGGTTGGCAACGCACTTGCGACTCCCCCGGTGTTGCAAGTGTCTATGGACGGTGGTGATCACTTAATATCAGGTGACCCAACTGTCCGTTTGCCTCCTATGATATAAAAAAAAAAAAAAAAAACACTAAGCACTTTACTGGATTTCATAACATCTACATTTGGTCACCTTACAGTATTGACATTGAAAAAATGTTATTTAACAACAATAGGAACCTGTTAATGGGCCAATAGTGAAAGATGAGAAAATGGAATATGGGATTGGCTCGTAATTCGATTAAAACACCGATGATACCGATAATTCATTGCACACAGACTCATTAGCAATCTGACACCAGTAACATAGATCTATTGTTACAATATATGTCGTAAATATAGTGATACTGATATTAAAAGTTTGGGTTTAGTCTTCTCAAGGAAAAATATTCAGCAAATAGAATATATTCTCTACACGGCGCATAGTACGAATATATCATATCACTTCTTCATTTTACATATTCGTAAGTTAGTGAAACAAAAAAGGTTTATTGGTCTGAAGTATATGTGATTCCGATGTCATTGAATGTCAAAATTGAATGTCAATGAAGAATGTCATTCCGATATCTGCAGGTTTGAATCCTGGCATTCACTCAAGAATTTTTCAGAATTTGCGTACGTGTACTAATCGAGATTGGTAACGTTATCGGCTAAGGAAAACATCGGCTGAGGAAATCTGAACTTGGGTAATGTTCTTGTAAAACTACTGCGTGCGGAAAGCATAGAACTGGATTTCATTAAAATCGCCAATACGTTGTGGGCTGACGTAGTAATTATGCCCATACCTTCCTTAGGTAAGGAGGCCTATGGCCCTGCAGTGCGTCTTTTAACAGATGATAATAATAATTTTCTAGTGTTATTAATATCAAGTTTTTATCAGTTTAACATAGAGATTACATTTTCAGATATATTCAAATTTAGGTAATGTTTTACTTTCCAAGTTTATCTAACGAGATGTCAAGTCTTAGATTTTGTTTTACCTACAACACCGAGCGATACATAATCGCACGGATACTAAATTAGTCTAAATGACATTCCACACTTTCAAATAAATCACATTGAATTGTAAAAATTGAAATATCAGGAGTATTCATAGGTTATATCATGGAATAGGGAAAGACACTACTTGTTAGTGAGAACATACGTCAAGTATATTACACACAATGTGACATATTCAAGCCTCCAAGTAAATATATGACAAAAGGAAAATATAAGTGATATTTAATCACGGATTGATACACGGTAAAGTTTCTAAGTATAATTTATCGTTTCATTTCGAAGCGACCACGATGCGATTTTGCTCCGCGCCTCTCCAATATATTCCTAACTTTTCTCATATAAAATTGTATACACGTATACTTTTGGTTAGGTACTCCGTGGATTATGTTGTGTATGGTTATCGAATGATTTCGGAGGCTTATATGGGAAGGGGAAATACTGTAGAAGATTTGTGGAATTCTCGTGTTGATATTGATAACGGGATTTCTGTGGCGCCTCGCGTTCGATATTTCGATACAACTTTTATAGTAATTTTTACTGTGTTAGTTTGTAGGATGGTATCTGATAACTGAACTGCTTTTTGATGATCATCGTTACTTTGTTTTTGTTGCGACGTCTAATTATTTTCTCGAACTCGTGTATTAAAAAAAAACTCCTTTTAGTAAAGTTACCGTAGAAATAAGTTAGAAGTAAATAATTAAGTCAATATTTTATTTTGTCCGTTCTTGTTAAATAATATATGAGATTTATTAATATAAAAAAATTGCAAATAGCACTGAATAATGGCCATTATTACTTATATTAATAAAATAATTTCCAAAATAGCATTAGCACTTCAAGATGCACTTCACACACACACATTTCACTTCTATATGCAAACTAACAAATCTCCTGACTCTATAATATTACAATACTGAGCAGTTGAAACGCATTTAATATTTTCATCTATACAAAAAATAGTATTTTATATGTTCGATGGGAAAATATAATCCAATAAATAACTCATTAATCGGGAACACAGTTTTATTTAGCTAATCTAATCTTTATGATTCGCTTGAAGCCAGAGTTAATAGACAGCGTATGGTTCCAATGACAGCGTAACGGCGATTCTGGTGTTAAGAGACTTACAGAACTTACGGGGCTATAAAATGACTTCAATGCTGTTTTTTTATTAATCAGATTTTATGTTAACGAGTAGACATACAAATGCTGCTATCGGAACACATCTGTACATACTTGGTCACAATTTTAATTGTACCATATTATTAATATTTGTTTAAAAAATGTCCTACCATCATGCTATATTCGTGTATATTGCAAATCATGAATCTAATTTCTTTGAACGATAACAAAGTCAGTAACAAACATGAACTTATTTGGGCTTACACGCAACGGCCAATGTAACTTACAGCGAATTGATTTTTCGCGGGTCTAGCAGCTTCACTCAAGAAAACTGTATAAGGATCCCTCAAATATGACTTTTAAATTAATTATCAAATTAATTTAAATTAATTGCGTTGTATTATTTTAACGCATAATAGTTCCAACGCTGAAAAAGTAAATCCATTTGAGCACATACACAGCTTTCATATTTTATTAGACCTGTTTATAAAGCACTTTGTAGAAATATTTACACTAACGAAGATAACAAATTATATTGCATTGCGTATGCAACTAAAAATTCTTAACTTTTTCTATTACATACCTGGCTAACTATCACTCTCATGATCAATATTGCTAACCAAACTCATATTGGCTATATAGTATGCTCTCTTTGGGCTATACCAGAGGTCAGCAATCTCGCCATCTAAAAAAGCCAAATATAAAGAAACACAAAAATAATGTTTATTCAAAGAACTTTTTTTTTAACTTTCGTTTTGTTTTACTAGTGATATATTTATAGAAATAATTAACATTAAATGTACACTCTCGACCTCCCCTTTTGTAAATATGACTTTCTTTGCGAGCGACTTGCTTTTTAAATTGTGCCTCTTTTATGTAGGCTTGAATTTCAAAACCAACTTCTCTCTCGCTCACAAGGCAAATTAAAAAGAAATATTTCGTGTCTGCACTAAACATTTTTGGAAAGGCAACAGTGAAGGAGTGAAAAATCCGCATGTGGCTCGCAAACCGCGCTCTGTGCCAATATTTATGTTCTGGCAGCTATACTTAAAAGCTAGTGCTATTCTATTTTTAGCGTGTTACCATATCAGGCTACATCGTTATTTAATATCTATATATGAAATTGTGATCAAAACATTAAATGTATACAAAATAAGAGAAATCTATGAATTGTGACACTCTTTTCAAAACTAATCTTCAGCGATTACTCAGACCGTATACTGATAAAGGAAGGGAATCAAATTTGGTGGACAGTTTATTTGTGTTTCGACCCGACTTCTGTAGAATTAAAGCAATCCACGTACCTATTAACTTCGGTTTGACGATACTGAATTCTAAATTGACAATTTGCGGTCGGGAGTAAGAGAAGTTTCAACTGTTCTCGACGTGTAAACTCGTGCAGAGCGGTTTTCATTTTTAAATTCTAATTCGAACGGCAAGTCTTCACTTCAGAAGTCTAAGGGCATAAGTTAGATCTAGCTCGTAATAAATTTTCACTCTTATAGCTCTTTTTAGAGCAATTTTTTTCCGATGACTCAACTTCTTTATACTACCATTGTTTTTTTAGATTAGCATTTAAAATATAGTAATGTTAAAATAACTGGAACTATTTGAAGTGAAAACTTGTTTAGACGTATTTTGCGTTCTTACCGACACGCTCGTGTCGGTAATGCACTCAATCTTGTATACTCGGTTCTAGTCGTCATTAATGACGTTTACTGTCTAACAAGGAATGCATCGTCCCAATATATACCTTTTTATTATCATTACATAGTATAAAACAAAGTCCCCTACCGCGTCTGTCTGTCTGTCTGTTCGCGATAAACTCAAAAACTACTGAAACTATTTTCAAGCGGTTTTCACCAGTTGATAAAGTGATTCATGAGGAACGTTTTTATATATAATTTGTCAAGGATTTTTTTTATAATTAGGGCGGAACAACGCTTGCCGGGACAGCTAGTTACATACTATAATCGGTACATACTATAAAACAAAGTCCCCTACCGCGTCTGTCTGTATATCTGTCTGTCTGTTCGCGATAAATTCAAAAACTACTGGACAGATCTTTATGCGGTTTTCACCAGTAGATTAAGTGATTGCATTTTTAATCAATTTTAGTTCATTTTACTTAACTGCGTAGAAAGAAGGTAATACTTTTTTGCTGTATGTGTGTAGGTATTAATTATTTTTTGTATGTTTAATTTTTTCGTTTGTCCTATAGACTAAAATGTATGATGTTTTTTAATATATGAGATATCGTTAGTTTCGTCTTATAGGTTTATTAAGTATCAATGCTCAAAGGAATTAACAACGCGTTTATTAATGTAATTCAAAAGTTTCGGTATTTTCAATATTTGGTTTTTGTTATTCTTTATTCATAATTTAATTTACTAATATGTACTAGTTAATTAAGTGGGACAAGCTCAAGAGATATAAATAAAATATAATTTAAATTTATTATTAACTAATCTAACAACTTATAATTAATCTTAATTGACAAAGTGTGATCAGTGAGTTACATGAAAACTTAACGTAAAAAAATGTGACTAACGATCGAAGTATGAGTGTATAATCAACTAAGACCTAAAGATGTGATCACCGATCAAAGTGTGATCAAATAGTAAGCACGAGTGAAACTCAAATTCCGAGAAGAACCAGAACGCGAACAATCAGCGATTTGCAATCATTATAAGCAATTAGCAGCTGTTTTCTACTACTTACGATTGTATCAGTATAAATGACTATAGGAATTGAATACTCATGTCATTTCACAAAAATATGCAACACATCTTTTTCAGTCAAACTTCTTATGGGACCGCTTTGAAATTCCGATTAGCAACCTTTTTGTGTGATGGATTTAAATACTGTGTCGGGTAGAGTGGGAGCAGTGTCTCGTTTGCCTTCCGATAATGGAGATCACTGAGACATACGCTCTTCTCGCTTTCTTTTTGAAGGTTTCGCTTCTACCGCGTGAGGATTATACACAACTTTTTTTGTTTTCAAATTGACTTGCTGAATACTAATTTTCATATACCTAAGTTCAAACACGGTTTTTCAAACAAATTTTAATGCCTTTTTTCACTTACCTTAAGGGTTGAATTTCGAAAAATCCTTTCTTAGGGCTTATTTAAAATGCTAAAAAAATACAAAATTATACGGTGTTACTCCCACAGTAGTTTGGGCTATGCGTTGATACGATTAGTCATAGATTCTTTCCGGGGTAGTACAACCCTCTCACAGAAAACCGACGTGGAGTAACAGTGCTTGCATTTTTGCGTTTTATTCGGTCAGTGAGAGCGCTGGAGGCGCACCTCGTCTCTCCCTCCCGTCCCCATCTCCCATCCCCCCCTACCTTCCCTCTGACTCTTCTCCCCCCCCCCCTTCTCCCAAACGTATGCTGAGAACGCACTTGCGACTCCCCTGGTGTTGCAAGTGTCTATGGACGGTTGTGATTACTTAACATCATGTGACACACATGTTCGTTTGCCTCGTATGATATAAAAAAAGTGCAAATCAGTTGTATTTGTGTGTCAAAATAATGCGTCACAATAATAATGTAACAATTCGATTATCTTTTGTAAACAAAACAGACTAAAATCGATTACGTCTCTCTATTTGTTTTACCATTTATTTATCATAACATTATCGATTATAGTCTGTTCTATTATGATAAATGAAGGGTGAAACAGACAGATAGACGTTCGAAATTTAAATATCACGATGGATGGCACTCGAATTATTCGTACCTATTGAATGATTATGCAAACATCGATATCGATACGTGTACATCGAACACCTCTGCATTCGAGAGTTATGAACTGAACGTGGAAACACCTAGATCAATACGGGTGCGGTGTACAGACAGCGTACCGCTATTTAGTCTCGGTTAGCTTCGGTGATATAGTGTTGGGACATGTATCTGTTTTAACCTACATAGATACTACTACTGTATAAATTTTGAACGAATGAATTTATTTTTTATTTCTACGCACAGAAGCAAAGTAAACATCATAACGTTATTGCTTTTATTGTTGTTTTATGAATATATATCTTACTAGCGGGCCCGGCAGACGTTGTCCCGCCCTGATTATGAAAAAATCATTGATAAATTATATACTAAAACGTTCCTCATTAAGTACTCTATCCACCGGTGAAAACCGCATGAAATTCCGTTCGATAGTTTTTGAGTTTATCGCGAACAGACAGACAGACGCGGTAGGGGACTTTGTTTTATACTATGTAATGATACATGTAATTACAATGTAAATATAACGTGTCTGTACTTTTTAGATGTTTGTGAAAAAAAATGTTGCAGGTGTTTCGAAATAAGTAAATACATTTCAATAATTTTTAGAAATGTCTGTCTGTCTGTCGGTTTGTTTAGATGTGCATAACTGCTAAAGTATTGCGTTCATGATAAAACGTCTTCAAGAAAATTATAAAGCATATCTTTGAGTAACATTTAGTCTTCGTTTCATTAAAATCGGTTGGGTCTATTAAAAGTTATTGTAATTTTAATGACAACAGATTTTATTAATCACTATTTTTTACATAAGGTACCACGCAGACGAAGTCGCGGACATAGTTAGTCTACTAATAAATCTGTAGTTATGTCTTTACGTGTAATATTTTTTAGTCTGTATACATATATTTATGTACATTTGTAAATGGCGGCATACAAGAATATGATATTAATTTTTTTAGTTGTACTTTTTTGCACGTTATAGAAAATAGAGTGAATTTTGTGAAATGAGTGAACATAAGATACTATATAAATATATAGGCATGTTTTATTCCAACTTTTATGTATAGTAGGTATACATTTTTAGTACATTGTTTGAAATTTCAACTAGTTTCAAAAGTTTAGATTAAAAAAACTATCTTTATATTCATGCAAAATAAGTATAATTTCTCACGTGCCTACACAATTATTACCTCTTTGTATGTCACAATTTAACTTGAAAACGGCTACTTTATTTACTTTATTATGAATAGGTAAAATTTGTGTGTATGTATGTAGACATTTCTAGAATTACAGATTCGATTCAGAAACTACTGTCACGGGCATAAAGCTATTTTGAAGGTGTTGTTTTATAGATTGTATATTATAATGTATAGATTTCAAAGCCTGCATGAACGGTGCAGCAGAATTACTGATAATATGAATGAATGAACATAATGTAAATATATTTTTGGTTGAATGATTGTCATTCATTCACACTTTGATGGTTAAATGAATGAATGAACATGATTATTATTAAATTATATTTGGCTGAATGATTGTCATTTCTTCACGCTTAATTGAGTGGATAGATTATAATGAAATTTAACGTAAAATTTACTTATTAAATACCTATTTTTCGCAATTAAATTTTAGTAACGATGTAGTGTAAGATGTGTAAGATTAATTTTCTATTGGTTACCGCCTACGTGTAAGCGACTTTTTTTTATTTACGTGGGGAAATCCTTTATGGATACGCCACCCTCTCGGGGGAGAGAGTGGGTTATGTCCGACTCGCACGGACTAAAACCCCACGGTGTACCGTCCGCCGTATGGTAGGGGCGGCCAGGGTTCGAACCTGCTGTCTTCCTGAGAAACCGCCCCTGCGGCAGCCTGGCGAGTGAACGCCAGGCTTCGTCCTACTATAGAGAGACTACTGGGTACACGACCAGTCGTCTCCCCTCGTCAGCCTCACCTGTGCAATGAGGAGATGGGTCCCCCGACCCATCTCCTCAGGCTCGGCTCGGTTATGGGAGGGGGCGAGCGTTCCGCCTCCCCCTCCTTCCTGCTCTCCTTTGGCGGAGAGGGCCACTTGTAAGCGACTTAGGTGGCGATAGGCTGTTACATGTAACATTTCTTTTCTGCATAGCGCTTTTATTGTTATATAGAGTAATTTGTCAGAAACCATTCATTGCTAATGGCAGTTTGTAGTGCGATCTTAGTCTGTCATGTAGTAGATTTTATATTTTTTTCATATTCTTGTATTATTTCACTCTATATTTTGTAATATTAGTAGTGTTTTCCGTAATATAGTTCGGTTATTGTGCACAAGTGAAGTGTATGGGAAATAATACCACGGTTATGAATTCTGATTTGCCACAAAAACGGCCACCATCCCTCGGCTGAGTGCCTTAAGCGCTCGCCTTAGTAGCCCGGTGAAGCTGTTAAGACCTTGCTAGGTCAATAGTGTAGTCAGTTCGAAAAAAAAGGCCATCATCTTGTTAATTCAATTAAATGATCACAAGAAACCTGTAAGATCACCTACTCAACAATTACAGTAATAATTTACTAGAAGACTGGTTGCCAAAAATAAAATGAAATAAAACATTACATTTTTTTTTTCAAGATAAGATAACCGTTTATTATAAATAAATACAAAAATAAAAAAAATTAAAGTCATATAGCGTGGCAATGCACGCCGTGGCGACGCATCGCCATGCCAACAGTCGGTCTGACCCGCCGTTATAGATATTTCACATCAAAATTGTTTACATTCATCTTTTGCTTTATCTTGTTTGATGAACGCGCTAATCAGAGGCACTACTGGTCCGATTTGAAACGCTAAGACCAATAGGAGCGGAGCCCCAATAGAGAATATTTCAAAATCGTTTTTTTTCCTTTTGGGAGCTTTCACTGCGTGTTAGTGTTAGCCCAAAGTAACTATTTCACGCGGACGAAGTCGCAGGAACAGCTAGTCTAATATAATCACAAAACTTTATAACATATTTCATCGTGCAGCATGCTGACATCTCTACGAAGCACATATGTACGTACAAACCACATATTGCGAATTCAGTAGGGGCGTGATCAATTTAAAGCGATTTGTGTTTATGTAGTAACGCAGAGCAAATAAACTGTTCGCGTGTTGTTCCTGTGAGTCGAAATTGTTTTTTAGCAATTTCAATCGAATCGAGTTTCGGTCAATTATCGCTTTTAGCGTATTCCTATTACTCTCTATTTGTATAAGTTAAAAATTGAGGTAGCTGATTGGATTTTTCGCAATTATGGAAATATTGCAAAAATTGTGTGTAATATTTATGTAGGTTATATTCTGCGGATGTTTGGAAACGATCAAGGATTTTTCATATAACATTTATATTAATATAGATTTGAATAATTTAGTAAAGTATTGAGCTTGTATACATATAACAATTGATTTTATTAATATACATTGATTATGCAATATGCCAATGAAAATTATTAATCAGTAATAATATCGCAAATTTGAAAAATACATTGCAAAAAAATATTAGTTATTATTAGTTCTTAAAATTTATTATATCTAAAAATAATTACGGATATTATTTCATGTAATTAATACATATAGGTATAGTTCATTGATTGTTTTTGAGGTACAACATTTTATTTATATTATAAAATGAATCTAAAATTTCTTATCATGGTAATTACGAAGCAGAAATTATTCATAGTCCAGAATTATTATCTCTTTCATTAATTAAAAAATATCACATTTTCTAATAAAGCGAATGAACAGTTGCAGCAGAAGTGGGATGAAACTTGAAATAAGCAAATTAATTAATTTTCTTCAAAGTTTTAACTTTATTCAAAATGTTATTTACCGTAGTTAAGTATATTTTAATGTACAAATCGGAATATTTTAATACAATTTTTACATAAGAAATTTAATAGGGAAACGTTTTCATAAAATTTTCTATACAATTTTAAAACAATGATCTATATAATTTATCCTACGTGTTTGCTATAAGGTTGAAAATAGTTTAACATTGTCGCCATAATAAATACTATTTCCTCCAGCCCATGATGTTCTTATTGAAAAGGTTTCTCGCGTACCATGACTTTTTCTCCCATACCCTTATCAGGCTAACGTTTTAGTTTACCTCTATCTACGGATAACGATGTAATGGTACCAAAGCCTGTAAGTTTTTTACGAGAATTGTTAATATGTTTTCTTGATATCACATGACTTTATATGTGCAATTTCTTATGATATGATGAATGAATGATGAATGATATGAAAAAATGATAATAATTTTGTCAGAACCTAATTGATAATTTTAAGAAATCAATTCATCGAACGTCAGAAACTTTATTTTTATACAGTAAATAGAAAACCCCAATCATCATTTTGCATGCACGTTGTCAGGGTTATAGAAAAGGACAGAGATTTCAGCCAAAGAAAAATAGAACTCCCGAAGTTCACATTAGGAGTGCGAAATCGTAAGCAAAAGCTATTTATAAATAACTTGAACATTTCTAGAGTGTTTCTAATTAAAAATAAAAAAGAAAAAAGGAGAAAGAGAAGAGAAAAAAAAAAAAAAATAAAAGAGAAAATAAAAAAAAAAAAAAAAAAAAAAAAAAAAAAAAAAAAAAAAAAAAATGTGTAAAAATGCTATGCAATAGCTTTACCGCGGCAGTCTCCGAGTGCCACACGTCTTTTTCTAGATGTTTCTAGATCATAAATATCATCAAATACTCTTGAGAAATGCGAGTTCATCGTTTTGCAGGTTAAAACTGGACAATGCTTAGAGCTACTGACCCAAGTGCGGATTTAAAGGAATATACATTAACTTTTACGTTGCCGGTATCCCGTTCTCTGACTAACCTAATTTGTCATGAACCTACTAACATTGCCTGGGATATTCTCTCCAAGTTTATATTTCCATCATATAAACAAATATCTAATAATCTCCGCTGTTATGCCAATTGTAAATTCTTTTTTTTTTGACCTCTGATAGTTGTACATCAAAATTCTATTGTATTACAATTATTAATAGTAGTATATTGAATTTTCGTGCTTTTTTAAATTATATCTGCCACAAGTATTCAAGATTCATGAATTGAAAAAATGATAAATACAAAATTTGCAAAATTTTAATGGGCTTTTTGGAAGACGTATAATATTCCTGGTAATATTTAAATGTGTATGTAGTTTAAAGTGTTTTTTCTTCAAATTATATACATATTCTTCCACTGTATTAGTCAAACGATAACAATAATGTTAGTTTTGAAGGAAACTAAATAATTCCACGTAAAATATAAATAGATTTTAGTACCCTTTTAGTACTTTTACTTTTACCCTTTTAGTTATAATGTGCAAAAAAGTGTAGTAATATTTACGGCTAGAATTTCAATTCAAGCTCACATTTTACTACCACTTCAAACAGTAATCATAAATTATATTACTAGTATGGGAATAGCACTATAAACGTACGGTTTGAGTAGCAGAATGCTAAGGTTTAACGTACGCTTTCTTTAAAAAAAGGTTCTGAATGCAACCGCTGGGGCAATGCCGAGAGCAGTGCGCTGAACGTATCACACGTCGTGTGCAAGCTGAAATGAATTTGTGCTTTATAACGTTGATTAAATAGTATGTTAGCGATGGAACTATACCTGCGCATAATTTGCAGGCTCTCAATGTTCTACTGAGGCCACTTCGTAAATGCTCAGCGTGACATTTAACTACCTTTAAATAACCGCTACCAGAACTATATAATTCATTTCGTAAATTAGGATTTATAATTTAAAAAATGCCAAAACCTTTTAGTTTTCTACAAAAAATAGTTTCGTTCGTGATTCAGGCGTTTATAATTACGAGACATATTAATGCAAAGATTAATGAAAATATCCAATGCCAAATAACCCGCAAAGTTGTAGCAAACTCGCCTTTCGATTGTTTAATAAAATTACATCATCCTTCAAGTAACAGTCAATTCGCAAAGTTGATTATAGCAATTAATATTCTCAACAGAACAGAAGATCCATAACAAGAAGAGGAATAAATACTTGATTTAGCTTATTCCAGTTGGGAAATAGCATGGTTTTTGGTATTTTGCATTTTTTGCTATCGGTTAGCTTTTTCAAGGAACCTTCCAGGAAGACAAAACCTCTACTTTCTTGCAAAATGTATTTTCCATCTTACAGATTATCTTATAATCAATCCATTAAAACTCCTTATTCTTTTTCCTTCATAACATAATACATAATAAAGGTCTTCATCAGTTTAAACCTGAGTTAGTAGTATAAAATAAAACAAGGTATATTACTATTCTACTATAATCTGTTGATTTCATGAGGGTCTAATTGAAAAAATATATTTTAATTAATTCATAGGAATTACATTGCTTTACTGCGCTGAAGCGCTGTTTACATACATTTTAGTTCGATTTATTGCCTTGTAATGCTTACACAAGATTTATAAATAAATCGGAAATAGGACACAAATCCGACCGACATTTTAAGATAATTGTGAAAGGTAAGACCTAAATGTAAATAAAACAAAGATGCTGTCATTTGAGAAAAGAGAGATAAGAGCAGATAGTATAACAAAGACTAATGATGAATGTTTTGAACAATCAAAGGAATTATATACTAGATAAAATAAAATGTAGGTAACATTAGAGCGTTATATTACTGGTAAGTTAAAATATGTTAAGTCTACACAAACTATCAACGATTAACATAATTATAGTACGTTTATGAACTTCCAGATATTGCTATTAATAATCCATTACGTAAGGTTCATTATCGTCATAACGATTATGTTGATGAAATGATAGGTACACCCTAGCATAGACGGAATAATAAATAGGTGTTCTTATTATATGTAAACCACAACAAGGACTTCAGTATCGTATTTATTTAAACAGTTCTTTATGACTTCGTTTTATTTCAAAGTAGGTTCTGCCCGCGTCTTCGACCACGTAGAATAAATTACTTTGGCCTAACGCTAATAGGCAGAGGAAGCTCTCAAAAGGAAAAAAAACGTTTTTGAAACATTCTTCATTAGTGTTCCGCACCTATTGGTCTTAGCGTGATGGGCTAAATATTCTATAGGCTTCATCGATAAATGTGCTAACACTGAAACAATTTTTTAAATCGGATCAGTACTTCCTGAAATTAGCGCATACAAACAAACCCTCCAGCTTTATAATCGTAATATAGATATAGACACTCACCTCTAACGTATCGTGATATCTTGGAACAGTTTTCATTAATCCTTTGTTTTTAAGGCATTGAAGAAAAGGAAAATTATTACAAAATATACACAACAATAAATAGCTACAAAGGAAAGATGAATATTACACCAGCTATATATGTGCTACGGTAAATTATCACATTGTCCCAACTTTTAATTAAGCCGTATTAGTCCTTAGAAATGAAA